>CM065465.1:23971829-24571829 GCA_032872475.1 Leptopilina myrica (nomen nudum) | reverse complement strand
TATTTAAGTATGAAGTTGTATAGCAAAAAATTAAAATTTGTTCCGTCTGACAAATGTTTTTTCCCCACTATTAGTATTTGGAATTTATATGTCTAACTGCAATCATTCGTAATTTCGTACAATTTACGAAATTTTCGTTCTTTTTCAATAAAATTACCAACTTTATGAACCTTTTTTTTAAATGACTGTTACAGACTTGAAGTAACATTTGCTATAGTCATAAATAAATAAAAATAGCATAAAAAGCGAAAAAACTACACACCAAGTGTCCAAAAATTGCCCTTCCTCTCAGCACCACCTTCCCTCGCCACCTTAACAAAACACTCATTCAACGACAAATTATGTCTAATCGAATTCTGCCATCCCTTCTTATTATTCATGTAGTAAGGAAAATTTGTCGTAATATAGGAATAAATTTCACTCAAAGTCGCCCGTTGATGGGGACTGCTCTTAATGGCCATTGCAATCAACGCCACATAGCTGTATGGTGGTTTAGTCAACGTCGCCGACGACGATGATGCCGATGCAGTTGAGTTCGAACCCGAAACACTCGAGTCCGTATCATTTGCCTGTATCGACGATGCAGCACTCGACAACGATTGACTATTATTTCCATTGTCAGTGCCACTCGCTAATGTTATGTCTTTTTCCTTCAATTTACTATGATGACTACTCGAGTGACTTGAATTCGACGAGAGAACTGGTAAATCAGTTGACGATGCATTACTATGACTGTGACTATTCTGATGAATAATTGTCGATTGTTGTTGCTGTTGCTGATTATTCAAAGATTTCGTCAAACTTCCAATCGATGAATCGAGAGATTTTGTTGAAGCACTCATTAAATTATTATGATTGTGACTATTGTGATTCGTCTGATGAATGTGATGGGAATTTAGTGACAATTTTGATAAACTGCCAATTTGAGGCTCTGGATTTTTTATTGCTGTACTCATGCAATTGTTTGACTGTAGTTCCAGGACGAAGTTGTTCACTGAAACAATTGGAATTTAATCATTGTATTAGTTCTTTTGTGGAATTAATAAAAAACATAATGAATACCAAGAAGCAATTAATTAATCAAGAAACAACACTTCTTATTAACCTTTTTATTAAGATAATAAAAAATGTTGTATTAGAATAATTTACAGCATAGCACAAAAGTTCTGCTACAATTATTTATAGCATAAAAAAATGGTTAAAAAAATTATTTACAGCACAAAGTTTACAGCAACAGAAGTTCCACTAGAATTATTATTTATAGTGGAACAAAAATTATTCTGCCATTATTTACAACAAAAGAATTATTTACAGCAGAAGAAATGTTCTGCTGCAATTATTATAGTAGGACAAAGATTCTACTAGAATTATTTACAGCAGTAAAAAAGTTGCACAAAAATTATTTAAAGTAGAACAAAAGTTATGCTGCAATAATTTATAGCAGCACAATCGTGTTATAATTATTTACAGTAGAATAGAACTTCTGCTAAAATGATTCTAGTACAACCTTTGTCCTACTGTATAAATAATTGTAGAAAGACAACAAAATTGCCTCAATTATTAAAGCATAAAAAATCATTTACAGCAGAACAATCGCACTACAATTATTTATAGCAGTAAACTTATTTATAACAAAATTCTAATAATTATTTACAGCATAAAAAATGTTGTATTAGAACAACAGAACGAAAGTTCTGCTACAATCATTTACAGTAGGACAAAGGTTGTACTAGAATCATTTACAACAGCACAATCGTGTTACAATTATTTATAGTATAGAACAAAACATCTACTAAAATTATTTACAGCATAAAAAATGTTCTAGAATAATATACAGCAGAACAAAATTTCTTCTACAATTAATTACCAACAGGACAAAAATAATGCCTCAATTATTTACAGCATTAAAAATGTTGTACTAGAATAATTTATAGTAGAACAAAAGTGACACTAGAATTATTAATAGCAGAACAAAAATTATGCTGCTATTATTTACATCAAGAAAATTATTAACCGCAGAAGAAATGTTATGCTACAATTATTGTAGTAGGACAAAGATTCAACTAGAATTATTTACAGAAAAACAAACGTTCTGCTACAATAATATTCACCAGGACAAAAAATTGTACTAGAATTATCTACAGCAGGATAAATATTTTTCTAGAATTATTTACAGTATAGAAGAAGACTTCTGCTACAAGTGCTTACAGCAATAGAATTATTTAGAGCAAAACAGCAGTTCTGCTACAATTATTTATACAGTAGAAATAAATCATTATCTTCTGGATTAAAACAAATTTCTGAATACTCTGGACCAAACATATTTCTGGTTAGAATGTTTGTTGAATTAATCAAACAAATGCATTTGGTTGATTCAACCAAAATTCCAGTCTTTTCAAACACATTTCTCATGAGTCTGTTAAATTACTTTAAATTTGCCAGATGTTATGCATATAAAACACAAAAGCTCGCAACCATCTCGAAAAGTAGCTTATAAAGGAGACTTCGTAATTCCTCAAGTGATGTCACTCACTGTATTGTATTTCGCTTATCGGCATTGAATACCGCACGTTTCCTCGTGGAACTCAAAGCAGTGTTTCAAGAATTCTGCTGCAATGGATATATGATTTTCCGCTCGGTTATGATCTTCGACCTATTTAAATGCTTTCATGATTGTAACTATGATTCTATATTTATGACGCATTAATGAAAATTGCATTTCCTATTTTCGATGATTCTCCAAATACCAAAAACAGGAGACGAATATTATAAAATTATTTCTAAAGTTGTATAAACTGACTGTTGTAAGAACGATTTTCCATTTTTGGAATACAAAAATTCTGTTTCGGTCTATTTTTGCAGTGTTCCATTCGAATAGTTTTCCAGACTGATTATAGAGATATAAATCTGCATTCGTTTTATTGTATCATATTGAGAAACTTGAATACTCTGTGTTGCTTACACATGTGTGTATATTGCAGAATCTGATAGCCGATTAGGGAGCACGTGACTATTAAGAGAATACATGGTATGAATTTTGCGAGTTAAGAGCTTTTTGCTTAGGAACATCAGTACAGATGATATTGCAGCTAATTAAACTGAGCTCTAAATTCGCCTCGTTAATTGAACTACTAATTGACCCATAAAGCACCAAAAAAGAATTTTTTATTAAAACACCGAAATTTTGATTGAATTGTAACCAAATGAATACATTTATAGTTAATAATATTAATTAATTAAAATTTTATTTACTAAATAATAAACTTAATACGAACATTTGTTATTTGTACCTTGCTGTTGTATAGCAACAACAAACAGTTGTAAGAAACTGAAATTTTGCTTGAAAAAGAATTAAAGATTAAAAAAGCCAAAGATTTACCAAACTGAATCAAATGTTTATTTAAATTGCATAAATATTTATTTAAAAAAAAAGTTACATTATGCAATATACACGTGGCAAAGTGAATTTAATCTTTCTTGGTAAAGTGATCGACATCATGTTCGTTATCGCTTCACTTATATATAGATCGACTCTCTAAACATGAAATAAACTTTGATTTTTAATATTCCGAGTTCATTAGTTTGATTTTAAGATCCCCTGTTAATGTTTTCTTCGAATCGATTAAAGATTATTGTACTAGAACTATTTACAACAGAACAATAAGGTTTTACATAGATTCTATTACAATTCTGAAAAGAAAATTTCCCTTTCTTCAAAATATCTTTTCATGTGATGAGAATGACAAACAATTATGATTTTTATGCTGTAAACAAAATTGTAGCAGAACTTTTCTTCTACTGCAAATAAAACTACAGCTTTAAATAATTGTAGCACAACATTTTTTATGCTGTAAATAATTAAAGCAGAAGTTTTTTTTTGTAGGACAACATCTGACAAGCAACATTTTGTAATTCACAAAAGAAAATCATTATAAAAGATCCCCAATGATATAATGATCTCAAAAACAATAAGAAATATTATGCACGAAATCAGACTAATGTGTGTCACCTACAATCATTATTAATACGCTTACATTGTATTATTTTTCCATTATAAAATTCGTCACATGGAGTATTTTAAACTGTAGACAATCTGTACATTAAGTATTACATAATGTATGATTTAGTATTTAACAGGAGTCACATTATTATAGCACAATTTATTTTCCTGTATGAGTGTATAAGAATAAGATAAAAGTTGCGACAAAATTTTTTCCCCTTGATCATTGATGCAATACATTAACACAATAATAAATGCTGTACAACACGTTTTCGTCCTTGCTGATTTTGATACTCTCAGCAAATCTGAGGAAGACTTCTTTTCTTTTTTTTTGTTTCTTTCTTATTACGTAACTCTTACGAAAGTTATTCTTCATTAACGCTGACATTGTCGATTGAGAAATTAAATATACTGCATACAGCGCGGAGGGGAAAATCAAAAGGAAAAAAATTTTTAGAGATGAAATTAATTTGTTCTGTAATTATTTACAGCAAAAGAATTATTAATAGCAGATCAAAAATTGTACCGCAATTGTTTATACAGCAAACGAAAAATGGTACCAGAATAATTTACAGCAGAACAAAAAATTATGCTATAAATAATTGCTGTTTCATTTTTGGTTTTGATCTAAATATGACTTTTGAGATGACGTGTCAAAGTTGTGATGAAGATGATGATGATGTTGTATAAGCTATAAGTTCAGTTCATTGTGTATGAAGCAGATGTGGATAAAATTGTTTAGTGAGGTGTCGCATGGCATGTGAATCTCTGGTTGCAGTCAGGTGTGCTTGCAAACTACGTGTTATCATAATCCTAATGTTTGCTTAAACATCTCTTTTTCTTCAAAAGAAACATGGACAACATTTAATATGACAATTGTGACACATTAACATTATACCAACTACACATTGGTGCATACGGATGCAAAACAAAGTTATACTCTTGAGTTTTAATTTCACCTTTCTTTCTATTCTCTAAATTAATAGTAGAGATTAATTATTACAGGGGGGTTGTTTGCAGAATAATAATAATTATTATTATTCGTAGTATCTTTAGCTGTTGGTGGCTTTAATTTTTGCTATATTAATGCAGATTTGAATAATGTTTGTAGCTTCAATAATTGTTCTGTAAATGTTGTATGTACTTAGTGCTGTTTTGAATTATTTGTTAGTAGTTACATTTAGTTACTTAACAGAATAACTCGATACTAAAATTCGACGAATATTTTCTCTATTATCTAATTTCCAAAGAGTAATAAAAATATATTTATGTTTACAACTTTAAATATCAGACCGAGCAGATCAATTTTCATCACATTATAAAGAGTTTCCTGGATGGATCCTAAGAATTCGTTGGGTATTTTTGTTTTTATTCTTTCTAATAGGCGGACAATATATATTATATAATTTGGCTAATATCTCATGTGTTTAGTGAGTGTTTGCCTCGCATTAAATGCGTGACCAACTCTCTCGACTTTCGTTACTCGAAATAATTTCTGTCGCTTTAAATAATTATTAACCGAAGGAGTCAGTTAAAGTTATATAGATAAGAGAGTTTTTTCGAGTCGAGTGTCAAGTTGCGAGCACACACGATATTAATCCTCTAATCGCGAGCACAAAATGCGTCCTCCAAGAGGGAGAGGAAAAGAGCTTCAAGAAAGAATGCGTAATCAGGAAAGAGAGTCGGTAAAAAGAGCTTAATAGGAGAGAGGAAAGGTGACGGGGGAAGAAAGAAAAAGAGAAGGAAAGAAACCAAGAAGGATAAAATATGAGTCATATAATTGCCATCGTCATTTTCAAGTGATGGAGAAACTCGATACTCATGTCGCACATTGATAATTTTTCGTTATCGTGATTATTATAATACCCCACATCTTCGCTTCGCGTGCGAGAAGCTTTGTGAAGATGAAAGAATTTTTCTTCTTGATTGTTCTTTTTTCTACAGTTTACGGTCGATATGAATTTTATTTTATCTATTTAGGGCTTAAAATTAATAATTAATAACGAAAGGTTAGACAAACTTTATTATTTACGTAATTTTCTCCGGTTCTTTTATAAATAACGATGAGAACATAATTTACATTTTTATTGTCAAAATTGTTTGGTGACTTTAGAGTTTTAGTTCTCGTATATGATGATCCTGTAAGCGTTGTCGTTTAGTTGATAGCAATATATCAGTCTGAAAACTAAAGCCCGCAGTTCTCCGCGGATTAACGGTCGTAACTCACCCGCACACTAAATACCCTAATTTTATTCTCGAGGAGCTTTCCATTTATGCAATGCCAAAACGAATGCGTATAACAAAACTGAAAATATTCTCGTTTGCGAATCAAGAAAGAGAGAGATGGTGAGAGATTTTCCTAGTAAAGCGATGGGTAATAATAATGATGCTCAAATATTTATTCTTGGCAATAAATTAAAGAAAAACTACTAGAGTTAATACAGGTCCTAAATGATAAAATTGAGAGGGAGCCTAACTATTTCGAACAATTTGACTAATGTTAGTGTTCTTTCTGCTTGTTCTAATCACGAATTAACTAATTTTTACTATGTCCCATTGATAATTGGACCCGAAACTGAAACAATTGGTACCCGATTGGTTAATGCAACATAGATTCAAACTGAAACGAAAAAAGTGACACAGAGTCTAACAATTTCCCCTTTTTTTGCTACTATTTCTAAACTGTTCGTTGGTTCGAGCTGTAAAATAAACTGATTTGTACAGTGCTCCACAAAAATTTAGACCCGAACATAGAAAAATCGAACCTTGATTTGATAACAAAATTTAGATCCAAACTGAAACAGTAAAATTGACACGGAGTCTAAATATTTCAGTCCCTTTTGCCTCTATTTCGAAACTAAGCGTTGGTTCGACCTGTAAAATAACTGATTTGTAAAATATCCCATCGAAATTAGGACACAGACCTAAAAAAAATCGGGACCCGAATCACTAAAAGTCCTGACCCAACTTCAAGAAAAAAATCGTCCAAAGCAATCTGCGAAAATAATTTACTATAATCAAAAAAATGTTGCTTCTTTATTATTCTTCTGCTTTTGAGAATTAGAATCTTTGAAATAGAATTATTTAAATGTATTTACATGATGTATATAGATATAAATGCATCATTCAAAAAAGTGGCGACGTCGAATCAATCATGCGTATCCGTGACCTTGTTTATTTATTTTGAAATCAGGTCGTCGTTGTAATCTTTGCATTTACAAACGTATTTATAGATGCGCGTAGTAAACAAGGGCAACACAGTTTAGGGGCAGTCAGTTACGCGAGATAAGAAGAATCGCGTTTTATCATAATGTACAATATTACGTATGCGTAAGATTGTTCTATTCGCGAATATTTATACACAATCAATAATAATATATGTACACACAAATGTGACGAGATATATTTGTCATTCTTTTTCCTTCTTTCGTTTTTATTTCCATTTAATTGTAATCACTAAATACAAAACTCCAGTATTGTTCTCATCATCATCGTATACTTTTTTTTGAAGTTCTTTACACTTCGTTTCCAGATGGACAACTTTTCTCTAAATTATAATTTTTGTTGTAAAGTAAATAAATAATTATTGTTGTAATGGTTGTAGTCGATAATAAAAGCAAGTATTAGAAAAATACAGAAAAAAAACAAATCGATTTGGAAAGATTTCTAATAGTTTGCATTAGAATTCTAATCTGACGTTTGAAATTTATCGGATTTTTCATCTTTGTAGTGTGCTTAGAGCGGGAATTCCCTGATCTTTGCCCGAACGGATATGTTTACTGGATAATTCATTATACGAAATTAATGATGGATGAGAATAATATTGCAGTCACCATATGGAACGATTTGTTTCTGGATTGTATGTAGCTAAGTACCAAATACTTTACTGCTACTGAAGAAGGAGAAAAGTATACTTTACGGCTGCTAAATTGGTAGTTATTTACTTAGTGATTCACTAGTACTAAAAAAGTTACGGAAGTAGTAGTTTTGATGCTATTAAATAAGAACCGAAAAAGTAGTTTTAATGCAACTAAAGCAGTAGAGCACTGCTTTACATAAAAGAGTACCAAAAATTAGTAAAGCTCTACTAAAACTGTTTCGTAAATATATTTTACAAAAGAAATTAAAAATTCGTCTTTTAGATGACAATAATCAAATATGTGATTTTTCTTTTTTTCCTTCCTTCGTCGATAGGTCGTTAGATATAACTATATACAGTAATGCCAATTGGTTCCGTGGATATGATGAGCTATCATTCAAAAGATAACCCTTTGCCCTAAAGCTAAGATCACTCATTATCGTCATATTACCCGCACGTTGCAATTCTTCTTCTGGCAAAATATACATATAAATAACACAAAAATTCACACATGCCCCAAAAGGAATGGCATTTTCAAAAAATATTTTCACCAAAAGCCTCGCCAAAAGCGTAATTTTTATTTCCAACATCGAAATTTTAGAAACTTCCGAATCTATTTCGATTTTTCTGCAAAATAAACTATTAGTTTTGATCAATTATTTTTGTGGCAAAAAAATTTGATTGCCTAATATTGAATGAAAAATTAGTAATTAAGTGAAATTTAGTAGCCATTAAGTACAATTAAGTAGTAATTAATTACAGATTAATAGTTATTAATTACAGATTAGTAGTTATTATTATCAGTTTATTAATTCGGTACATTTTGATTTTCCGACACTACAAAGAAAATATAAAATCCAGTATCGAAATTGTTTTATTGAGCGTAATTTCGAAACACGTGTAGGTCAACTGATATTTAGACTGATTGGAGGGATAATTGTATCATTTTCAGTGCCTTATACAGTATACAAGGCAAGTTTATTAAACACCCTTTAATTCGATATGCTTTTATTTTGATAAGCTCAATGTAACACTATATTCATAAAACTGTACCCCTTTTTGCTGCACGTGTGCTTTGTCCTAATTTTAACGGAATCACTATAAGGAATGAGAGTGTTGCTTCTTAATTTCAATGATGCTTTAGAGATTAATGCAGTTTTTCTTTATGATTCTTGAATTCATAAACATTTATTAAAAAACTATCACTTATTGCAGCATAATTATTGAAGCTACAAAAACTATCGAAGCCAACATTTAATTAGATCATTAATAATAATTAGTTATCAAAAATCTAAGTAATAATTAGTGATCAAAAATTAGAATCCGTATTAATTACAGCAATAACTGCATGGTATGAAACAAGATAATTATCAAAGATTGAAATTAGTGCCAAATAATAATGACTGCATCAACCAACAAATAATAATTCCAAAAATGGAATTAGTAAATAAGAATACTAATAATTGGTTCTTGAATTTACAAACAATTCTCAAAACCATCACCTCTATTACAGCATGATTGCTGAAGCTTCAAAAATTTTCGAATACAACATTTAATTAGATCATTAATTATAGTAAATAATAGTTACAATGATCAAAAAATTAGAATCCTAAGGCAGTACCTATGGGCTAATTACTCAATTAACTGCTATCAAAACCGTCACTACTTAAAGGGACTAAAAATAAATAAACAGCCAATACTTCAAATAAGTAAATAGAAGATTAATAATGACGAAAGATTACAAAAAATCAAAACTCTACTTCAAAGATGATTTATCCGCGCGAAAGTATAGCTTCTTCAGTAGGTGCGTATTCTACTAATATTTAATAGCGAGGAGGTCAAGAAATGTGTATATATCTGCGTACGTATTCTATTCTATTCTCGGGGAATTCATTTGTCAAAAATCACGACTTCTTTAACACCATAGAGACATATAGAAGTTAAGAAAAGAGAATGTGAGTAAACGGCGTGAAGAAAGATCAGGACGCAGGCTCTCGCGGTATATCATGCGTCCCTCGTCCTCTATTAATTCTCTCTCCTCTCTCTCTCTCTCACTCACTCACTCTCCTTTATTCATGCCGCACCGACGTTCCCCTTTTTACTTAAAAACATATTCAAGAGTCACCGTTCCGTTTTATATATAAATTATTATTAGAACACAGCCTCTCTCACTTAAATACAGAGACTATTCGAATCTTTTTTTTTGGGGGTAAAAAAAGAAAGGAAAAATAAACTCTTCGATATATTGATACCAAAAATATAGATTGAATCATTAGTACTAATCTAAATTTTTGCTCCCTATTTAATCCATTTTCGTGTCAATTAGACAAACATTCGAAAAAAAACTGTGTTTTGGATTTGGATGAAAAAGAAAATTGCTATAATTTTTGTACAATGAGATTCATATGCGTATATGTTTGGCGAGTATATCGAGAATGATTATTTTCGTGATTGAAAATGTATATTTGTATATTGTAAAATAATTTACGATCAATGTAAATTATAATTCTTAATGGTCTAAATGTGTTTATTGTGACATGCAATTTTGAGAAATTGAAATATATGTATATTTATAAGTACCTTGATGAATAGACGAATATGCTAAAGTAGGAGACAGCTGTTGTGGTTCCTGTTTAATTTTAACGGGACGAAGTGAATCGTGCAGCATGCAGAGGGCTGAAGGACTGAGATTGCCATTTCCTTGTTGCATCTCCTGAAAGCGAAAAAATAAAAGAAAACATTTAAAAATTAATGTATTTTTATTAATTTTATAAATTCAACCCATTGAAATATTTTAACTAATAACCAAATAAATAAATCAACTATTAACTACACGAAAGAAACCTTTAACTGGAACAGCGATAACTTTCGCTAAAATAGCGAAAGTATTCGCTGCAATAACTAAAAATTTCGCTAATATAGTGAAATTTGTAGTTGTTCCTGGTAAAGATTTTTTTTCGTGTAATTTAAATGATTTAGAACAATTTAACTAACAATTAAATAAACTAATCAATTAATTAACTGTTTAAACTATTCAGTTAACTAACTAATTACAAAAATTTAACCAACTGCTTTAAAATAATTAGCTAATTAACTGGGTAATTAGAATAATTTAACTAATTAACTCACTAACTTTAAAAAGTGACTAATTTTTGCTTTTGAATTAGTAAATTTAACTTATAAGTTAATAGAAATTATTATTTATTAATTAATATAATTTTCTGATTCAGAAGAAAAAAATCAGTCACTAATTCAAATTGACAAAAATTTTTATAAGTAATCAATAAAAATAATTTAAGAATTTAATTAAATTTAGAATATATCTTTGCCGTGAAGCAAATCATGCAAATAATATTGATTTTTTTGACAACTTAAAAAAGTAAATAATTTAATTTTATAAATTTATTAATTAAACTGACTAATTGTATTAGTGACTATATGACTTTTTTCTTTCAAATAAGTAAATTTTACTAATTAATAGTATAATTTCTACAAAATTATTAGGACATATTTTTCATTAGTAAAAATTGTAACTAACTCGAATTAGTAATTGACTTTTTGCTTCTGAATTAATAAATTTACCTAAGAAATAATAATTTTTACTAATTTATTAGTAATATTTACTAATTATTAAGTAATTCAGTAATTAATAGTAATTTCTACTACATTAAATAATTAATTATTTAATTGTTTAGTAAAATTTACTAATTCAAAATCAAAAAGTCATACATTAATATTAATTGTAAAACATTTTTATTACTAATTTTGATGGAATTACAATAATTTGTCTAATTAACTAATCACAGTAATTTACTTAATTAACTAAAAACAATAATTAAATTCATTAACTAATTGCAATAATAATTTAACTGATTAACAAATTAAACCTTCTTTCTTTAAAACTTAAGTAATTATTTAATTTAAAAAATGTTATAAATCAATTATTCAACATAATTTCGAAATTTAAAATAAACAAACATTTTAACTGCAATAGTAAATTTTACTAATAAATAGTAATTTCAACTAATTATTTAGAAAAATTTTGTAAGTATATATAGTAAAAATTTTTACTAATTTGAATTAATCTTTTTTTGCTTTTGAATTAGTAAAATTTTACTAAACAATTTATAAAAATTACTATTATGTAATTAGAAAATTATTTAATAATTAATTAGCAAATTTTACTTATACATTATAGTAGAAATTACTACTTATTAATAAAATTTACTAATTAAAAAGCAAAAAGTCAGTATATAATTAAAACCACTAAACATTTTTACTAATTCAGTTTAGTATTTTTATAATTATTTATTTTTGATTCAATAATAATAATAATAATAATAATAATAATAATAATAATAATAATAATAAAATATTATTATTACTACCTAATAACAGTCATATTTAATTATATTATTATTATTTTGATTATTTATTAAATTTATTTTTTGGTTTTATTATTTAAATATTTTGCTTATTATTCATTTATTTATTGACGCAAAAATACACCAGTTAATTATATTATTAAAAATAAATAATTATAGTCCCGTTTCTAATTAAATATGATTAAACAAATAAATAAAAATAATAAATAATAATTAATTGCTTTTTAAGTTTAAACAAAAAATCGTTTTGAAGAAAAAGGCAGTAATTTACGGGTAAAAGTGGTATAAATTATTAAAAAAAAAAAATTGAAGAGAAATGAAAAATCCGAGTAGGAAAAGGGAAGGAAAAAGGAACAAAAAAGGAATTGGAACATACGCGTTGGGGCCAAAAGAAGCTCATCATCATCTATACTAGCTTGGGAATTGTGTTACGAGCTTGTGATGTTTGAAGTCTCGTCACAGGAAGCTTATAAACAACGGCAGAGTGTTGTGACATCCGTATTATGTCATGCGAAACTTACGATCTTGGTAGATCGTTAATTTGCGATTTGGCTTTTATATAGATAGTTATATCATTCAGATAACAGAGTTTTTAGAGAAAAAAAAAGAACATTTTCCTCAACTTTCAATTCATATATATATTTATTTTCCCTCATTATTATTTTCAAATTTGTCGTCTAAAGGAAATATTTGTTTTTTCATTCGAAATCAAATATTTTATCTGAAGAAAACATTTTTTTCAATTTGAAGAAATATTTTTTGTTTGATGACAGATATTTTTTAATTCGCATAAATAATTTGTTGACTATGAAGAAAGTATTTCTTTGCTTTGAAGAAAAATATTTTCTAATGTGAAACAATATTTTTTATCAGGAAGAAAACATTTTTTTCAATTGAAGAAATATTGTTTGTGTGAAGAAAACATTTTCTAAATTGCAAAAATATTTTTTTGACTGAAAAAAAATATTTCTTTGATGTGAGGAAATATTTTTCACTCTGAATAAATATTTTCTAATTTTAAACATTATTTCGATTTGCAGAAATATTTAGTAACAATAAAATTTTTCTAATTGAGATAAATATTTTTGAACCCTAAGAAATATATTTGTAAGAAAAAAAGAAATCTATAGAAATATTTTTGTTAACTGAAGAGACTTTTGGAAAAAATATTCTTTAATTATTTCGATTATTTCAAATTCAAGAATATTTATTCTTTAAAAAAAATGTATTTCCTAAATATCAATTTTCAAATAAACTATTAATAATTAATATAGTTTTTGGTTAATATATATCAAATTGATGATGTATGTATAGCAAAACATTACAAGATTCATGTGAAATTTGCAACGAGCTACCGAAGAAGTGCATCAAGTCGTCGACGCTGAGAAATTACACAGTCGTTTAGCGCGACCATTAAATTAAAGCGCATTTGCTTTTATATTATTCACTATACACACGACTACATACATTGTGTTTCCAAGAAAGTAAACCTAACTATAATGGACATCAAAAAGAGAAACAATAAAAACAATTGTAATATACCTTTCACGTTAAATCAACCCATACACCAACAATAAACTCTCTCTCTTTTTCTCGAAAAAAAGAAACAAAAAATTAAATTAAATCAACGAATCGAAAAAAAATTATCAGAAATAAATTCGACTAAAAGAAAATTATTTAGAAAATTATTTTTAGTTTCAATTTTTTTATTTTTGAGAAAAAAAAATTTAGCGTAATTTATTTATACTTATTTATTTATTTACAAACACCATCCCGCAGTACTAGCTAATTAATAAATTAATATTACTATAGCAATATTAATTACTTTATTAGTTTCTCTTATTAATATCATAAGAAAAGTTTGCTATTGGCTGCGGGGTGCAAAGCATCACTTTGAAATAACAAGGTACAGTGTTCGAATCCTGCCTCAAGTGGATTTTTTAATTTCTTCAGTAAATAATGCAACATAGTAATTACATAAAATTAACAAATAAAATAAAATACTAACAGTTGATAATAAAAATAATAATGAATTTAAATAAACTAATAATGTTCTATAGTAAAATAAATAGCAGTTACTCATTTAATTAATTAACTAATATTTTGCTACCGCTGAAGAAAGATTGCATTCATTTAGTTATACTATTATCATTTTAATTAATAAATTAATTAATAAATTCAATAATATTGTATTATTTGTATATATGCGTGAAAATATTCAGATAGAGCTTTCATATGCGCAAGAATAAATAAGTTCAAAGGAACTTGAAGCAAAAGGCAATTTGATATGAATTGATTTTTCCAAGAGTGTAAGATTAAACCTTCACAATCTGACCTTGGCGATTATACTAAATGATAATTTATTATAGGATAACCTATATATACTTTCATTCATTTAATTCATTTTTTTCTCCTCCGAATTTATTATATATAAAAAAAAATCTCCATTCTTAAAATTATTAAAATTGTCAGAACAATTTTCAAATTGCAATTTTAATATTTTCGTAATTATTTCTCCTTAAAAAATATATATATATATATATATAAGTAGCAACAAATCAATTTCTTATAAATTTATATTTTATAATGCGAGTTTAAAAATTAAAATACCCCGAAGGTTGGGCATTGGCTGCGGGGTGTAAGGCGTTGCTTTTAAATAACAAGGCTCAGCGTTCGAATCCTGCCTTGAGTGAATTTTTTTAATCAATTCGTTAAATACAATAAATCGAAAGAAATTACATTAAATAAATAAAAGAAAAATTGATAATAATAATAACATTTATAATAGCAATAATAATAAAAAAACTTTTATTATAATAATATTAAGATTTGTATGAATTAGTTCAAAATGCCCGTAAAATAAATAAATAAGTAAATAATTAAATAATTCGCTTAATAAATACATACATAAATAAACAATTAAATAAATTACTAAACAGATATATAAATAAATAATTAACTAGGCAAAAAATTAACAAATATAACGAAACAAATAGTTAAATAAACAAATGTAAATTTAGAATACAAAAAAAAGTAGTGAGCTTGAATGAAAAGAAGAAGACAGAAAATAAAAAATTAAATAAAAGAAAAAATTGCAAAGGAGACCATTCATAAAATAATAAAAAATTAATGATGAAGCGCAGTTTCAATATAATTGCGAAATTTTCAGAGGCCGCGACCTCTCCTTGTCTATCGGGTTCATTCGTTTCTCATCCATAAGATAACAGAGAGAAAAGTGACGCCTTTTAAATATACAAATATCAGCGAAGTGAATTTCATAAATAAACAATTTGCAATGCACCTTTCTTTCGAAAAAAAGGGAGAAGCAAAAAAAAATTCGCATATTTTTTGTTATGTTTATTTTATCATTTTATTATTTATTAATAAATTATTATTTTATTATTTATTATACTTTTATAATAATTTATTATTATTGCTATTATTATTTTTTATTCTCTATTACTATTTATTATTACCTATTATTGTTTATTATTATTTATTATTATTATTGTTATAAATAATTGAGTTCTCAAGAGATAACTTACCCCAGGTACTGAAACTAAGTGTGAGACCATTTTTGCCCTGTCATTTCTGCAACAAAAAAGAAATGCAATTTAAATTACTATATAAAATAATTAAAGTAAATAAAATTAAAACAAAGAATATTAATTGAGTATAATAATTTTTTTTAAATATAATGATTATCTCGATGACTATAAAATATTTTAGTATAAAAATTTAAATTTAAATTTAAAAAATATAAAATTTAAAATTTATTTACGGATGAAAGGAAAAGAAAGAGAAAAGTAAAAAAGGAAAAAAACGGAAAAAATAGAAAATAAAGATAGAAAAGGGAGAAAAAATGATGAAAAAGATAAACAAACATTGAAAAAATTAAAAAGAAGAAAAAGAGAGAAATTAAAAAGTATAAAAAGGGAAAAATTAAAAAGAAGCAAAAAGGAAAAATTAAAGAAAAGAATACAGAAAATGAGAGAAAATAACGAAAGGAAAATAATTTAAGAAAAGAGAAAAAGAAAGAAAAATAACGAAGAGAAAAAACTAAAAAAAAGAAAATAAAGAAAGAGGAAAAACAGTAAACGAAGAAAAGACTAAAAAAAGAAAAAAATAAATAAAAAGGAAAAATTAGAGTAAAGCAACAGAAAAACATAAAGAATAGAAAAAAACTAAAGTAAAGAAAAAGCAGAAAAAGAAGAAACGACTAAAAAAAGAAAATAATAAATAAAGAGGAAAAATTAAAGTAAAGGAAAAGAAAAAAATTAAAGAATAGAAAAAACTAAAAAAAAAATAATAAAGAAGAAAAATTAAAATAAGGGAAAAGGAAAATCAAAGAAGAAAAATAAAACTAAAGTAAAGTAAAGGGAAACGGAAAAATGAAAAAAAGGAAAAAGAAAAAGAAGAAAATAAAACTAATGTAATGGAAAAATGGAAAAATATAGAAAATGAAGAAGAAAAGAGGAAAGGAAATATAAATAAGAAAACAGAGACAAAATAAAGAAAAAAGAGAAAAATTAAAGAAGAAAAATAATAGAAAAGGTGGAAATAAAAAGGAACAAAATTAAAGAAAAAAGGAAAACAGAAAAAAAATTAAGGAATAGAAAAACTAAAAAAAAGAAAATAAGAGATAAAGTGAAGAAAAGTTTAAAATTAAAGAAACATTATCTCAATGATTATAAAATATATTATTAAAAATTAAAATTGAAATTAAAAAATATCCAAAATTTAAAACTTATTTACGGATGAAAGGAAATAGAAGAAAAAAGAAAAAACGGGAAAAATAGGAAATAAAGATAGAAAAAGAAGAAAAAGTGATGAAAAAAATTAGCAGACATTGAACAAATTAAAAATAAGAAAAAGAGAATAATAAAGAAAAGAAGAAGAAAAGAACAAACAAATGAAAAAGTATAGAAAATAAAGAAAGGAGGGAGAAGAATAAAGGAAAAATTAAGGAAAAATACAGAAAATGAGAGAAAATAATTTATTTATTTATTTACTTATATGTGTAAACAGGCTACAAAGAAAAAAAGCCCTTTAGTACAAAGTACTCAAATTAATTTAAAAAAATAAAAATAAAAAGAAAAAAAAGAAAAAAAGAAAATAATTAAAGTAATGGAAAAGAAAAAAAGCAAAGAGTATAGAAAAAACTAAAGGAAAAAAATAATAAAAATAATAAAGAAGAAAAATTAAAATAAGGGAAAAAGAAAAAGAAGAAGAAAATAATAGAAAAGAAGGAACAAAATTAAAGAAAAAGGGAAAACAAAAATTAAGGAATAGAAAAACTAAAAAGAAGAAAATAGTGCTAAAGGAGATAAAGGAAAAATGAAGAAAACGATGAAAAAAGAGGAAAGGAGAAATAAAAAACTTTTTTAAAAAAAGAGTAAAAAGAAATTTTATAAAAGGAAAGGGGGCGAGGGGAGAAACGAGAGATAAAAATGAAAGTATATAAAGAAAGAGACAAAGTGAGATATATAGACGACCGAAAATGATAACTTGAGACGTCTGAAGCGACAGGGAACATGGTGCGATACCCTAAAATGCCGAGTGCAACTACAACACGCGGATGACAAGTCACGAACAGCTGAGCACTTAGCACTTCTTCAAGCTTGTTGTCTGCTTAGATATACGAAACGATATTTACATCCATCCAATGATTCTGCATGGACCATTCGAAAATTGTCTCAATCTCAAGGGACTCTTTGGAACTTCCGCCGCCGCCGCCGCCGCCGCTACTATACTATACCGCTGATGTCGTCCGTCGCCAGGGCACGCGGCACATCCACTTATAATATATAAAAAAATACATACAACAAAGTAAGAATTTCGACACATCAGGAATCGTCACGGCGCCAATCGTAAATTTTTCCCTCCTCTCCCTCCCTTCCACACCCTCATCTCCCTATACATCCCTTGCAGTCATGCAAACACGATGATTATTTCTTCATACCACCCAAGATATATATATTTTTTTTCTTATTCATAAAAATCGTGTATATGTATATATGTTAATACATTATTTAATAGCCCTTTAAATTTCCGCTCGCGCCTTTTTTTTACTCCAAACTTCGTCTTTTGCATCGTGTTTAAAAATAACAGTCTTTTTCTTGAAAAATAATTTTTGAATAAAATAAAAATAAATAAGCAATGAATCTTTATTTACTTATTTTTCATAAACTATAAGCAGAGTTTTACAATTGTTTATTTATTGATAATAATATAGCTGGCATGTGTATTTTTAAATAAATAAATAATTATGCAAAAATACTACTTTTTAAATTTAAATTAGTAATAATTATACTAATAAATAGTTCTTTCTGGTAATTTATTAGTAAAATTGACAAATGTACTAATTAAGAGAAATTTTTATTAATTGTTCAGTCAAAGTTACTAAAAAGTTAAATTAGTAACATTAATTAAATTAAATTCGTAATTAGTAAAAATGATTACTAATTTGAATTAGAGACTGATTTTTTGCTTTTAAATTAGAAAATATTTTACTAATAACAAAATATTAATTTTAGCGATAATAATTTATTAAGGGCCTTTTAATCACTATGACGTCACAATTTGTAAAAAGCAATAGTTTTAAAATTGTGACGTCCTAATGGTTCAAATGCCCTTAATAGACAAATTTACTAAAAAATTTATTAATTATTAAATAATAAGTTTAGTAAACTTTACCAATTTAAAAGCAAAAAATCAGTTATTAATTCAAGCATAGATTAAAAAAAATTTTACTAATTAAAAAATGTTACTAATAAATTAGTTCCATTAATTCAAATTTACGGTGAAGAACATTATTTATTTCTACTTGTTAATAAATTAGTTAAATTATAGCAATTAAAAAAAATTATTTACTTAAATTATCGTATTTTGTTAATTATTTTAATTAGTTAACTAGATAAATTATTGTAATTCGTTTTAAAATTAGTAATAAAAAGGTTTCACAAATTAAAATTTACTAATTGAGACACAAATTTAAAGTTAAAGAGTTGGTTTATTAGTTAAATTAATCTAATTATCTAGTTAATTAGCTGAATAGTTAAATTAGTTGATCAATTGAATAATTTTATGTATTTTTAGTTAAACAGTTACACATTCCTTTAATTTGTTACTCTCTAAATTGGAATTAGTAGAAATGTTTACTAATTTTAATAAGTGCGGATGGATTTTTGCTTTTGAATTAGTAAATTTTCCTAATGAATTGTAATTTCCACTAATTTATTAGTAATGTTTACTATACGTCAAAAGCAAAAAGTCAGTCACAAATTCAAATTAGTAAAAATTTTTACTAATTCAAATTTAGAGAGAAAATAATTGAATTCTGTAATTAGTTCATATATTTAATATATTTTGTATTTTTATTTTATTTCAATTATAGCTTATAATTAATTTATTAATTAACTAGTTTAATTGCTTTATTAGTAAATTAATTAAACAATTATTATTAATATTATATAACTGAATAAAAAGAAATAAATATTCATAGAAATATACTAAATAATAATTCACGATTCACTATTTAAAAAATAATAAATATTATTATTCACTACTTTTATAATTACTTTCTTATTTATTTAACTGGAATATTCAAATGTAAATAATTATAAATAAATATGATATAATTAGTATTAACATGAATTATTATTATCACGTTTTATTGTGATTTATAATTACAAAAATAAAATAACAATCTTTGTATTTAATAATTTTTTTAATTGTTGTAATTATTTTTTTCTTCATTAACTTTTGAACTCGTTAACAAGAATTAAAATTGAGATTAAGAAGTTTTGCTTGATTTCAAGAAATGTTGTCTGAAACGATGAAATATTCATACATAAAAATTAAAAGGAAACTGAAAATTTTCTCTTGTTTTCCTTTCATGAAAATTTAAATTAAAAAATAATGAACGAAAAAAATAAGCTATGTAATTTTAAACGCAGTTTTTCTTGTATTTAAAATTTAAAATTGAAGAATAAAGAATCAAATATTTGTCAATAATAGAAATTTTGTTCAAATAAAACAAGTTTTTCTCGATTTTAATGAATTTTTTTTTTAATATTCTTCGAAATTTTGATTTCGAAAAGAATATTTGATTATTTTGAATTAATTTTGTTTCCGAATAATCAAGAGAAAATGGAAAATTTGTCTATTACATATATTTTTCAAAATTGAAGAATCAAATATTTTTTTATCTTTTTAACACAAATATATTTATGAGAATAAATTTCAAAATAAAAGATACAAAGATTTTTTATTTAATTTCAACAATAATTGAAAATATTATTTTAAATTAAAAAATCCAAGTTATTTTTAATTTGAAGAAATTTTGTTTGAAATGAAGAAATATTCTTTAAAAGAATGAAGAAATTGTTTTAAAGTAAAAAAAAAATTTAAGAAGAGAAGTATAAGGAATGATTTTCCTTGATTTCAAGAGAAAAATTCAATATTAAAGAAAATTGTATTAAAAAATATATATCTTCAGTATAGAAAAAGTTTTTTATAAATATTCTCTTAAAAAGTAAACAATTTTGTACTAATTTGAAAAAAAAGAATTCTTCTTGATTTCAAGAGTAATGTTTCTTCCACCGCAGTTTTCCAAAATTGAAATGTAAAATAGAAAAATGTTCAAAATTCAAAAAAATATTTGCCAATCGTGAAAATTAAAAAAAATTATTATTTATTGCTTTTGTATCGTAGATAATTATTAATTAAATTTTTGTATCTGACAAAATTAATAATTAAATAAATTATTCTTCATCAACAAAAAATTCTCCAGTACAAAAAAAAAGTCGTTAAAATTTTCAGATGAAGAAATCATCTTCAAATCACCGGATTATGAAAGAAGCAGAATTTTTCTTGATGTTCAACACAACTTTTCATAATATATCATTATAAAAAACAGTTTCTATTTTATAAAAAAAATTTTGTTTATTTTAAAAATCCCTTTTTTTTTAGTGAAGAAACAAATTTTTGTTTCGCTTTTTTTCTTCCTCTCTCTACTTGAATATCGCGTGAAAAGACATTTATCTCTTTGTTTGGAAAACCGGGCTACATAGTTGACATTAAACAGAAAGTTTCGCGGAATGGAGTTTACAAACTCGACAAAATTTACTGATGGCTTGTTATGAATTTTGTTGAAATGTTCAAAATATACAAAATATGCTGCACCAAATTCATATTTTTGCGGACTGTACAAAATATTTCGTAATCAATTTCTCTTTTTATTCGCGCATTGATAATAATTGAATAAGTATATGCAGCATTTTATATTGCACGCATTATCTAACCAATTGTTTATTTAATAATTATTAAATAATTATTTAATAATTAAAAAAATTATGCATTAACAAAATCGAATAATTTTTTTATTAAGGGCATTTGAACCATTATGACGTCACAATTTGGGCAAAGTATGTGTTCTAATATTGTGACGTCATAATGGTTCAAATACCCTTAATTAAAAATATTATAATGAATAATAAAATAATCATGTGATAAAATAATAATCAAATAATTTGTTTATTAATTAAAGAAATTATAATGAATATTAAAATAATCATGTGATAAAATAATAATCGAATAATTTATTAATTAATTTAAGAAAATATTATGAATAATAATTACAAATAAAATAAAATAATAATCTGCAAAGAATAGTAAAATAATTAATTGGTAAAATATCAATAGAATAGTTTATTTAGTAATTAATGAAATAATTGATTATTATAACCAAATAATAAATAAATTAATAAAAAATCAATATTAATTAAATAATAACCAAGTAGCAGTTTTCTTAAGTTGTACAAATGTCCCTAAAGTTTTGAACGTTGAAATATGAACGTCGGTTCTTTTATTAATAATTGTTATTTTAATTTGATTAAAAAATATTATTTTGTTTATGAAGTAAAGAAAAATTTTTAACAAACTAAATCTTGGATATATATTATTTTTCAATTTAGTGTAGTAATTTTTTAAAATATTTAAACAGAGAAAAATTCATTCATGATCGTTAAAAATTTAAGTAAAATTCAAGTATTATGATTATAATTTATTAATTAATTAACATTAGTAATAATTAACAATTTATACATAAAAACTCACTTTGAACCTATAATTTCAATCTCACACTAAAAAATGATGATCCACCAAGTTTTTAACAATCAAATAAAAATAGTTTTCATTAAAAATACTTTTAAAAAAATTAGCGCGATTTCAACAGAAATTTAAAATTTAAATCTTGCACTCCGAAACTGTCAAAAAAAAATTTCTTCGATAGTGACGCAAAATAATTGTAATAAAAATTTAATTTAAAAAAGAAGAAGAAGAATTTCAATACGCTAGGAATATAATTAATAATAGATAATTTGCGAGCAAAATAATAATAATTACAAACGCAGAAAAGTTTCTAAATGTTTAAATTTAAAAATCGCAGTAGTTCAAAAACAATGAAATTTTAATAAATTTTAATTCCAATATACTCACAGTTAATTAAATAAAAAAACTGCCAAATTATTGATCCAAAAACACTGATTTTACACTAAAAAATAAATCCATTCAGTTCGTATATCCTCCTTATATTTTTTGGATTAAAAAAAATCACTTTTATTAGAAAAAAAATAACAGATATCAGTTTTTTTTTCTAAACCGTTCAAATCATCACCGTTTATCACTGCGATAAATGTTTATATTTTATTTAATTAAGTATTTGCTTTTTCTAAGCAATAAACTTGAATAATAACGTCTAGAATTTTTGTTTTCGCGAAAAGATAATAAGGGTTCAAAAAAAAAAGATAAAACCCTTATTAATTATAACACGAATCGTGGTGAACGAAAAGAGGCTAAAGCTAAACTAAAACAGAATCAAGATTGGGACCGGCTCTTGACGTCAATTTCTTCGTCAAACTCTCTTTCTCTCTCTCTCTCTCACTCTCTCATATCCCATGACGTTAAATTCAAAGAGGTGGAGGAAAACAGAGGCGGAGTTATTCCTAACACAAAATCCCTCCCCGTTTTAATATATACATGTATATATAAATTTTGATATTATAATAACAATAGTAATAATGATTATTGAAAATAAATAGAAAATATTCAAAAATTAAAAAATTAAATAATCAAAAACTTATAAGAATTACTATGATTGTACATTAATAAAAATTGATTTGATTTAATATTCACGCACTCTGAATTTGAATTAGCAAAAATGTTTACTAATTTGAATTAGTGACTGATTTTTTGCATTGGAATTAGTGAGTTTTACCATTGAATAATAATTTTTACTTAATTTACTGTTTTGACTTTTTGCTTTCGAATCAGTAAATTTTTATATAGTAAATAGTAATGTTTACTAATTTTATGTTTTAATTTAATGTTTATAAATTAGTAAATTTAACTAATAAGTATAGTAATTTCTAGTAGATTTTCAATAAAATTTACTCAATAAAAATTAATTAATTAACTCAACTTTTTGCATTCGAAATAGTAAATTTTATTAATAAATTGAATAGTAAATTTTACTAATAAATTAAATATAGTATAATGTTTACTAATATTTGATTTTCGACTTTCTGCTATTGAATTAGTATAAATTTGACTAATAATCAGTAACTTCTAATAAATTTTTACTAAAATTTTAAAATTAAAAATTAATTAAATTACTTAAACATTTTAATTTTGAATTAGTAAATTTTACGAATAAATAGTAATGTTTACTAATAAGCTTTTTTTACTTTTTCTTTTTGAATTAATAAACTTGACCAATAAATAATAATTTTAAATAAATTACTATTAAAATTACTACTTAAAAATTAAATAATTCAACTTTTTGCTATTGAATTAATAAATTTTACTATAACAAATAGTAATTTCTAATAATTCTGTAAAAAAATCTCCAATTCAACAGCAGAAAAACAGCGACAATAATTCATAGAAGTAAAAATTATTACTAAATCAAATATTTTCAATTAAACTAAATTAATATGCTTTTGAATCTATATTTAGAATTTTAAAGCCATAAAAAACAATTTTAAAAATTGATCTAATTAAAAAGTGACTAAAGTAAAATGGTGTTATTAACTAATTTATGAATTTTACTGTAATATATGAGTAGATATTACTATTTAAGTAAAATGTTACTAATAAATGAGTAGAAACTTCTATTTTAGTAAAATTTTATTAATAAATTAGTAGAAGTTACTATTTTAGTAAAAGTTTTTACTAATAATAATAAGTATTATTTTCTACTAATTTATCAATTTAATTTATTAATTCAAATGCAAAAATTCAGTCAATAATTCAAATTTAGTAAATATTTTTAATAATTTCAATTTAGAGAGTTTATATGAATTAAATAAATTTTTTTAGTGCATATTCATTAAATACATATTGAAAAAACAATAAATGGTGAATTGACCAATTAATCTAAATAAGAAAAAATTTTCTAATGCTCAAAAATAAATCTTAATACGCTTTTATTTTGTTTTTGTTAAAGAAATTTAAACTAAATATTATAATTAAAGCACTCATAAGAAATTTTTTTGATTCAAATAATTTATTTTCATCGAATTTTAATAGCTATTTGCAATTATTTACCAAAATTAAATTATTTATTTATAATAAACAACCAACTTTTTGATTCACAACAATCATATATTTATATATATATACACTGACGAAAATATTTCTTTCATTCAAATAACAGATTACTTGTCGCTTTTCACTGAAAAAAAATTTATTTCATTCAAATATAAACGATTAATATTAATAATTAAAATTGTTACCCAAGAAATAATTATTTAAAAAAATTTTTAAATAACTATTTGTTTTTTAAAATTTGAATTTAAAAACTTTTAATTTTAAATATTTAATTTTTAATTTTTAATTTTTATTAAAAAAATATTATATGAAAAAAATTGTTACAGTTATAATTAATTATTATAATTATAAGAAACTTTTGAACCTTTCGATAAATATTTTCTTTCCAACTGAACTCTCGTTACGAGAATAAAGATTCGAGACACTGAAATAATAATTCTTTTTAGCGCGCACGTGAAAATTTTTAACGTGCATATATTGTATGCAAGAATGTTATGTAACAATGAAAAAATGCTTATATTGCATTCCGAAGACAAAATTTAGCAATCTACACATATACGTACAATTATCACAATGAAAATCGAGGTCATGACCACAATATATTAATATACATATATATATATATATTTTATAATCATAAGCGTGTCAAAACTATACTGACCTTAAATTATAATAAATTATAATTTTATCCTATAAATAGGAAGATTTATATGAAAGACAGATTCAATTTTAATTCAAGAAGAAAAGCATCGCGTCTTCTTTATAAAAAATTTATTTTTGTATTAATTTCAAAAGAAATTCTTGAGTTTGTATTTTAATTGTTTACAATTTCCATAAGTCGGAAGCAAAGTGCGCGTACAAGAATGTATCATTGTTTATTGTTTATGTAAAAAGTTTATTTATTGCAAAAATTTTATTCTTAAGTTTTATGAGTCATGGATCTTCTTTTTTAATAAAAAACGTGAATCTGCGTTGGTTTGCGTATATATTTATATTATATTATATTTATAGAAATTAATTAATTATTAAATTATCTAATATAATTATATGTTTATTCTTTGATTGTAAATATTATTTTAAACTTTTCTAAATATGTAACAATATTTAGAAATTCGACTACGTCTGACTAAAACTTTCTCTTCTACTATAATATTTATACAAACAGAATTGCTTGCAGATATTAATATTGACAAAACGATATAAATATTTTTTATTTTTTACTATACATTTATTTATTTATTCATTTAGAAATAAACATTAATTCCTCTTTGTATTCTTGTTTTTTTCTAATTTTTAAAAAATTTCTAAACAATTAACAATGTATATATGATTAAAAAATATATATAAAAAATAATACAATTTATTTGATTCAAATAAAATATTTATTTGATAATAGATAAATTATTAATCATTTATTTCAAACAAATACATTTTTTTCAGTTATAAAATTTCGATGATAATAAATTATTAATTTGAATCAAATAAATTGTTTATCATAGTGTTTTAATTAATTCAGTTCAAATTTCTCCAATGAAAAAAAGAAAAGCGAATTACAATTTATTTAAAAATTTTTTCTGATTCAGATTTGTTAATTAATTAAACATATGGGTCAGTCCATTATATTTCACCTAAAGCCGTTGCGGCCTATTTTTAAAAAAATCTCATAATTTGTAAAAATGATGTTTAATAACCGTAGATTTTATTTTTGAGAATTATTTTATAAAATTTTTTGATTTAAACATAGAATTTGAATTTTTAAGTTGAGTTGCACAGAAAAAAGGTTAGATTGACAGTTATGAAAATTTAATAAAGAAGCATGGAAATAATTTAGATCATACAAATTTCTTGATTGATATTTGTTAAAAATGAGCTAATTTACTTGTATAAATAGATTATTATGTAAACAAACCCAAATTAGTAGATAAAAATTGATTTCAAAACTTAACTATAAAATGTCAAAAGTCACTACATTTTATTTACACTTTTCTAAAAAGTATATAAATATTTAAAAATTTATTACTATTTAATGTAAAGTATTTTTAATGTACTTTTATAATATGTGCTAACTTTTTAATTTTATAATATAGAAATATAAAAAATTTTACCTTTAATATTGAGTGTTTCATGATTTTCAGTGATTTTAATCACTTATTTCTTCTCAGGCGGTTAATCAAAAAATCCAATTTTTGTCTTAATATTTAAGTTTGGCCTTCTTTTTCATTCTATTAAATTTTGGTGATGGAGAACGAACTACTTTTAAGTTTAAATTTAGTTTAAAAAATCTGCTGAAAAACGCATTTTTTTGGTTAAATACAAGTAGATTTTTGCAAGACTATTAAGATAGCCAACTTCAGTGTTATAAAAATACTTGCATTTTAACCAAAAAAATGCGTTTTTCAGCAGATTTTTTAAACTAAATTTAAACTGAAAAATAGTTCGTTCTCCATCACCAAAATTTAATAGAATGAAAAAGAAGGCCAAACTTAAATATTAAGACAAAAATTGGATTTTTTGATTAACCGCCTGAGAAGAAATAAGTGATTAAAATCACTGAAAATCATGAAACACTCAATATTAAAGGTAAAATTTTTTATATTTCTATATTATAAAATTAAAAAGTTAGCACATATTATAAAAGTACATTAAAAATACTTTACATTAAATAGTAATAAATTTTTAAATATTTATATACTTTTTAGAAAAGTGTAAATAAAATGTAGTGACTTTTGACATTTTATAGTTAAGTTTTGAAATCAATTTTTATCTACTAATTTGGGTTTGTTTACATAATAATCTATTTATACAAGTAAATTAGCTCATTTTTAACAAATATCAATCAAGAAATTTGTATGATCTAAATTATTTCCATGCTTCTTTATTAAATTTTCATAACTGTCAATCTAACCTTTTTTCTGTGCAACTCAACTTAAAAATTCAAATTCTATGTTTAAATCAAAAAATTTTATAAAATAATTCTCAAAAATAAAATCTACGGTTATTAAACATCATTTTTACAAATTATGAGATTTTTTTAAAAATAGGCCGCAACGGCTTTAGGTGAAATATAATGGACTGACCCATATATAAATATATTTTTAAAATTTTAATTAATGTTTTTCAATACCCAAGTTTTTAATAAATATGCACTAAAAAATTATTTTTATTTATTTATACTCTCTAAATTTAAATTATTAACAATGCTTACTAATCTCAATCAGTATAACTGAATTCTGATTTTTTCAATTGAATTAGTAAATTTTATTGAGAAATTAGTAGAAATTACTATTTATTATTAAAACTTTACTAAAATAGTAATTTTTACTAATTTATTAATAAAATTTACTAAAATAGTAATTTCTACTAATTTATTATTCTAATTTTATTTAAAATAATAATTTCTACTAATTAATCAGTAAAATTGACTAATGCAAAAGCAAAAATATGTCAGTCACTAATTCTAAAATTAGTAAACATTTATACTAATTCAAATTTAATTTTAATTCAAATTTTGATAATAGGCAAATTATTATAATTATTTATCTATTATCAAAATAAATATTTTTACTTTCGTCAATTTTTCTTTAAACCAAATATTAAAATTATTTTTTTATAGCTTCAAATTATGAAATATTGATTCAAATACAAATTAATTAAAAAGTATAGTTAATTGATTTAGGAAAATTGTTATTTAATAATAGACAGTCTCCAAATTTGAATTTTAGTAATAATTTTTACTTCTTTGAATTATTGTCTGCGACTTTTTGCTGTTAAACTATAGTAATTTTACAGAAATAAAATTATTAGAAATTACTATTAGTTATTAGTCAAATTTGCCAATTTAAAAGCAAAAAGTTGATTGAATTAATTTTTTATTATAGTATTTTAATATTTTTACTAAAAAAATTAATAAAAATTAATATTTAATAGTAAAATCTACTAATTCAAGTGTAATAGAGTATAGTAAAAAGTACTTTATAATAAACTTTCTTCATATCAAAAGTTTATAAACATTTTTCAAATTATAACAATATTATTATTTTTTCTAATGTTAATATTGTTAATAAAAAAAATTCCAAAGCTAATAAAAAATGCTTCAATTACGCATTTTTTTTCAAAAAATAATTTCAAAAATCTATACAAAAATATTATTTTTCGTTCGCAAGTAGTTTAAGTAAATTATAGTCAGACTTATTTTAATTGTATAATTATTTCAATTCTGAGTTACTTATATAACAAGTAACTAAAAATTTACAAACATTTAAAAAAATTAAATAATTTACACAAATATTTGAATAAACTATTAAACTATTTATTAAACAAATAAATTTTTAAATAAACATATCTTGCAGATATAGAAATTTTCTTCCTTTTTTTAATTTAGGAGAAAATAGGAAAAATATATAACCACAAGTGCGGGGAAGACCTGGCAACTTTTATATTTTTTCTTTTTTCAAATAAAATATTATATTTTATATATATATATATAAAGTGGGGAACGGAAGTGGTCACCATGTTGGGGCGGCTTGGCGTTTTATAAGCTCACTGTTCATTGGTGAACGTCACAAGCGGGAATATTGACTGGGAAATGTTTGTACCAGCCCAACAAGGGTTTCTCAACTCGATTTCACGGCGAACGATAAATATTCTATGCGTTTATATATTTCATCTATAAATTCAACGTTAAATTAATTTAATATTTTTTTTTAAATTAAAAATTTTTAATTATTAAAGTCGTAAATTATAATAAAGAAATACAAAAGAATTAAATTTACCATTGTTCCACTGAGCAACATTGACTCAATATGTTAGTTAATATTATTTATTAGATCATTAAATAATTATTATGCTTTTATTAATTTTATTCATTCAGGACATTAGAGTCTATTTAATAGGATTCTTATTTTATTTATTATTTATTTATTCTTCATTATTTATTATTTATTTATTCTTTGTTATTTATTATTTCTTTTTATTTATACTATTTATTTTCCTTTAATAGGCATTTGACTCAAATAACCGATTACTTGCGCCTATCATCAAATATATATTATACTTGAATCAAATATAATTTTTATTTCAATAAATTTAGTTGTATTTAAAGCAATAATCTTTTTTATTAAAATTTATTTTATTAAACTAATTAAAATTTTACTAAAATGTTTATTTTATTATTATTTTTATTATTACACGGGTGTCTACTATTTTCATTCAACAAAATTCCCGGTTATTTCCCGGTTATGGCCTAATTTTTTCCCGGTTTTCTTTTCTCATAAAATTAAAATTAAAATTTGATTTCGAACATAAATAAATAATAATTTTAATTGAAAATTTGGAAAATAATTTTTTCAATTTTTTAAAAATAATCTTGTCTTTTTATAATTATAATTGGAAATTTTCTTTTTCAAGTTTATTACAATTCTATTGATAATAATTGAATTTCTGCAAAGAATAATTGTACTATTTACAAAAATAATTGAAATCCTTCCAAAAAATGATATTATATTTATGAAAATAATTTAATTCCTGTGAGGAATTTTATTACAATTTTTAAAAAAAGTAGTGATAATTATAATTATTTACTGAATAAGTAATAAACATTAAATTTCATTAAAAAATGATAAATATCATTTATTTGAACATTCAGAAATTTGAAATCATAAAAATTTAAGAGAAGTTCAATAATTACAACTATTGAATAATAATAGAATAATTTAATTTTTAGAAGTAAAAAATTGATTTAAAACTTTAAGAGGAACTTTATATTTTAAAAATAAAATTATAATTACGGTCACTAACTTTCCTTGATTATTTTCGAAAAATTTAAATTAAAATTCTTTCAAAGAATTAAATAATTTTAAAAAAATTTAAACAAATTTCAATTATTTCAAAAATTTTCTATTATTTGTATGAAAAAATTAAATTATCTTGAAACAATGGAATTGAAAAATTTCAACAATTTATGATTTTAAAGTTTTGAACGTTCAAATGAACGAAACATTTTTTATTGAATATATTTTAATAAAATACTTATCATAAAAAAATTTAAAAACTAAAATTTCACATTTACAATGACTCAGTAATTAATTTTTCTGTTAGTGACACAAAATAATTGCAATAAAAATTTAATTCTTAGAAGAAACAAACAAATTTCGTTCATTTGAACGTTCAGACCTTTGGGATTCTAACAATTTTATTTTTCAGAATTAAAAAAAAAAATTTGCGAGAATTAAATTTTAATTAAAAATTTTAAGTTCGTATAGTTTTTTTTAAATTAACTAATAAAAATTTGAATTATTAATCTTCGCACTAAGAAACATTAATTCATTGAAATGTGACTATAAAATCCAATTATTAATTAATTATTAAATTAAAACACTTTCAAACATTTATTTGTTAAAAAGTTTCTAAAGAAATTCTTTAACAAATTCAATTACATATTTTCAGTCGAATTTCACAATATTTCTATTATAACTCCATAATTTTTAAAAATTTATTTACATAATCTGTTTGAATTAGTGCCTGACTTTTATTATGAAATTAATTATTTTAACTAATTCAAAGTTAGAGAAGAGTATAAATATCTATAAAAATTGAAATAAAAAGTAATTTTTTTCAAAACAAATTAAAATAATAAAACTTTCTTTAATTTTGGTGAAAAAATTCCCGGTTTTTTATAAAAATCCCGGTTAAATTCCCAATTTGAATCAATGACTCACTTTTTGCTTTTGAATTAGTCAATTTTACTAATATTTTAGTAGAAATTATAATTTATTAGTAAAATTTACAAATTATAAAGCAAAATAATCCGAATCAAATTTAGAGTCTCAAATAATGAACCGCTGAATTTTTTATAAATAAATAAAAATTAAAAACAGAAAAAAAATGTGAATGCGCAATAATTATTTTAGCAATTGTATAAATAAATATTATTCACAATTTATTAATTCAGACAATGAATAGAATTTCAAAAATTACCCTAATACTATATATAATTATGTATAGAAAAATTGTTCGATTATTATTCGCGGCAACATGAATTTTTTTTTATTCTAAGAAAAAAAATCGCGGAGGAAATAAAAATGAAAAAAAGAAGGAATTATACCGTCATTTCGCCAGACCGGATATTTTTCATTTAGTACACATATATACACATATATGTATATATAATGGTTAAATACTTGAGTGAACGAACTGTTGTATTGCTAATATAACAAGGTATTGTTAGAGAATCACAATGACCATGTTTGCCAACATACCTGTTCGATTGTTCAATTGTTTCTCTTTTTATCGTTTCAACATTATTGTTGATGCTCACACCACACGAAATTATACTAAATAGATAATTATTCTCGCACTTTTCTTTTCACTATTTTTTTATATTTATACTTTTTCTCTATATATGTTTTGCTGAACGACGACGATTCATTACCTATAATTAATATTTAATTTTTAATTATGAAAACTTATTTTTGATTGAGTTGAGCAAAAAATATTAATTAGTAATTATTACATATAGTACCAATTACAGTTTTTACCATAGAAATTTTTAAAATAATTAATGAAAATATTTTAATTTTTTGTACATAAATAAATAAGTAAATAAATAAAGACAGCATGAAAAAAAATTATTTGAATAAAACAAATCCTTTAAACTATTATAAAAATATTTATACTGCGTACAGTAAATAATTTTTATTTCTTAAATGAAAATAAATATTTTGTCTTTTCATGTTTTCCACTTTTCACAAAGTTTAATTATTTGTTTTTTTCTAATATTAAAATAACCGCACCGAAAATTAACTTTTTCTGGAAATTTCAATTATTTAATTTCAAAATATTTTTCGAATTATCATTATTTTTATAATTATTATTATCATTATTATATTTAATATATAATTTTAGTTTGCAAACGAATTGTCAAAGTAAATTTAACATAATTAGAAAAGAAATTTTTTTTAAATCGATAATAAAAATTGCAAATTCAATTTTCCTAACCTAAAAAAATTTGACGTCTTTTCAAGTTTTTTTGTTCTAAAACATCTAAAACCATGAGCATTTATTTCCAATATAGAAAAAGTTAGAAAAATCTACAAAGGAACAAAGAAAAAAAGAAATCCATCACAAAGAAAATAAAAATAACTCCCTAATATATACAAAATGACCAAATTGTGTTTTACTTTTTCCTTTTTCAGGTATTTCAACACCTCTTTTTCGAGCAAGCAGTAAATAAGTGTAACTAAATTACTTGTTTATTCATACGTATTGTATATTGTAAATAAAAAAGAAAGTTCAACATATATTATATTTGCAAAAATAGACATTTTTCAATATATACACTGAAAAATTGTATATACAGTGGTGTATATACACTGAAAAGTAAATGTGTAATGGTATATTAACGCCGTAAGGAAATAAGATACCCTGTTATGATTGAGGAATGTCAAAGCAATCTTGTGGACTTGAACAAGGGACTTCTCTTCCTAGCTTTAAACCCTCGACTTGGGCAATAAGTTTTCTTCATTTTTTACTACCGTTTTATGAGCATTTTTTGTCGCGGTCAAGCGAGACACGAACGATTATTACCAGCCGGTCACGTCCCATATAAACACGTCTCAAGTTCTCCTCTATGGAAGCTTGTTTCATTTACCCCCTACATAAATTAAGTAGTCGAGAATACCAAAATATATTCTCTCAACAAAATGCTAATTCGCTTTTTACAAATTTCGGTAAAATCGATTCGAAAAAATTGCATTGCGAAAACAATGACTCTTGTCATAAACAAGAGACTAACAAAAAAAGGTGCGAAAGAAAAGTTTCTTTGGATGCGCATGAAAAATTAAAGAATTATGCTTTAAATTAAAGAAAATACCATTTTTCACTCATTCAACTGGATATTTAGTTACTTTTTTCCTTTTTCTTCTCTTTCTTGTTGACATTTTGGTACTTTTGATCTCTCCGATCCGATCGATACGACGGTTCGCCATAGACTAACTGAATAGTTGCCGCATCTGTGGAAATAGAGAAAGAAATATGTTTACTAATTGAACGAATATGGTTTTAAATGTAATAAAAAGCTTTGTTCCACTCACTTGACTGGAAATTAGTTTCTTTTTGCTTTTTCTTTGCTGCTATTTTGACAATTTTCCTGTTTTTCCTTTTGACACGAGAGGCCATAAACTAACCAATGATTATAGATGGCGCACTGTGTCAGTCCGTCAATACGAAAAATTTGTTATAAAACTCACCTTTCTAAAAAAAAAAGAAATTTCGAACGTCTTTTCGAAAAACCTAAAATTTTATTAACTAACCATTTAACAACTTGTTTGTAATAAACAATTTCGGATAATCTTAATAATAATTATCGTGGAACACTTTGTGATTTTCGAAAGACGCGCTCAAGTGTCAATTCTCGCCTCGCGGGAAAAAAGCGAACTTCTCGTTAATTGTCCAGAAACTATGAACCAACCTTTCTAGTCACATGAAAACGACATTTCCAATTGTAAACTACCTAAAACTTTCATGAAAATAAATGATCGGGATTCCCGATTCCACCTTAAAGTTGGAATTCGTGAAAATCTCAGGAAAATACCCTATAGTTTATGGTTGAACTTTAAAAAATAACATTGCTAACAAAACGAGGGATGTCCCGTTCTACAAAATTCATTTAAACAAAGTGAATTGATTGATTATAAAACAATAAAGAGCAATTTTCTTAATGCCAGAACATAATCAAATGAAGATAATTATATTGTCAATAAAAAAAAACGGCTGATAATGGAGAAAATTAATTGAAAAACTCTGTTTATGGAGCGTGTATTTTGAGGTTATCCTCCTTGTAATTACCCCCTTTATATCAAAACACAAAGGAAATAACAAATTTCAGGAACAAACGTAAGTTAATTTCTACTTTTTCAAATTGAATTTTGCATTTTGAAATAAATAAGTCGTTTATTTTTTAGAAAAAAATGGAGTCAGTGGAGCCAACACCTCCGAAAGTGAGACGTATGACCAAACATGCGGCAATGCACGTTTCAGAATGTGTTCGAGAATTTAAATTACCTGTGCATTATCCTGGTTTGGCATTGGGTCATAAGCCAGTATCCAAAGAACATACATTAACGCCTTCGATGACAGTGTTAAAAACCACCGAAACCGAACCACAAACAATTGACGTGGGAAAGAAAATAAGTAAAGGAAAGAACGTTCAACTAGTCGAGTGTATAGATAAAAAAGTAGTTCATCAAATTTCTTCGGATAAAGTTTTAAGTGGAACAAATCGAAGTATTTCATCGCCGAGTTCAAATATAAAAACACTGAAAAATCTACCCGTTGTTCCAATGTCAAATTCTTTGGCAGTAAATTACAATAATGTCGCGAAATTAAAAACACTAAAATTAAAAAGTCCCGATGGCAAAGATCTCGGTGAATTTCAAGTTGAATTGCTCGATTTTAAGAATCAAGTGCAAAAACGAAAATTAATTACCATCCCCACAAGTGCATTAACCTCGAAAGACGAGTCCGATAATCTCGTCACGAGTACACAAAACGAGCCAATTGTTTCTTATTCAATGAAAGATGTTCAATATCCAGGTTTAATTTACCAAGAGCCGAGAATTGAAAAATTAGAAAACGATTTGTCCAGTAAAGTGAAAATAGTAAGCAACGTGTCATTAAATAAACTCCCAGCTGACGATCTCTCGAAAATAATTCAAGGCAAGCAAATGATCAAAACAATATTCTCCAATACACCCTTCGAACCACCGACAATAAGTACAAAAACCGATGAGAATTCGAAAAAATTACTCTACCTTAAAACCGACGAGCATCCTTATTTGAAAAGCATCACAAAAACAGGTAAACCAATTGCTCTAAAACCTGTGAAATTAAAATCTCTCACTCTCAATCTCAAACCAAGTGAAATCAACGATCCAATATTCACCAGTGGCTTGTCGGGTTATAAAAATGGCGATATGGACGAGGACTGTGAGGATGAATCAGAGAATGGTGGAGAAATCGAAAAAATCGATTCACCAACAAATGAGAAGGAGGGCGAAACACAAAATTCAAAACGTGAATGGAAAAAACTCGAGTACACATTGACGAAGAAAAATGTCATGGTAATGTTACCGAAAGTTCCGCCTAATAAGAAACTAATGACAAATCGACGACAATCGTCCGAGAGTAGTTTAACAACGAGTGAGGAAGATTTCATCAGTCCAGAATCACCGAAACAGAGCAAGTCAAGAAACACAAGAGGAAAGAATTCGGACAAGAAGAGAAAAGAAAATCACGAGGATGCTGAATTTAATCAATCGGTCGACATAAGTATTGTCGAGAGGGCCTTGGCTTCAGTGAAAGATAAAACACTACGCGACGAGGCTTTGAAAATTCTCGCCTCCTGTAAATTGGGAATTGAACGACAAATTCCAATTCGTCCCCCGTCGAATGAGATTTCAGTGCGTGACACAGTAACACAAACGGATATTTTTGGTAATTTGGATCGTGAATGTGAGGAATTTATTGAAGTGAAAAAAAGTGAGAAGGGAGTCAAGAGAATTAATAAAATAATGAGGGACTCGATTGCTTTTAAATCGTTGAATTCAAATGTTAATCCAGTGAAAAATTACGAGGCGGAGAATGATTTTTCATCGCAATTGGATAAAATGATTATGGAGTTGGACATTGATTCGAATGAAAAGCAGGAGATGACGAAAATTAAAAATGTCCTCGAGAGGCCAATGCAGAGTGTTGAGAAAATGAATCGTGTACAGAAGCAAATTATTGATGACATTAAATCGATGGAGATTTGTGATGAGAATGGATTCACGGGACTTCACAAGGCAATTGTTCGAGATGATATTAAAGCTGTCAAGAGATTGTTGATGATTATGCCGATGACCAAGAATAATATTGACGCCAAGAGTTACGACAATAGAGTAAGTCTTCTCAATTTTAATATTTCAATTTAAATTTTTAACTATAGTTTTATTTTCTCCTAATTTACAGTGTTTGTTAACTTTTATCTTAATTTAACAGTGGGTGAAATTCAAAAATGTTTGTGGTAAACGATCGTAAAGAAAAAAATATTTCTTTACGCAAAAAATAACATTTATGTTCACAAATTTCTACTTTCTAAATTGTGGAAAAAAGCAGAAAACAATTTTTTATTGCTAAATTTGAAGAAAAAGACGAATTAAATTTAAAGAAAAATTTCGGTTTTTTCTAAATTGTTGATTGCAAAGGTTGTGAAACTAACTGAAGATTAATTCTGTTAATTTTAATTCAATCAAAGTTTGTCACTGGAAAATTAATTTTGCTTCTAATTTTTCAGACGAGTTTGGAATTGGCAATGAAAATGGATGTCGATCCGGAAATTGTAAATTGTTTATTGGAAGCTGGAGCAAAACCAACATCCGAGGAGGTGGGATACGATTCGGCATTATTAATTGCCTGTAAAAATTCATCTCCACTCTTACCTCAACTGATAAAATATGCCTGCAAAACTGGTTTGGATTCAATGGATGTCGAAGGTATTTGGAAAAATTCAAAATAATTGAAAATTGTTTAACATTCTTTTTTTAAATTTCTAAAATTAAATTCAGGATTTCTGCAAGTTAGGGAAAATAACGGAAAATCATGGAATCGTTATTGAGTTCCATTTTGCTTTTTTGGTTCATTGTTTGATCATGGAAATTCTGATCAGATCATGAAACTTACGGAGAGCATGAAAATTCTGTACGAAAATTATTTGGTTGAATTTCCAATGTTTTTAAATTTAAAAAAAGGAAGATATACTTTATTTTTATTTCTTTTCATTTCAATAGAATATTTAATTAAATGAATTCATATTTAGCGGGATTTTTGTCACAGCAAATATTTTTACAGAAGATTATCGAGTTTATTAAATCATTATTTAGCATAATTCCCATTCAATAGAATTTGTAATTGTCAAAAATTATTATGATTCGTAAATTTTATCAAAATAATAAAAATACTTAAATTCTTGTGAAGAATGTTATTAATTATGAAAATAATGTAATTTATTAAAGTTTTTTAAAATTATTGAATTCTTTAGAGAAATTTAATAATTTATTCGAAGAGATTTAAATTATATCCAAGAATTTTATCAAAATTTACGATTACTGAATTCTTGTGAAGAATTTCAATATTTATGAAAGTAATTGAATTCATTCTAAGAAATTTGTTTAAAAATATTGAAAATATTTGAAATTTTGCGAAGAATTGAATTAAAATCATGAAAAATAATTGAATTCTTTCAAAATATTTAAATGAATTGTTTCAAATAAATTTTTTTCGTTAAAATTTTTCAAAATAATTGAGTTTTTTCCAAAAAATTTACAACTTAATTTACTAATTTTCATTGCTGAATTCTTGCAAAAAAATTTGTTTTTTTTTTGACAAAAATCTGAATTTTCACAACGAATTTCATTATTTTTGAAAATATTTGATTTTTTGCAAGGAATTTTATTGTAATAAATAATCGAATTCCTACGAAGCATTTTAATAAATTTTTAAAAAAATAATTGAATGCTTCCGAGAAATTGTACTATTTTTGAAAATATTTGAATTCTTAGCAAAAAATTTTTTTTTAATGTATGAAAATAATTTAATTTCCAAGAAGAGTTGTATTATTTCTGAAAATAATTGAATTTTTGAAAAAATTTTATTACTTTTATTAAAATATTTGATTTTTTGCAACGTATTTTATTGAGATTTATGAAAATAATTGATTTTTTGAGAAATGTTTTATTATTTTTGAAAGTATTTAATTTTTTGCAATTTATATATTTGATTGTAATTTTTTAAAATAATTGAATTCTTGTGAAAAATTTAAGTGAATTTTTAAAAACAATTGAATCATTTCGAAAGGTTTTATTCAAATTTTGAAAATAATTAAATTCTTTAAAAAAAACATACAAATTATAAAAAAATTTGATTTTTTGCGAAGAATTTTTTAAAATAATTCAATTCTTCAGAGAAACTCAATTATTTATAAAAATAATTATAAAAATAATTGAATTACCACAAAGAATTCTATTATTTCTATAAAAGTAATTAATTTTTTACAAAGAATATTATTAAAATTTTTTCAAAACAAAAAAATTCAAGTAGAAATTTTCATCATAATTATTCAAAATAATTTAATTCTTACGAAGGATTTTATTCAATAGAATTTAATTGAAATTGTATTTAAAAAATGGAATAAATCGAAATCCTGATAAATAAAAATTGTAATAAATATAAATTGTGATGAATATAAATTCTACTAAATAAAAATTCAATATAGTGAAAGTTTTCGTTACTTTTGAAGTCGATTGAAAAGAAATTTCGTTGAGGAGAAAATTCAGTCATGAAAAAACTAATATAAATTTGCCAAGGAAAAATTTGTAGAAATACTAAAATTAAAATGATTCGTTTAAGAAAGAAAATTTATAAAAGTTTATTATAAATATTAAAAATTTTATTCTACGAATTTATTAAAATTAGTTTAAAATAGTTTCTCACACTCAATTAATTAGTAATTTTTATTATAAATTTTCCAGGATTTGGCGCTATTCACAATTGTGCAGTACGCGGTAATGCAAATGCAATAAATTCCCTACTTGCCGCTGGGGCAAATATAAATCTACAAGATCTGCGATCAGGAAGAACAGCATTGTTCCATGCAATTGAAAATGGACATGTCGATTTGGCTCGTCATCTATTGGCATCAGGTGCAAAACCTAGTATTCGAAATAACGATGGACACACAGTTTTACCACTACTCGACGATCCAAAAACGCAAATGTTAAAAAATATTGTTTTAAAAGCAATGAAGAATCACTGAGATTACAAATTTCTTCCTTTCTCTTTCTCTGTCTCGCTGTAAATTAAATTTTCTTCATTGTCTTTTAGAAATGATATTCTTTTCTTTTTGATAAATAGTTATAATTTATAATTATTTTTAAATGACAATAATCTTGAATTGGATGCAGTGGGGAAAAATTGAAATTTCCCCAAAGCAACCAAAAGATTTGTATAATCTTTTAAAAAAATGAAAATAGATTCGTTATTTTTATTTTTTTTTAAATTATTTGAAATTCAAAGACCTTCAGCAATTATACATGCGTTATAAAAGTGTTTCTTTTTTTTACACATATTTTTTTAGTCACTATATTTTTTATAAAAAAAAACTTTTTAAGTTACATTTAATTAAATGTACTTTTTTGTGTTTCGATTTTTTAAGAAATAGAAAATCGAAATTGAATTATGATGGATTGATTAAATTTACAAAAAATTATTTTTACAAATATTTTGAAATTAGGTTCTATTTTCAATTTATTTATAAAAAAAACATTGGACCATATTTTTGATAAAATTTTGAAAGCATTAGAATTTTGCTTAAATTTCTAGTATTATGTTATAACTGTAGGCATGTTAATTACGACTAATTCGTTTTGATTATTTGTAAAATTTGCATAATTTTTTGTAGTATTTTTTTTTTAATTTGTTCTCTTTTTTTTCTGAAAATATAAAACAAAAATCGTTACAAATTTTGTTGAATTGATACAAAATTTATTTATTACAAAAATAATAGGAATAAAATTGTGAATAGATTTGTAAATTTAGTGAAATATTGTGGAAAGAAAAAAAAAGTTACCTGTAATTAACTAAAAAATATATAATTACACATACGTTTTACTTATAAATGAACATTATGAGAAATCAATTTATATTTTGATATTTTGTTTTTAATTTGTCAATGCAGTAGTGAAACAAGTTTCATTTCGCAAAAAACATTTCGATTATTTTGGTATTATTATTCTTTTTAGTGTTAAGAAAATAAAACAAAAAAATTGTTATAATATACAAGTAATTGTAATTATTTATTGTATAAAAATTACAATTTTTATATAATATAGAAACTTTAATACTATTGAAATAAAAATATAATTATTCATTGATAAAAGTTCTTATTCATTCGTAGATTTCTTTCTTTAGAAAAATAAGTTTTTTAAGAATTTGAACTATTTTTAATTTAATTTTAAGTTTCAGGATTCATATTTTAGACGTGTTATTTATTTATAAAATAAATAATTTATTTAATTTTTTTTAGAAAAATAAGTTTTTCGAGAATTTGTTACTATTTTAAGCTGAATTTAATTTAATTTCAAACTTTAGGACTTTTTGATAATATTTGAGATATTATTTATTTATGAAATGAAAATAATTTACTTTTTAATTAATTAATTTAACTTTTTTAAAGGAAAACCGGGAAAAATTGAATAAAAAATGTCCCTCTTGTGGCGATTGTGGGAAATGAAAATCGAGCAGAAAACAATACGTCAACTTTGGTGTTATTGATTAGATTAATAGGAAATATTGTCCTATTTTGCAAAGTTATGGAAATATTTGATATTTAATTATCAGCAGGAATAAAAGGACAATCGATTAAATACAAAAAAATCATCTTTTAATTGTAAAACAGGTAATTGCGTTTGATTTTATCCTCCATTCGAACATAACCTATATTTTTCAATCTTTTCTTATTTTTACATTTCCTGAACTGCCTGAAGTTATTTTAATCAAATATTAATTTAATTTTATTAATTATGCCACTTTTTTACTTTAAATAAAAAGCTTTTAACTTCCTTTTGAACTTACAAATTCTTCTTTTAAAATTTGACAGTTTTTAGAAATGTATTTTTGTTTTGATTTTGATATTGAATAAACAATTCTTTATTTTTATGAAACTTTTATTATCAATAAAAACTTACTCTGATAAAATGTCTTTACTTACTTAACTTTAATTAACAATTAGAAAGTTTGTTTTAATTATCACCTTCATTAATTTCCTTTTTTTCTTTTTCTGTCTTATTGAGTAGAATGAACAGAATTTATTGTTTTCGGAAAGATTAAAAGAAAATTTCATCAAATTAATAAAAGAAAGAAAATTAAAGAAATTGACGATCAAAGAGTTGAAAGTTTCTTTAATTTTCTTTGTCTTTTTTTCTTGTTAAAAAGAATTTTTTGTCTTCGCAGATAAAAAGGAAAAATGCCAGAAGAAGAGGATATTTCGGCTTCGGTCCGAATGACGAATGATGATTTTCGAAAATTACTGATGACACCAAGAGCCTCGGCTCCATCGTCGACACCTGCCTCGGTTCCTGGTACAATTCGCGATGCAAGTGCAAAAACAGCGCAAACACCGAATATCAGTGGGAATAATCGCGGTGAACTTCGTCGAAAGAAGAAGAGTTTTTATGCGAAACTAAAGAAGCAGGAGGAGGATAAAATGGCTGAATTAGCGGAGAAATATCGTGACAGAGCAAAGGAACGACGCTCGGGTGTCAGTCAAGATTATCAACCAGAAGATCCAATGAATACAACAAGTGCCTATCGAGCCGTTGCTCCTGATATACAATCGGGAATGGACGCTGCCGAGAGGCGTCGTGAAATGATTCAAAATTCAAAATTCTTGGGTGGTGACATGGAGCACACTCATTTAGTAAAGGGTCTCGATTTTGCCCTCTTGCAAAAGGTTTCTTTTCTTTTTATAATTAAAACTAAAACAATTTTGTTTTTCAAATACTTTTCTTTCTATTTCAGGGTTGCCACAGATTAGGAAAATCAAAGATTTTTTTTTTATCAAAACTAATGGAAAAAGAAAATTTCCAGAATTGCTACACATGGAATAATTCTGGTTTTAGGTGTCGAAAAATATTTTTCCTTCACTTGGTTTTTTATTTTTGAAAATAATCATATTTTTGAATAATATTCTTAATATTATAAATACTCAATTTGGAAAAGAATTCTAGTTAACAATTAATTGCAGTTTTAAGAAATGATTCAATTTCACGAAAAATTTTTCATGATTATACGAAAAATTTCAATTTTCAATGAAATGATTGTCAACAATCAAAAAATTTATTCAACAAACTTTTTAATTTTGAAATATTTTAATTTCAAATTATGTTAAAAATTTAATTTAAATGACAATTTATACTCAGTTTTTCTGAAGATTAAAATAATAATTGATTTTTTAAAGAATGCTTCTAGAGTTTTTAAAAATATTTCGAGTTCTTTTAAAGAGTTTTGTTTATATTGTGTTCAAAAATTAATAAATATAATTATTCAGAAAACTAATTTTAATATTTAAAAGGTAATTGGATTCTAGTGAAAAATTTTATTAAAATATATTGAAAAATTTAAATTTTTGCAAATGATTTAATTGAATTTTTATAAATAATTTAATTGTTTGGAAAAATTTTACTATATATAAAAGTAATTAAATTTGATAGAAAAATATTTCTTTTTATATAAATAATCAATTCTTGCGAATGATTTAACTAAATTTTTAAAAATATTTTAATTCTCTAGACCAATAAATTGTAGTATTTTTTACAATAATTTAAATTCTTGAGAAAATTTTTTTTTATTTATGCAAATATCAGTTTATTTGCGAAAAATGTAATTGTAATTTATGTTTTTAACTGAATTCTTGCGAACGATTTAACTAAATTAAAAATTTTTTTTAAATTCTTTAGAACAATTGTAGTATTTTTAAAAATAATTTAAATTCTTGGAAATTTTTTTTTATTTATAAAAATATCAGTTTTTTGCGAAAAATTTAATTGTAATTTATGAAAATAACTGAATTCTTGCGAACGATTTGACTAAATTTTTAAAAATATTTGAATGTTTTAGACAAATTGTAGTATTTTTGAAAATAATTTAAATTCTTAAGAAATTTTTTTTTATTTATGAAAATATCAGTTTTTTTTGAGAAAAATTAAATTGTAATTTCTGCAAATAATTGGATTCTTGTGAAAAATGTAATTTTTTATAAAAATAATTGAATTCTAGCGTAGAATTTTATTGTATTTATAAAATTATTTAAATTCTTTAGAGAAATTATATTATTTTTGAAATTATTTAAATTTCTTTAGACGAATTTTATTATTTTTGAAAATATTTGATTGTTTGCGAATAATTTGATTGTAATTCAGAAAAATGTTTAGATTTTTGCGATGAAATATTTATAATTTAAAAATAATCAAATTCTTTTGAAGAATCTTGTTATTATTTTTACAAATAATTTAATTATTGTGAGAAAACCATTATAAAGTAAAAATATTTGAATTCTTTGAAAGGAATTTGTTAAAATTTTTGAAAGTAATTGAATTCTTCAAAGCAATGTTAAAATTAAAAAATATTTTAAAAAATTAATAATAAAAAATTTAAATATTTAATATTAAATATTGAAAAATAATAATTTAAATGTTGATAAAAATTTTGTTTAAACTTCAGAAGTAATTAAAATCTTTTGAGGAATTCTGTTAAATTCTCAGAAAAGAATTATTTTTTATAAAAAAAATTTTATTTATGAAGAGATTTAAATTCATTCTAAAAATTATTTTTAAAATTAATGATAATAATAGAATTTTTAGGAAGAATTTTAATAACATTTTTTTACACTAATTGATTTCTTGGGAAGAATTTTACTATTTATAAAAAATTTGCTTTTTGCGAAGAATTTGTTTATGAAAATACTTGAATTCCTGTGAATCATTTTATTTTTTTTTATTTAAATAATTGAATTCTTGTAAGGAAATTTATTAAACGTTTGGAAAATTAAATTATTATCTTGAATTATATCGTAATAATTGTACTTTTTTTATTTTTTTCATTGATATCTAGGCAAAGTCAAAATTCTATCTAGAACTTAAAGAAAAGTGAGGAAAATGAGAATTATTTTCTTTTGAGGCAACCCTGCATTGTTTCTTTCTTATACCTTCTTCTGTGAAGAATAATTTTTTAAATTTAATCTATTGTTTCTAATATTTCTATTTCTAATCTTTAATTTGTAATTTCCAGGTGCGGAGTGAAATAAAAAATAAAGAACTAGAACAGGAGCAAGAAATGGAGAGACTAGTGAAACCGAAGGAAGTGGTGAAGGAAGAACAGCCTAAGGAGGTGAAGAAAAAAGAGGACGAAATGCAATTTAAAACAAAAGTCGGTCGCAATATTTACAAAACAATAATGACAATGCGATCGAAGCAAATCGAACGCAATGAGCTCTTCATCCCCGGTCGTATGGCCTACGTCATTGAATTGGACGACGAGAATGCGGAAGTTGACATTCCAACGACATTAATTCGCAGCAAGGCGGATGTGCCCACTGTCGATACAACTCCAACCCTAACAACAAACGACATAGTAATTAATAAATTAGCCCAAATATTGTCATATCTACGTCAAGGTAGTCGACACGGCAAGAAGGGAAAGAAGAAAGGTCGTCTCGACGACATGAACGAAATGGATATCGCGCCAAAACCACCGCAAGACGACAGTATCTACGGTGACATCGGCGACTATGTGCCATCAATGGAGAAGAGTAGTTCACATCAAAAATCCAAAAAGAAATCAACCTATTTCGATAAGCCGCACGATTCCGAAATTGAGAGCGACAAGCACAGTGCGCCGCGACTTCCAATGGCGCTCGCACAAAATATTGTCGGTACTTCGAGTCAGCAGGTTGAAATTACAAAAGCTGGTTCGATATTGAGTAAATTTGCCACTGAGCCGGAGGGCTACGCTGAATGCTATCCTGGTCTCGATGAAATGCAGGACGCGATTGATGACTCCGACGATGAGGTGGATTACACGAAAATGGACCTTGGCAATAAGAAGGGACCGATTGGAAGATGGGATTTCGATACACCGGAGGAGTACAGCGAGTATATGAACAATAAGGAGGCATTGCCGAAAGCGGCCTTTCAGTATGGTGTGAAAATGGCTGATGGACGGAGAACGAGAAAATTCAATAAGGAGAAGAACGAGAAGGCTGAATTGGATCGTGAATGGCAGAAGATCCAGAATATTATGAATAAACGAAAACCATCGAGTAGCGCTGATTCTGCGCCTGAATTTAAAGTTCCGAGATACTAATTTTGCAAATTAATTAAAAACGAGTCTGAAAATATTAATTTGCTAATTAATTCGAATCGAGTTTCAAAATTATTGGTTTGCAAATTATTTCAAATGAGTTTTAAAATATTTGCAAATTAGTTTAAATAAGTTTCAAAATATTTGCAAATTAGTTTAAATGAGTTTCAAAATATTTGCAAATTGATTTAAATGAGTTTCAAGATATTTGCAAATTAATTTGAACGAGTCTCAAAATATTTGCAAATTGATTCAAATGAGTTTCAAGATATTTGCAAATTAATTTGAACGAGTCACAAAATATTTACAATAATTGACTAAAACGATTTTTAAGATATTTTGCAATTTAATTCAAACGAGTTTTAAGATTATTTGCAAATTAATTAAAAACGAAGTTTTAGCTAATTGAAAAATGGATTCAAATGAGTTGCAAGATATTCGAAAACTAATTCAAACGATTTGCAACATGTTCACAAATTAATTCGAAAGGTAACTAAAGAAATTCACTAAATTAATTATTTTATAAATAATTATAACTATTATAATTAAGCAGTTTGTTTTAGATATTAATTTCTAATTTCTTTTTTAGAATTTCACATTCTAATTGTAAAAAAATATAATTTGTTTTTCTTGAAAAAAAATAGAATTTTCATTTCGTCTTTTAGAAACAATTGTACTCTCAAAAATATGTAAAATTATAGAATTTTGCAATAAAAATAGAAATGTGTTTTTATCTGAAAATACTTATTATTTCAATACATTGTTCCGAGAGAAATGGAGTCAAATTATTACAATTGAATGCATGTTAAGAAATTTTGTTCAAATCTTTGAAATAATTGAATTATTAGGTAATATTTAATTAAACATTTTGAAAACAATAATGTTCTCTTAACAAATTTAACTGAAATAATGTCTTAAAATTAATTGAATTCTTATTAACAAGTTTGCTCAAAATTTTTAAAATAATGAATTTTTTGTACAATTCTATTGAAATTGTTTTCAAAATAATTGAACTCTTTCGAAGAATTTAATTAAAATTTTATAAGAATATTGGCATTTGTTTATTTATTTATTTTTTTATTAAGATATATTTTTAAATATTAGAAATAATTAAATTTTTTCGAAAAATGTTATTATTTATTATTTCATATAATTGAATTCTTCAGAAAAGTTATACAGATTTTGAAAACATTTTTGTTTTTTGATAAAAATTTTACTCAAAATTATTTATGACAATAACCGAATTTGATTCTTTTGTGAAATTCAATTAAAAATAATTTAATTTTTTTAAATAATTTGAAAATAATTAAAGACTTGTGGAAAATATTATTAAATTAAAAAAATAAATAAATTCTTGCTTAGGATCTTATTCAATTTTTAAAAATAATTTAATTCTTTAGAGAAATTTAACTATTTATAAAAATAATTTAATTCTTCAGAGAAATTTAACTATTTATAAAAATAATTGAATTTCTTAGAGATATTTTTTTATTCATGAAAAGATTCGAACTTTTAAGAAAAATTCCTTAAAAATTTTTAAATATTACATTCTTTACAGTAATTTTACTAATTCTGAGAATACTTAAATTCTTCGGAGTAATTTTTCCTTTAAATTTATGAAAATATTTAAAACTTGTGCCAAGAATATTATTGAAATTTGCAAAAATAATAATTGAATTCTTGTGAAACTTTTTATTGGCATTTTTAAAAATAATTTCAATTCTTCAGAGAAATTTGTCTATTTATGGAATTAACTGAGTTTTTACAATACGGTATTAAATAAAACGGGAAAAAATGAATTTTACAAAAATATTGAATCTTGAAGGTATAAAAAATTTCAAGTACATACAAATTTATTATTTGTTATCAATTATATAAAATGTAAATATAAAACAATCTTAATTGTATAGTAATAAAAAATAGAATGAAAGAGTTTCACTGAAATAATAGTTAAAAATAGATTCCATATTCAAAAAATGTTTCTATTCTATTCGATAAAAATTTTACTGGTATTTTTAAATATTAATCAATTAAATGTAAACCATGACTTGGGTGTTTCGATGGTTGTCAGTTGATTTCCATCAGATGAAAAATTCCTGCTGTAAATTCCAAGAGTCATTAAATTGTTCCCTCCTCCATTGAGATTTAGTGAGAGTATTTGAAAATTTGCAATGTCAATTGATTGAAAAGAGAAATTCTCCGCATCGAGTGGCGTATAATCAGTTTGAAGAGAAATTGGCAAATTTAGTAAACTAACATTTTCTTTTTTTGGCAAAATTGCCGTTATTTGAAATTTCTCGAAAATTGTCCGAAATTTAATCTCATTTTTCTCATCAATTTGTTTGCCACAACTACTCAAGGAATCATTCCTGCAAATAATTAAGCCACAAACGTCAACTCCCGCATTAATAACGCCGTACGGTCGTACTCCAGAGAAAACACCAAAACGATATCTGAAAATGTGCAGAATTTAATTTAGAAATTTAAAATAATTTTTGCTATTAAATTGTTTATATTAATTTTTAAGTAGAATATTTTTTTGGAAATTTTCTAATAAATAAAATTTGTAATTATTGATATGAACCTGTAATATTCCTCGTCTGTGATTGATTTATTATGCTCTGCTTTGTGATTGAAATGACAACAGAAATTATCCTTGCAAAGAGTGATAAACCGATCTGTTTCCGGTTGAATGACAATAGTGTTGAATGAAGAGAGGAAATCGGTTAAATAACTACTTTGAATTGTCTCATCGACAATAGTTGCCACCTCAGAATTTGTAAATTCATAACTAATCTTGTCAAAGCTATCAAAATTCCTCTTGCCATCAATAACCTTTGGTACATTTGCTATTAATAAAGCATTTTTATTTCGATTTGCATGAAATGTAGCTGGAATTTTTGAACTTCTGCCCGCATAAATACCACTTCCGGTTGAGCCAGTTATTGGTTTATTGTAGCCAGATGCCAGAAAATTAACATCATTTGTATGTGACCATGCCGCTTGAATTGAGAGTGCATCTAAAAATGGCAATTCCGCAAACCAATGGGTTGGATAGACGATATCTTTGATTTCAGTTGTTTTCAATAATTCGAGAGCTGGTGTTTTAAATAGAATATCAAAGCAAATAAATTGGCCAAATTTCACTCCAAAATCGGTGTCAAATATTGAAATATCGGGATGTTGAGTTACATTGAAACTGAATTCTTGGAAGAGATTGTATTTTCGATAGCGACTGATCACTGCTCCATTACGATCGAAAACTATATTTGAATTGTAGAGATATTTTTTGTCACCGCTTTGACATTCCTCGCAATCCTCTTTCTCGATGTAATTGACTACGAGATAAGTATTGTACATCCGAGCTGCACATGACAATTTTTTTAGAATCTAAAACAATTTAAAATACTTCAATTATTTTCTAAAAGTTATTAAAAGAATTCCTCAAAAAATTCCAATTACTTTTAAAATTTAAACAGAATTGTTAGCAATAATTCAATTATTTTCATAAATAATTCAAAAAAATAAAATTCTTCTAAGGATTCAAATATTTTTAAATTCTTTAATTCTAATTTTAATCATTTTCATAAATAATTGGAAAAATATAATAAAATCATAAATAATTCATGGCAAGCATTCAATTATTTCCATATATTTCAATAAAATTCTTTGCAAAAAAACCGAAAATATTTTTATAAATAATAAAATTCTTCGTAGAAATTTAATTATTTTTACAAATTAAAAAAATTCTTCCCAAAGGATTTAAATATTTTCATAAATAGTAAAACCCCTGTAAAGCATTCAATTATTTTTTAAAATTCATTAAAATCCTTCCCGAGAATTAAATTATTTTTTATAAGTTTCAATAAAATTCATTGACAGAATTAAATTATTTTTGAAAATGTTGATAAATTTCATCAAAAACAATTCAATATTTTTTACAATTAAAATTCAATGCCGCGAAAAATTGAATTATTAAAAAAAAATATTTAAATTTTTCTTAAAAGTTCGAACATTTTCATAAACAAATAAATGTCTTTAAGTACTCTAAATATTTAAAAAATTTTAAGTGATTTTTTTGCTATAATTCAATTATTTTTGTAAATAATAAAATCCTTCGCAAGAATTCAATTATTTTCAAAAATTGAATAAAATCTTTGGCAAAAATTCATTTATTTTCAAAACTTAATAAAATTCTTCACAAATATTCAATTATTTCCACAGGGTTTTAAAAAAATCCAAGTATTTTTAATTCAATTCCTCAAAAGAGTCAAATTTTTTAAAAATGTATTTAAATTCTAAAAATTTATATTTTTGCAAAAATTCGACTATTTTTATAAATGGAAAATGCTTCGCAAAAATTCAATCATCTATCATAAATTTCAATGAAAACTTTCGGAAGAATTCAATTATTACTTTGTGAATTTCTTGCCAAAAATTTTAATATTTTCAAAATTTAAAGACAAAGTTATTCCAATTAATTTAAATATTTTTATTAATAGTAACATTACTGTAAAGAATTCAATTATTTTTAAAAATCCATTAAAATTTGTCACAACAAATAATGTATTTTTATAAATTTTAACAAAATTCAATTACAGAATTCAATTATTTTCAATAATAATAAAATTCTTCACTGAAATTAAATTATTTTTTAGAAATTTTAATAAAATTCTTGGAAAGAATTCACTCATTATCAAAAAGTTTAATTAAATCCTTTCTATGAATTAAATCATTTCAAATTCATAATTATAAACGCCACAATAATTTGAATATTCTTTTAACAAATTTACCTTTGAAAATTAAATAACTGTTCACGTATTTTTCCAAAATTATAAAATATAATGTAATTTGAGTTTTCTTGCATAAATAAAATTTTTTAAATTAAATTACGATTTGTGATCCAAATTATTTTTTGAAGTTAAATTTTTGAATTATATAATCATGAGAAACATTATATAAACTACAGAATTTCATTAATAATTGTAAAGATAGAAGCAGTATTTAAAAAAAGAGGGAAAAAATGCTTCCTTACCTCCGATACATCTTTTGTTTCGCATGGGATTAATTTTTCGGAAATATCCGGAAATTTTGGTGCGAGAGATAAGAAACGATTTCGTTTTTCCTCAATACTTGCAAAGAATTCATTTTCAGATTCTGCTAATATACCAGTCTCGGGATATACAATAATATCTAAATTCTGAAAAAAGGAAATTTAAATTATTTTTTTTTGAATAAATAAAAAGAAAATTGAATTTTTACAGACAATGTTTTTCTAATTCTATAATATTAATTTCTAAAGAAAATGAAAACCTACAGAATTTAATTCCTTGGCCTTTTTCAATATTTTTATATAATTATCAACATTAGAAGTTGCAGCCGCTTCGGAAAGTCCTTCTATTGGGTGATATTCGACTACAGCTCCGACATAATATAAAGATTCCGGAGAACTCTGAAATAATGTGACAAAATAAATAATTTATCCATTAGTTATCAAAGAAATTAAATTAATTAAGTTAATTAATTAATTATTCCAATTACAAAAAATAATTACCTGAGAAAAACTGGAAGAAAACTGAAGAAACAAAATTCCAAAAAAATACCAATAAAATAAATCCTTTAACTGCATTTTGGATTCCAATTTTCAGCACACAAGATTAATTTCAAAACCGCAATTAAATCAGAATATCTAAAATAACAGAAAGAAAATAAAATTAATAAATAATTATTTACTATGTACTCTCGATTATCATCTAATTAATATTTTTTTTGTCTCTAATAATTGCACTATCATTCTCAGTAACGTATTTTGCATTTTTTTTCTAAAACAAATTTCCAGAGAATGAAAATGTTGCAAATTCCAATAAAATAATGTAATTTCTGAGAAGATTAAGAAAGTAAAAAAAATCACAAATATAGTTTGAATAGAAATGATAATAAAAAGTAATTATTTCAATGCCATTATTGTATTTATACTCCTTTTTTTATCGCAAATTTTCAAAATTTCTCATGAAAAAGAAAACTGACTGAAACTAGTTTCAGTTCAACTGTGTAAATATATTATCACGTGACCTCTGACCCATTGAATTACGAGGGAATTCTTTTTTTAAACCAGCATTTACTGGTTTAATAAACATCAATGTTTAAACAAATGTTAACAAGTGTGATTTTTATCAGTAAAAAAATTAATAATAGAAAACAAAATCTATATCTTGCAGTATATTTTTTATATTTTAGCAAAATGAATGGAAAATTATGTTTAGAACTGAAAATAATAACAATAGGCAGACTTTATTATTATAAAGCAAATTAAACAAATTTTTTATTTCCAAACATAAACTCTAAATGAATAATTATCAGATTAAAAATTTGAATAATTCATTTTTTTTATAGGTACAAAATTAATTATTATTGTTTATTATTTTCATAAATAAAAACATTTTTCAAAGAATTTAATTATTTTCAAATATTTTAATAAGATTATTTAATACAATTCAATTTATTAAAAAATTTTTTACGAAAATAAGAATATTTTTATAACTAAAACCATTTTTATGTAAAGAAATCAATTATTTTTAAAAAATGAAAAAAATCTTTCACAAGAAGTCAATTATTTCCAATAATTAAATAAAAATTCAAATATTTTTATAAATAGTAAAATTTCTCTCAAGAATTCAATTATTTTTAAAAATTATAATCAAATTTTTTACATGAATTCAATTATTTTCAGAAATAATATAATTGTTGACCAGAATTCAATAACTTTTGTGAATAGAGAAATTTATCTGAAGAATTTAATAATTTTTAAAAATCCAATAAAATTTATCACGGGAGTTTAATTATTTCCAAAAATTTCAATAATATTCTTTGCAAAAATTCAAATATTTACAGAAATAATAAATTTTTTAAAAAGAATTCAATATTATTTTCTGAAATAATAAAATTCTTTGCATGAATTCAATTATTTTCAATACAATTTTACCAAAGTATTAAATTTTGTTTAAATTTTTAATAAAATCTGTTCAATGAATTCAAATATTTTTAACAATTTCAATAAATTTATAGAAATAATTCAATTATTTTTATTAACTCAGTAAATATTTTTGCAAAAATTAAATTATTTTTATAAACTACAATAAAATTCTTCTTAAAAAATCAAATTATTTCATAAATAACACAATTTTTCTCAAGAATAAAATTATTTTCGTAAATATTTTATAAAAAAAGTAAAAAAAAATAAGTAATTAAAATTCTTTGCAAAATAGCAAATATTTTCATAAATAGTAAAATTCTCCACAAGAATCCAATTATTTTTAAAAATAAAATTTTGATGGAAATTCAATTATTTTCACAAACTAAAAATATTCTTTTAAAGAATTTAAATATTTTCATAAATAGTTAAACTTCTCCAAAGAATTTAATTCTTTTTTATAAATAATACAATTTTTCTCAAGAATTAAATTATTTTTATAAATTTTAATCTCAATAAAATTCTTAGCAAAAAATCAAATATTTTCATAAATAATATAAAATTCTTCTCAAGAATTTAATTCTTTTCATATAAATAAAACTGCTTACTTTTATAAGTAGTAAAATTTCTAGAGATAATTTATTATAATTATAGAATTTATTTTAAAAAATTCAATAAAATCCTTCGCAAGAATTAAATTATTTTCATAAGTCACAAAAAAATTCTGTGTAAAAATCGAATATTTTCATAAATAATCAAATTTCATGATATTATAATTAATAATTTAGATTACAAGTTTACAAGAATTAATTATAAAATTAGTTTTATTATTGTATCAGTAAAAATAAATTTCTTCAGATCAATCACATTTAAAGTTTTGTTTATATTTTAACAATGTAAGTTTTATGCGGTATTATCGATACATTTGTCAAATATCAACTTCCATCTAACACAAAACCGGTCTGCATTCTCTATTTACTTGCCAATAAAAGCAAAATCTTAATTCACCTTTCTTTTACAGACATGTATATATTTCTCTACTAAAATATTACATATTTAGATTTTAAGAAGATTTTACTGCAATTAATATTTGTCATCTATTTGTTAAATAAAAAAAAAATTTTAATTTAAAATAAAAATAAAATAAAGTTCGTTAAATATTTGTTAAATTTATAATTCATTTAATTTAATTAACACAAATTTTTTTATTAATTTAACTCAAAATTTGATGTTCGAAAGAAAATATTAATAGTAATAAAAAAAATCCTTTAAATTAATTTTTTTGCGGTAGAAAAAGAAATTTACTAATTGTACCGTCAGAGAAGTAAAAATTAAAAATAGCAAAAGGGAAATAAAAGAATTTTACCGTTTTTTTTAAATCTATAAAATTTCAAGAACAATTCCGCTTCTGTTTGAAAGGAAATTGAGAGTTTATTTCAAAACGTAACAAAAATCAATAAATTAATTCATATCACTATTAAATTAATGTTTTTTTTCTATGCAGAAAAAAATTACAAATTATACCGTAAGAAAATCAATAAACTAATTAATATCGATTAAATTAATCCTTTTGTGGTAGAAAAGAAAATTTACAAATTGCACCATAAAAAAAGAAAAATGTACAAATAGCAAAAGTGGAAAAAAAATAACTTTACCGTTCACTTAATTAAATTCCTAACTTCCGAAGAGTGTAAAATAAAATTGAAAAAATATTCTTTTTTTTCAATTATAAATCAAAGAAGAAAACCAATTAGAACCAGATTCCTCGTTAATCGAAGATCATGACCCATTGTAGAGATTATCAATTTTTTCCCCAAGTTTGCACGCGTCAATTTCTCTCTCTTTTTTTTGACACCATTTGATGATTATATTTGAATTTAACAATGACAATGTCAAATAATAAGAGATTATAATTGTATAGTAAGAGAGAAGAAAATCAACAAAGCAGGGAAAGAGCTGAGAGAGCAAAAGGAGAAAGAAGAAGAAGAAGAACTGTATATAAACCAAGCTACAATTTTCTTTCAGTTCAGTAAACTCGTCGGTGGTTAGATAGTGTGTGAGAGATTTAATCTGTATGAGAAACAAGTGTTTCTCTTCAAACTAGAATTATTTATTATTTATAATAGTGAGAGTCGACAGAAAGTGAAGGAAAGTGATCAAAATTTTCATTTCAACGCGGTGTCAAATAATTTTTTTCTCTACAAATTCAAATGTTGTCGATAAATAGAGTTATTTTCTACCAACGATCATTTTTCTCAAATTCCGTAAGTTTTGAAATTTCGAAGACTTAATTTTCTTAATATCAAATTTTTTGATGTAAATAACAATATTTACAATAATAATAATAATAATAATTTAACAAAAATATTTTTTTTTCTTATTTTAGAATATTAAATTATTTTTCTTAATTTTGGCAAATTGATTGCTTATAATATTTATTAACTATTTAATAGCACGAGGAATTAATTGCTATTTTGGTTACTAATAAATAAAAATATTTTCTTTCTTCGGGAAAAACAATTCCTGGGTTCGGTATGCGGAAAATTTTTTGTACTCATAACAATATTGGTTGCAGCTTTTTTAAGGATCTACAGAAGTGTAACGGTAGCTCTCTATTTCTAATAGTAAAATTAGGTACGTATTTTGCATTTTGTAGTTATTAACCTTCTCAGTATATAATCACAAAAGTCTTCAGTCTGGTGTGCAAGATAACAAACACAAAATATTATTTTTTTGTAATAACTAAAATATTTTGCTTTTGATTAAATTAAATTAAATTAAATCATTATAAATAAATTTAAGTAATTAATGAAATTTAACTTAATAATTTAATAAACTTAATTAATAACTTAAGTAAATTTTCATTTCATTTTTTAATAAATTAAATTGATTAATTAGAGACAGAAATTTTTATGAATCGAATTCTATTTTGGAAATTTGTTGTTGCAATTTTTTGAAGAAGAACAAACTACTGTTAAGTAAAATTTGAATATTTTACTTATTCAGAAACGAAATAAGTAATTGAATAATTAAATAAATCAATTTAAAGCAACATCTTTTGAATGAATGAATTAAAATTGCAGTTATCCACTTAATGATTATGTGCATATCGCTCTATTGAATTATTATGACTTCAATCAAGACATTCATTCAAGTTGAATATATCGCGAATGCAATTTGCATTTAAAAACAATGACTATTTATAGAAAATTATTTGAAAACTACTTTAATAGAATTCTTTGAAATCATTCTAAAAGGGATTTTAAACTTTTACTTTTTAAAATACAAAAAAAAGTATTTCTAAAAAGAATTATGAACAGTAAATATAAATAACTAGCAAATTTTACTCGCGGAACGTGATAGTCAATTTATTATAATGCAAATTACGAAAATTTTTATATTCAAATTTAAATTTTTTGTTAAATTTATAATCAAAATTTAAAAAATTCACTTATTAGGTAAATATTTAATTATTATTGTTTATATTCTCAAAAGTTTTAAAATCTTCACAAGAATTCAATTATTTACATACATAATAACATTCTTCGGAAAAATTCAATTATTTTCATAAATAGTAAAAATTCTTAGAAATTAAATATTTTTCAATACAATTTATGTAAAATTTTACTAAAGAATTAAATTATTTTTTGAAATTTCTATATAACCATTGAAACAATTCAATTATTTAGTAAAGTCATTGCAAACATTCAATTCTCTTAAAAAGAATTCTAAAAGTGATTTAATCTCAAAAATTCAATTATTTCTAAGATTGTCTGTAAAATTTATTTTAAAAATTCAATTTTCCAAATTTTGAAGAAACTTCTTGTAAAATATTAAATTATTTTCTTTAATAATTACAAAATAACACAACTTGTTTATAAAAATTTTATGTCAATTTAAAAAAAAAATTAAATTAGATGCCCATGAATAAAAAAATAAATGTAAGTAAAAATAATTATCATAATTATTTTTACTTCTATTTACGGATATTGAATTAATATTGAATAATATAAATACAAATTAAGAGAGTAGAATAAAATTTTGTGTGGTTAAATAATTTATATTTGGATATCTTTTATTTCAAACAATAGGCAGTGATGGCGAAATTAAAAGTTGCAATAATTGGACAGAGCAATTTTGCAGCAGAGGTGTATAAATCTTTAAAGCAAGATGGTCATCACATCACGGGAGTCTTCACAATTCCTGATAAAGGCAATCGAGAAGATCCACTAGGTGTGCACATTTTTAAATTCTAATTCAATTTTAAAGAAAAAATTTAATTTTTAAGTTAATATATATTTCAATTAGATTTTAATTTAAATTGGGTTTCAATTTAAATTAATTTTCAACGCCAATTAAATTTCATTTTACATTAAATTTCAATGAAATTTATCTTGAAATTAAACTCTAATGAAATTTATCTTGAAATTAAACTCTAATTAAATTTATCTTGAAATTAAATTCCAGTTAAATTTCAATTTAATTTACCTTGAATTTTAATTTAAACTAAAATCTACTAAACATAAATTTAAATCTACGTAACAATTTATACCTATAAATTCGTTTTTTCCCTTTTTGTTTTCTTCGTGCGCCAGCGAGTACAGCAAAAGAAGACGATGTGCCTGTTTTCAAAATCAAAGCCTGGAGAAGTAAAGGCAAAACTCTTCCAGAAATACTCAATATTTACAAGGAAATTGAAGTCGATTTAAATGTTTTGCCATTTTGCACTCAATTCATTCCCATGGAGGTGATAAATCATCCGAAACATCAAAGTATTTGTTATCATCCATCAATTTTGCCGAGACATCGTGGTGCCAGTGCAATTAGTTGGTGAGAATTCGTTCCTGCGAAACATTCATTTTTTTAACATTTTTTTAATAATAAATAAAACCAATGTTTATAAAGAATCTTTTTTCATCACTTTAATTTTTTAATCTAGAATTAATTTAAAATTCAATTATAATTTTTCGATTAATTTAATATTCAATTAATTTTATTTTTGCTTTAAAAAAAAGTAAATTTCTTTATTTTGTTTTTTTTTATGAAATTACATTTTTCGAAAAGAACAAAATATGTCTTTCTGAACACTTGCACTGAAGGTATAATTTGCGTTTAAAACTGAAAAACGATAATTTTCAGGAAAGTAAAAAAAAAGAAGAAATTATGTATATATTTTGCTATTACTTAATATCAAATCAGAATTTCGTGATTCGTTACTTGTAGATTAACATACAACAAAGTATCAAAAACAAGTTTCTCACAAACTTTTCAAAAACCAGTTTTATACTCAACCAACACGTTCGATTTCATGCTCCACTTATCAATTTGTTTACTACAAATATCTTTCATTGATATGATAACATTACTTTTATTAAACTTTTATTTATTTTATTAAATACTTATCTTTAATATTTAGCATGAAGATTTATTTTCTCTGTATTTTTATTTCCTTTTGTTTAGGAAGGGCAAAATTCTGAATTTTTTACTATTATTATTTTAATATTTTCAGAATATTTTTCTTTTTGATTTTGCTCTTTTTACTGTTTTACTAATACTGTTTACTGTTTTTTACTAATTTTATTTAATTTTTTAAATGTTTATTTCATTGAAAATAATTGTTTTATATACATTACTTTATTTTGATTTCATTGAGTGAAAAAAATTATTATTAAATAAAAATAAAACGAATGGTAATAAATAAATAGAAACAAAAGAAATAAAAATAAAATATGTAATTAAAAATCAATTGTAGAAACTGTGAAATAATTTTTACTTACTCATTTACGAATAGGACTCTCATTAATGGCGACAAAGTTGCGGGTCTCTCGATCTTCTGGGCGGACGATGGTCTCGACACGGGGCCGATTTTGCTGCAAAAAACCTGTCCAGTCAATCCCAATGATACCTTAGATAGTTTGTACAACAATTTTTTGTATCCCGAAGGAATAAAAGCAGTGGCCGAAGCAGTAAATCTCGTTTCCCTGGGAAAAGCTCCCAAGATTCCTCAAACCGAAGAAGGAGCAACTTACGATCCAATTTTAACAAAACACGAACTCCAAAGGTAATTTTCCTCCTTGCAATCTAAAAAATATTCAATTCATTACTATTGACATCATTATTGCTTTCAATTTACTATTATTAATTTAATATTTTCTCTAATAATTTAAAATACTAATTTAATAACCTAACTATAACAAATGTTATTCTTGAATAAATTAAATTATTTTGGAAAATTGGTAATAAAAAATTCTGAGAAGAATTTAAATATTTTCTAAAAATTAGAAAATTAGAAAATTAAATGCTTTATTTCAAATCTTAAGAAACACGATTATTTTAAAATACTTGAAAGAAATTGTTCATAAAATTAAAATACTTTCAAAATATTCAATTAAAATTATTAAAAAAAGGAATTCAATTATTCTCCAATTTTTTGATAGAATAATTTTCAAGAATTCAATAATTTTCCATTAGTATTTGTTCCGATGTTTTAAATTAATAATTTCAGAAAAGTTAATAACTTATTATACAGTATCTAAAAAATTTTTGTAATTAACAAACAATTTTTTTCACAGATTAGATTTTACTGGGAAATCAGCGGAAGATGTGCACAATTTTATAAGAGGTCTGGACAGCGCATTCGGCGCCTGGACTCTAATTAACGGTGAAGAAATTCGCCTCTACGGGAGTAGAATTTGGGATAGAAAAAAATTGCCCGAAGGTGATAATGTCGATGTCGACGGTCACATTGGAATTGTTCACGAAGACGGTCTTCTTATAAAAATCAACGACGAGAATTCTATCAATATCGAAAGACTCAAAATTGGCAACAGAACAATTATTGCCAGTAAATTTGGCAAACATTCGGAGAATAATCAAATTATCGAATACACTGGAGAGGAAACGGAGAAAATTGATACGGTTCGATGTATTTGGGAGAGTATTCTCAAAATGGAGATTTATGAAGATACCGACTTTTTTGCCTGTGGTAAACAATCGTCCAAATTAATAATTAATAATTTACAATAAAAAATTAATTTTTTGATTTTTAAACAAAAGAATTTAAAAACAATTTAAAGAATACTGATTAGTAAAAATACTAAAAATCGTAATTCACAAAAAAAAGAGAGTAAAAATTTAATTCCTTTTGTATGTTTTAAAAAATCGTTTTTTTTTCTCTTTCTCTCTTCTTTTTTAGGAGCGGGAAGTATGGACGTTGTGAGGCTTGTAGAAGAAGTGAAGGACTCGGTGGGAATATGTCTTGAGAATACGGACGTTTTTATGGCGCCAATTTTCAGTGAGTTCGCGAGGGCTATGGTATTGAAGGGACGTGGCGATTCAACACAATTGGAGATTAAATACGATTCAGTTGAATTGAGAGCGAATAATAAGGATTTAAAATTCCCGAGACAATTATTCATTGACGGACAATTTGTCAATGGTCAAGGGAAGCCGATCGAGACAATAAATCCCCACGATGAGAGTCTCATTTGTTCCGTTGAATCGGCATCGCCCGAGGATGTTGATCACGCCGTGATTGCGGCGAAACGCGCCTTCGACGAGGGCGAATGGAGTAAAATCAGCGCCAGGGAAAGAGGAACACTGCTCTTCAGGTAGAAAAATCTAAAAATTATAAACAGAAATTAGTACAAAATATTTCAACTAATTGCAGTTGAATTACTTAATTTAGTTTATAAATTCCGAGTTGAAATTAATTTAGTTTACAAATTTCGAGTTGAAATTGATTTAGTCTAGAAATTCCTAGTTGAAATTAATTTAGTCTAGAAATGCCTAGTTGAAATTAATTTAGTCTACAAATTTCTAGTTAAAACTAATTAAAATTCCCAAATTTCGATAGTAAAAATGAATTAATAAATAAAACAGACTCGCCGACTTGATGGAGGAGCACAAGGAAGAATTGGCAACAATCGAGAGCATCGATTCGGGAGCAGTTTACACATTGGCTCTAAAAACCCACGTTGGCATGTCGATAGAAACTTGGCGATATTTCGCCGGTTGGTGCGACAAAATTCAAGGATCGACAATACCAATTTCTCACGCGCGACCAAATAGAAATTTAACGATAACAAAAAAAGAGCCAATTGGCGTTTGTGCCTTGATAACTCCTTGGAATTATCCGCTGATGATGCTCTCGTGGAAAATGGCAGCATGTTTGGCAGCTGGGAATACTGTTGTCATGAAACCGGCGCAAACTTCACCGCTGACGGCATTGAAATTTGCTGAACTCGCTGCCAAAGCTGGTATTCCTTCTGGTGTTATTAATATTATTCCCGGCAGTGGTTCAATCACTGGCAATTCATTGGCAAATCATCCAATGGTGAGAAAATTGGGATTCACTGGCTCCACGGAAATTGGTCAAGTTATTATGCGGTCGTGCGCTGACAGTAATTTGAAGAAAGTCTCACTTGAATTGGGTGGGAAAAGTCCTTTGGTGATATTTGAGGATACGGATTTATCGCATGCGGTACGCGTTGCAATGAGCAGTGTTTTCTTTAATAAGGGAGAAAATTGCATCGCTGCAGGTATTTATAGTGTTGTATTCTCAATTATTTCAATAACTGAAAAAAAAATCAAATTCAAACTAAACAAAAGTCGAACTAAATGAATTCAAATTAGAATACAAAACCTAACATAAGTTTCGAATACGAACTAAAAAGAATCAAATTCAAATTGAAACTGAAGAACATTCAAAAATACAAACTACAAAAATTCAAATTCGAACAAAACTAAATTCAAATTCATATTAAAAATATTTAAATTGACTAAAAAACAAAACATGAAGATATCGATATAGTATAAAAATAGTGATACTGCAACTTCTTTAAAATTATTTTCATCATTTCTATTCAATTATTATTTTCTAGAATTTTAAACTAAAATTCTAATTTAAATCAATTATGTTCTTCTTTGAGAATTTTTAAATCCATTTGTTTACAATTCAATTTTACATAAAATTTCGATTATCCGGAAATCCTTTAATTGAATATAGAGTAGAAAATAAAAACTTCAAAAAATTAAAAAATAAATCTAATAAAACTCTTGCAAAAAGAAAAACTTAATTCTACAGAATCGTTAGTTAAAAGCATGAAAAAATTCATATTTTTCAAGGTTTTAATTTGAAACCTTTTCAAAATTCGATTTTTTTTAAATTCATGTCATAATGCTTTAAATATGCAATTAATATTGTCTAAAATTTTAACTGAAATTCATTTTTAAATTAATTTTTATTAAAAAGTTATAAGAAAATTCAATTACTTAAATATAAAAAAAAATATTTATTGAATAACTGAATGTTTTTTAAAAGTTAATTTTCAAAAACAATTTTATCAACAAATTTCACATACAAATCGAATAATTCAATTCCTTCGATGTAAGTAGTTTAATAAAATTTTTAAGAATAGTCACATTTTTCAATATTAAAAGTATCTGAAATTCTGTGAGGAATTTTATTATTTTCAATACAATTTTATGAAAAAATTACAATTATTATTTTAATATTATTAATATTAATTATTATTATTAATAAAATATTTAATATTATTTAATATTTAAATTTTTATTAAAATCTTCCAAAAGAATTAAAAAATTTTCTAAAATTTCAATAAATTTATCGAAACAACTCAGGTTTTTTTCTAAATATTAAAATTTTTCTAAAGAAGTCAATTGTTTTTCAAAATTCAGTAAAATCCTTCACAAGAGTTCAAATATTTTCATAAATTTCCATCAAATTCTTTTTCTCTTCTCAAAGAATCAAATTATTTCATAAATAAGTAATAGAATTTTTCGCAAGAATACAAATATTTTTGTAAATTTTAATAAAATAAAAATAAAAGAATTTCGAAAGGGCTCGTCCTGTTTATAAATATAAATAAATAAAATTCTTTGCAAAAAACAAATATTTTTAAATAATCAAATTCTTCCCAAAAATTTAATAATTTTTAAGAATAAAAAAAAATTCTCATCAAAAATCCAATTATTTTTAGAAATTTCAATCAAATTCTTCGAAAAAATCCAAAAATTTTAATGAATAATACAACTTTTCTAAAGAATTCAATTTTTTAAAAAAATTTTAATTAAATTCTTCGTAGGAATTCAATTATTTTCATCAATAATTAAATTCTTTTAGCCGAAATTTCAATAAAATTCTTCTCAAAAATTTAATATTTTCATAAATAATAAAATTCTTCACAAAAATTCAATTATTTTTAGAAATTTCAATCAAATTCTTCGTGAAACATCAAAAATTTTAATGAATAATATAATTTTTCTAAAGTATTCAAATTTTTTGTAGGAATTCAATTATTTTCAAAAATTGAAATAAAATTCTTCGCGAAAATTCAATTTTTTTTTATAAATTATAAATTACAATCAAATAATTAAATGATTGCTCAGGATTTTATTAAAGTTTTTTTAATAATTGAGTTCGTTTAAAAATTTTTATTAAAATTGTAGATTATAAAAATTATTGAATTGAGGAAATTTTTTTTGAAAATAATTTAGTTTTGGACAAGAATGTTATTATTTATAAATTAAATTTTCCAATAATCTAAGTTGTTTAAAATTTCCAATTAAATTCATTTAAAATTGAAATTTTCTAAATTTTAAATTGAAACCTTTTGAAATTCATTTATTTATGAAAAATGCAAATTTTTAAAATTGAGTTAATTTTGTAATCTGTAAGTAAAATTATTCGTTGAATAATTCAAATTGAAACAAAAATAAATTAAATTCGAACCAAAAATTCTATTCGAATATAAAACAAAAATTAAAAAACTAAACAAAATTCAAGTTCAAACTATAAAATCCAATACCAAACTAAAGCTAAAATTCAAATTTAAGAAAATAAAAATATATTATCTAATATTCGAAATATTCATCCCCTCGATAAATAATCTAAAAAAACCAACTTACAGGTCGACTCTTTGTGGAGGAATCAATCCACGACGAATTCCTCAAGAAAGTCGTCGAGGAAACGAAGAAAATAACAATTGGCAATCCACTGGATCGTGGCACAGCTCATGGTCCACAGAATCACAAGGCTCATCTCATGAAATTAATTGAATTCACGAAGAAAGGCGTTGAGGAAGGAGCTCGCCTCGTTTACGGTGGAAGTAAATTAGACTGTCCGGGTCTATATTTTCAGCCGACAATATTCACCGACGTCACCGACGATATGTTTATTGCAAGAGACGAATCATTTGGTCCAATAATGGTAATTTCCAAATTCAATTCAAAGGATCTTGACCGCGTGGTGGCGCGGGCAAATTCCACGGAATATGGCCTTGCAGCTGGTGTTCTCACAAAGGATATTACACGTGCTCTACGTTTTGCTGAAAAGGTCGAGGCAGGCACTGTCTTCGTCAATACGTACAACAAAACAGATGTTGCCGCTCCATTCGGCGGTTGCAAGAAATCAGGTTTTGGCAAAGATTTGGGCCAGGAGGCACTCAATGAATATCTGAAAACAAAAACCATCACTATTGAGTATTGAGTTTTTTTTTAAATATTGAAACAAAAAATTTCCACGCACATGAGCTAATTAATTTACACAAGTTGCTAATGCGATAAAATTAATATTTTTCTATTTTTGTATACTGCAACTTGCAACATTATTCTTTTTTCTAAATATTATTTACAATTTGAAAATTGAGGTCCTATTCTTTCAACCATTAGAAATTGTAAAATTGTCCCAAATGTCTAATTGTTCCAATGTCAATTAATTATTACTGGATAGAAAATTTTCGAACTGTTCTATTTTACGTTTTAATAATTTTTAATCGATTTTACTATTATTTTTATTATTATTGTTATCAATTTTATTCAAATTATTGTTATTATTAGTATTATTATACATTTTATTACCATTATTGTTATTATTACTATTGCTATTATTATATAATTTTTTGTACCATATAGAATATATTTTTAAATGTGTTATATATTTTATGAAACTGTTAATAAATGAGCATTATATTTCTGAAAAATGTTCTTTAATTAATTTCTAAATAGAGTGATTTGTGAAATAAAAAGATTTTCATAGGAGAGGGAAATAAGTAAAGTAAGAAAATTTTATGAAAAGTATTTTAAAAATATCAAATTAACGAAAGTCTTTAAAAAAGTCCATGAATTTTCTTTTTCAAAATTAAAAAAATCTATAAATAATTACAATTGCAATTTTTAGAATTAATTACAGGCTTAGCACTCGATATATATTTTTAAAAAAGTAGCAAAAAGTAGATTTCAAATTTAAAAAAAGTAGTAAAGAAGTAGCTATCGAAAAATTATTCCTAAAAAGAATTGAATTATTGAGAAGATGTTTACAAAAAAGTCTATTTTTTTCATTATTTTATGAAAATATTAAAATCAATATTAAAAATCATTGAATTACAAAAAGTTTTTAAAAATAATTAAATTTTACAAAGAATTCTATTAAAGTTTCTGACCATAATTGATTGTCTGTGTGGTATTTTATTAAATTTTGTTGAAAATAATTGATTTTCTAAAAAGCATTTTATTATTCTTAAAAATAATTGAATTCTTCCAAACGATTTTATGAAAATTTTTTTAAATAGTTGAATTTTCAAGGAAAAACTTATTACTTTTGAAAATTATTAAATTTTTGTAATGAATATTATTATTTATGAAAATAATTTTATTTTACAAAGAATTTCATTAGAATGGCTCAAAAAAATAAAATTTTTTAAATTGAATTCTTCCAAAAACTTCAAAAAGAAACATTTTTTAAATTAATTTTTTTGAAGAATTGAAATTACATTTCTCGAGTAATTCCTGTAAAATTGTATTAAAAATAATTAAAATTCTGCGATGAATTTTATTATTTATGCAAATAATTAAATAGTTGCTAAGAATTTTATTAAAATTTTCAAAAATAATTGAATTTCGGAGAAGAATTTTACATTCATGAAAATAATTGAATTATTGACAAAAATTTTATTAAAATATTTAAATAGAATTGAATTTTTGGGGAAAATATTGTTATTTTTAAAAATAATTTAATTCTTCAGAAAAATTCTATAAACATTGTTATAAATAATAATTAATTTTTTCGAAATATAAATTTTATGAAAATTTTGTTTTAAATAATTGAATTCTTATGGAAAATTTTATTTGTGAAAATAATTGAATTTTTCGATTAATTCAAAGAAAGTATTAATTTGTGAAACAAAAATTAATTAAATTTGACAAATTTTAGTTAGAAATTCTGAAAAATGAGCTTTTTAAAACATTGTAATTGAAATTTTTTGAAAATACTTGTATTCCCGAGAATAATTCTATAAATTTAAACAATTAAAAGTTTTTTTTTATTTTAATGGAAATAAATTTTATATTTCGAAAAAATTTTTTTTTATAATTAATTTTATAAATTGTTTTATATAAAAAAAATTTGTTTAAAATATATTAAAATATTTTCCTCGTTATTTACAATTACAAATATTTGTATTTTGTGTTTTTGTATTTATATTGAAAAATTTTAATTTAATTTAAGCAGAAAATTCAATTAGATTAATTTTTAATGCTTTTTCATCCAAATTAATTTTTCAAAGTAATTTTGTAAACAGTCTAATGCAAATGTAATTTAGAAATGCTTTAATCTCCAAACAAGGTCACTGCCATAATCCCAGATGCTTGGGATACGAAATGGTTTTTCTTTTACAAGAAACTCTCGCATATGTTAACAGTTGTTCTTCTTAGAAGAGAATAAAGACACTTATTTTTTCTTGAAAATCTACAGAAAATATATTTTTAAAATTATATATTCCATTTCTTATAAAAAAATGAAAATTATTTACTGTATTTTAATACATGAAATTATTTTTATTACAAATGCAAAAAAATAAAAGAATGTTAATGTCAATATTATGAAAAAAAATATTATTTTTATAAAATATTAATTTTTATTTCATTCCTGTTGAAATTATTTTTCCTGTAATTAAATATTCCCAGCGTTTTGTAAAAATTTATTCATCCAAAAAGCTAGTTTAATCGAAAGTAAAGTTTCAAAACTATATTTATTTTATTTTATCCTCCATTTTATTTATTTATTCTTTATTATTTTTTTACCCTCAAATTTAATTTCAACTGATTTTATTTCTCCTCATATTCTTTATATTTTGCGATATTAATTGATTGAAAATGTACTTACATTCTAATTTATAATTATCGATAGTAATAATTAACATCAAAAAATTATATCAATCTATTTGCACTAATTTTTTAACTGAGAAGAATTCCCCACGACGTTTGTAAATTTTTTTTCTCTTTTAGTACTTGGATTTTAGTGGACTTTTTTACCTTTCGTTTTTCACGCATCTTTTTCTTGAAATGAAAAAGCGAAGGGCCATCTCGATCCCTTGTGAACTTCTTTTTTCCAATGTGGGACGAAAAAAGTGTGCATACCACGTGTTAATTTTGAAAGCTTAAAGAAATGTTCAGTTCCTCTCAGTTCGTCGTTCAAGTCCCTTCGTGAAAATCGTTCCAACGAGTGAATAAATATTCCCCTTAAAATCGAAAAGGAAAATAAAAATTTTTTCATTAAATTAAAATACGACTGTAAAAAATATTACTATTTTAATAATATTATTAAAATAATAATAAAAATATTACTCAATAAATAGTAAGTAAATAATACATAAATAATAATGATTATAATTAAAAGTAAATGAAAATAAAATACAAAATTGAAAATAAATAAAAAATAAAAAATGCAATTAATTCTTTTCTGAGAAGCAAAAAAGAAAATGGAAATAATAAATAAGAAAATTAATTTTTCCGTAACAACTCACTGTCTCAAGTTTTAAATATTATAAATTTATAATCGCGCTTAATATTCCGTGAGTCCACCCTCTTCCTGTTTCCTTTCTGCATTTTCGATTCAGTTATAATATAATCTTCAAACACACCCACTGCAGCTTCCTAATCTCGAGATCCTTGACACTTTACTGATATGAAAACTTCCTTCATTCCCCTGCTTGTTTCAGAATTCAATAAATTTTTAGTATTCTGTGAGTCTTCTCACTATTCGAATCTTCGTTCTGAAAAAACGTATCTTCAAAATAGAATTTATAGTAACAATTTTTTTTATAAAGTTTTATTTAAAAAAAACCATAAAAAATAAAAAGAAGAAAAGAAAATAAAAATTGTAGAAATAAGTAGTGAAAAAATTAAAAAGTTACTTGACATAATTTCGCAAGAAGTGGAAGAACAAAGAAGCTCAATAACGATTAACAGTTGGGCTCATCATCAGGCACTTTGCTAGAATTGAAAATTGCGAGCTGCCTTTTGAAGGGCAACGCTGTGATTGATTAACGTCGATGGATCTTCGTCGATAGCTGTTCTTTGGATAATCGTGAGGAAGTACTTTAACAAAAAAACTGAATTTGTTTATGCAAATTGTATTGAAAGTTTTGTGTATTTTAAATCCTTTTTTCTTCTTAATGTATTTTCTTAACTGTTTAAATAAAGATTTTCTGTTATTAATTGTTATTATTAATAATACTGTTTTTAAAATAAATTCTATTTTTATTTGTTTTATTTATTATTTAGTTTCATTTTTTAATTTCAATTAAAAATCAATTTCATATTCAAATTAAATAAATACCTGAATATTAATATAAAATGTTTACTTTTATTTTACTATAATTTAAATTAATAACGTACTCCAAATAAATAAAATAAAATCATTAGGGTTAATTAAAATTAAAATTACATTTCTTTTTCCAAATTAATGGGAATTTAAATTTTTGCTTAAAATAAAAATATTATGTAGATTGAATTTATCACTCGTAGGTATTTAATAATAAAGATAGAATTTATCGATCACTCTAATTAAAGAAAAAAAATATTTTATATTAAATTTGCGTTATAATTTTAAAAATCAAAAATTATGTTTTTCCAAAATTTAAATAAATTATTTTGAAATTCCAACGATGCAAATAATAATGAATTTAAATTTTATTAAGTTGATCCTTGAAATTAAGATTAAGAGAGATTGAAATTTTAAACAAAATCGAAAATAAAAAATGTAATTGAAAAAATTTGAAAGAAAAGAATAATCTTGAAAGAAGAAAATTAGTTTAAACTTTAAATTAAAACAAAATTGTAAGAAAAATATTTATTTTTTGTGTAAAAATAACTTATTCAAAAATAAAATGAAAAAATACAAATAAACATTTAGGTATTTATTTTATAAATAAAATTTATTTACAAGAAAAAATTTTATTTTCATTTATTTTTTCACTAAATGGTAAAAATAAACTAAATTTAAAATAAATTGTAAGAAATTATTAATATAAGAATATTAATTTTTGGTGTAAAAATAATGTTATAAATAATTAAATGATAAAAAACGAATTAGATTAAACTTTTAAAGTAAATAATTGATACAGAAATTAATCTATAGCAATAAAAAAAATTAAAATATGAAAACTAAAATAGAAAAGAAGAGTAAATTAAAGATAATTAAATTTTATTTCTATTTGTCTTTCGTCTAAATGATTAAAAGAATTCTAAGAAATATATCAATTTTTGTATAAAAAGACTTAAATGAAACAGAAACAAATTAGTTTTAAACAATAAATCGATAAGTACAAAAATTAATCTACAAGAGCAAAAAATGTTTAAATATATGAAAATAGAAATAAAAGAGAAAAGAAAATTAAAATAAAAATCATATTTAATTTCCTTTTTATTCATTGTTTTTCACTTATAACAGAAAAAACTAAAAGAAAAATTACTAAAAAACGAAAGAAAAAATAAAATTTGACAAAAGCAAGAAATTTTTGGTGAGAACGTAAATTTATTGAAGGTATTGGTACAGGCGATACATAAGATTCTCACTACTTCAGAAGCTTGAATTAATGACCGTTTTTTGTTTGTATTTTTCTTTCTTTTTTCTTTTGACATTGTTTTTATCAAGAAAAAAAGCAGTTGTGCATTTTATATTTCACGGTCCATATAGACAAGAGAGATTTATTTAGAATTTGACAATCAACTTTTTTTAATTATTATTATTATATTATTAATTAATTAATATCGAATGTATCTTCAATAATTATATAATATTATTATCTTCAAAATTACGTCCGCAATGAAACGTAGTGAAATGAACTTAGAAACTAGATCTTCGAAATCTGCGATCTAAACTTGACGACTTACGAAATCATTAGCCAGGGACTTACAATGAAGTCATTTTCAGAAAAAAAAAAAAAAAAAATATTGACCCCAACCCAAAAATAGTCAACAATAAAATTCGATTTTAAAAATTTCGAAATTAATTCTTTTCCACATATTTTTCCCCTAAAAAATTTTTATTTTTTTTTAAAATGAAAGGAAAATTTTTATTTGAAAACAAATTCTGTAAAATAAAAAATTAAAAGAAAATTCATTACATCGTAAAAGAAGAAGAAAATATTCAACTCAATTTTTGACAAGCAAACTGAGTAAAAAAAGAATTTTAAAAAAATTCATTCGCATACAAAGAAATTATTTAAAAGAAAAAATTTTTTTTTTAAAAGAGAGAAAAAAGTATTTGTTAAATTGTAAAAGAAAGAAAGAAAAGAAAAGACATTCTAGAACTAATAAAAAAAAAAAAAAAAAAAAAAAAAACCCCGATTAATGAAGACAATCGTCTCTCTAAAAGTTTATCACCTATAAAAAGTCAGTCTCACATTTCCTGTACAGTGTTTGCGATAACAACGTGCTTCTTTTTTTCGCTGTAATTTATTTTCATGTTAAGCTCATTAACATACCGCCATAAAAATTACACGAGCTATCAAAACGCAATCGTGAATTTGTCTTTTTAATTGGAAAATTTATAAATTTTGAATTTATCTTTTTCGCAATTGATATTACGAAAGAAAATAAGTTTTCAAGTACATGATTTTTTTTCTTTTCATCTGATTAGGGGGAAAAAAAAGACAAATTCACGTGTGCGACGCACCCACTGAGAAAAAGTTGAGCCATAGAATCTATTTGGATATTTCGTATTGTCGAACGCACAATTCTTAATGTTCGCACATGATTAGAGATGAGTGTCTTTTCGATACAAAATACGAACATCTGCTAAATATTTACATTTTATTCAATGAGAATCATCGCCTTTTTTTTAATCCTATCTAAGCTTCTTCTCAGTGACCTGGAATTCATTATTATTCTTACTTTTTTTTTATTCTTTAAAAATCTTCTTAAACTAACATAGAATAGACGATTTTATTTGAAGCTAAAAGGAAACATTTAACAACGAGCAGAACCCAGCGTGTGTGTGTGGCTCCTCTTTCAACGAACGCGAAAAAACGTTGAAAACGCGCGAAGTAAAACGTCGTTTTTTTTTTATTTTTTTCTTTTTTTTTATCAATTCTATATGTAACAAATTTGTGACATCAGCAACATCCGTAACTTTATCAATTAATTAAAAGCCGTATCTCAATAGATCGGTACATTAGAAAACGAAAAAAAAAATTAATAATTTAACACAATTAAAAAAGAAATCCTTTCCAATTTTTCTCTAAAACAAAAGAAAAAAAACAAAAACCCCTTTTCCGATTATTCGGAAGAGACAAATTTTTTTCAAAATACTGAATTGTATTGTAAATTTTAAGGTCACAGATACGTTTAAAAAGACTTTTTTTTTCTTTTGGAATATATAGAGGAAGGCTTCGGTTATTTTAGTTTTAACGACGGAGATAAACTTTGGGCGATATATTTTTTTTATAAAAAAAAAAGAAAAAAAAAATTATGGAGAACACGATGAAACGCTGGATATATTTTTTTTTGTTACTATTAATATTATATAAAATTTCCGTCGTTGAAAACTAGGAGCGGCGATGGAGCCGATGTCACTCGGACGCACCAGAATCAATAGGTGGTCACCAGAAATTTGATGCTCCATAGCCACCGCCTCCACCTCCTGTACCACCACCACCGCTAATACCGCCACTCATTCCAATTGGATTAAAACGATGGGGATGCATTTTTTCCATTCTCATTGCGCCTGGACCTCCACCGACACCACCACCGCCAAAATGATGACCTCCACGGGGTCCAAAACCACTCGATCTGCCCATTATACCCGGTGGTCCTCCGGCACCTAAACCTGGCATTCCTGCTCCCATACCAACACCAACTGGTGGTCCTCCACGTCCCCTACCAGCCATACCACCGCCTGGAAATTTTAATACTCTCTTATAGACAAAATTTTTATGTTAAATCAACTTCATCATCATCATCATCATCATCAATTTCCTCTTCTTTTTCTTTATTTATACTCTATTGATAAATAAACCACGAAAAGAATTTCGAAATCTCTCGATGTTTATTCTTTATATACCCGAAAAGTCTTTTCCACGACGCGACAAATAATTTATTTTCGAAACAATTCTATCTTTCGAAATTTTTTTTTTTTCTATTTTCTCTTAATTTAATATCGACTTAATCGAGTTGAAGGCGCAAAAAAGTCGCTTTAATTCATTAAAAATATAAAACAAAAATTGAAAAAGTCGTTTATTTACTTCAGTGTTGTCAGAAAAATGTAACACTTCATTTCCTTGAATTTCCCCTCTTATACTGATTTCGAAATTCAAATATTCGAAAATTGAATAATTTTCTTTAATAAATATTAAAATACTTCCTATTTGTTTTATTTATTTTCAAAGATTCGAATTTAAAACATTTTCAAAATTCAATTACTTCTAAAAATTTCTGCTATAATGATTTTAATATTCAATTATCTAAAACTTAAGTGAAATTTACATTTTTTAACATCAATTTTTATTAGAGAATTCTACGAGAGTTAAATTATTTAAATAAAAAAATTAATAATATATTGATTACTTGTAAGTTTCTTAAAATTAAATTTTTATAAAGAATTTTATCAACAACTTTTTAAATAATCAAATTCTTTCGATGAATTTTAATAAAAACTTTAATAACAGTTACATTTTTTAAAAAATTTGATTAAAATTATATTAAAAATAATTGAAATTCTGTATAGAGTTCTATTATTTTCAATAAAATTTTACGAAAAGATTGCAATTATTTGTTTTAATTTTTAATAAAATCTCTCCAAAGAATTTAAATATTTTCTAAAATTGAGTTAGTGAAGTTCACAACGTTTATAGTCAACGAATTCATAAGAAAAATATTTTTTTAGTAAATTTTTATAAATATCTGTAAAGAAAATAGTAAGATTAATTCTTTGAATAGTAGTTAACCAAAAAAATTATTTGTGAACAAAAAATGTTATTTTTTTGGTAGGAAAATAATTTCTTATCTTTCAATCGTTGATCATAAACGTTGCAAACTTCACCTAATTCTAAAATTTCAATAAATTTATCAAAACAATTTAATTATTTTTATTAAATCTGTAAAATTTTTTTGCAAGAATTAAATTATTTTTGTAAATATTAAAATTTCTCTAAAGAACTTAATTATTTTTAAGAATTTTATGAGAATTCAATTACTCAAATAAAAGAATAAATAATTCGTAATAAAATTTTATTACGTAATTTTATTACGAATTATATCATTTTTCCCAAGTGATAAATTCTTTTAAACATATAAAAGAATATATAATTTATTGAATAATTGAATGTTCTCCAAAATTGAATCTAATAAAGAATTTTATGAACAAATTTTTAAAGAATTGAATTCTTTTGGCAAATTTTTATAAAACTTTTAAGAATAATTAAATTTTTTGAAAAAATTCGATTAAAATTATATTAGAAAAATAATTGAATTTCTAAAAAGAATTTTATTATTTATGAAATTATATTTTTATAAATGATAACATTCTTTGCAGGAATTTAATTATTTCCAATACAATTTTACAAAAGGATTCAATTTTTTTAAAATAAAGATAATTTAAATTTTAACGAGAATTTAAAAATATTTTAAAACATAATTGAATTTCATTCAATTTATTGAATTCATAATTGAATTTTACCTAAAATTCTTCTATAAAAATAATAATTAAATAAATATATTTAAAAAAATTTAACTAATTTCACTAGATATTGTATTTTTAACATTTTTAAATTCTAAGTTTTTCAAAAAAATTCTAATTTACAATTCAAAAAATTTTCCTGATTTACGAGACAATTGTGTTTCAGTTCACGTAAAAACTTATTATAATTCCAAAAGTTTAAATTCGAATAGTTACTTCTTTAAATTTTATTTATAAATATTTTATCAATAATTAACGTTTGTTTCGAAATTTTTTAAACCCGAATTAAAAATCGTCGCTGGTTTTTTTCCGCCGCTTGTATTTAGAGAGAGAGAAAACAGGAAGACTGAAAAAAAGTTAAAATCAGGGGTACAATTGGTAGTAGGTGGAAAAATTAAAAAAAAAGGGGAAAATGGTAAAAAATAGGTGGTAATAATTTTTAAAAAATCGAAAAGGTGACGTCTTCTTTTTGTAAATTATTTAATTCTCCATCATTTATTACTTCAATTTGAATGCATCAAATTTGAATGTAACTAGAAAATAATAACAGTTGGGAAAAGTTTCCGGAAAGGAGTTTAAAAAAGAGAAAAACGGGGATAATCAGAACGAGAGGATCATTTTTCAAATAAAAATCTTTCTCAACTTAAAAACCAAAAAAATAATAAAATATAATTAAAATGTGAATTTATATTTATATAATGTAAAAATAACTAAAAATAAACTAAAAGATCTGGTCCCGTTTATTTTTCTAAATATAAATAAAAAAAATCACCTTACAAAAGAATTTTCCAATACTTAAAACGGAAGGAATAACTCTTTGCCTGTATATTTTGAAATAAATAATATATAAAAAATAAAAATTAAAGTAAAAATTCATTTAACGCACACATTCTAGGAGATAAATTCAAAGACAAAATAAACAAACATCATGAAAAAATATATATTTTTCTTTTGGAAAAAGCTGTACAAAATAGACGAAAAAAAAAAAAATTAGACACAAAACGTGTTTACATGATACAATGCCCGACTAAAACAAAAAAAATATGACAAAATATAAATGAAAAAATACAAAAAATACAAAAAAATACACAATATTTAGCAGTGTTTCACTTTAAACCGAGTCCGCGAATTTCAGAAAAAAAAACAAAAAGAGAAAAAAAATGAAAATATCCATCTGTCGCATCGTTTAGATAATCCATCAGAGTCGAATTGTTTCTTGGACCAAAAAAAAGTTTCTTCTCCATATCTATTTCTTCCCAAGTCTTCTTTTCATTCTTTTGTTTATGATGATTATCAATAATCCAATTAATCACTTTTACACAAACACTACCGGTTATTTTCTCTCATCTTCGACAATATTACCGATTCATATCGCAATGTTTCGCGATTATTTGCTTTCCATGTTTAGAGCCAAATTCTTTGGCTAAATTCAATTACTTCGCCGGGAAGAAATTAATTTTCTTTTGTACGCTTGTTTAAAAAAAAAAAATTAAGAAAACTGAAAAACGTAGCTTTCGATCGTTCGCTTTGGCGATCTATAAACGTAAGACGTCACCCGATGTCCTATTTAAGAGGAGCCAGTTTAGCTGACAAAAGAATTCAGACATTAGTTTTATTTTTCTTTTGCAACACAAAATTATTTTTGCTCCTGACAATTTCGTACGATGCGTTCAACGTTTCTTTTCATTTTGTTTGAACGTCTTTGCAATTTCAGAGGAGAAAAAAAAATTATTAAATTCCGAACGAAATTGACAAGAAAAATGTCAAAAAAAATCAAATATACGACGCAAAATAGCGATTTTCGATTAAGTTTTTTTTTAAGAATTTAATTGACATTAATGGAAAAAGAAAGAAATTATTTTTCTTTTTTATACATGAACTCTTTTTTTCAAAAATGTCAATAAAATCAGGGAGGAAAAAATGGTCAAAACTTACCGCGACTTTGATTGTAACCGGCTTGCCATCCCGCGTAATAAGCCGCCTTTTGTTTTCCATGTTCTTCGGCTATTTTCACACTCAGTGGCTCAGAACCTCCATCGGGAACCGTTCCATTGAGGAAATTAATTGCTTCTTGTGCCTCTTCTCGTTTATCGTATCTAATGAAACGAAATTTACATTTAGTACAAATAATTATAAATTTTAGTCTTAATTAAACAAAATTTACTCTTGATAATTATGAGTTCTTTAGTCTTAATGAAACAAAATTTACATTTAATGAAACAAAGTTTACATTTAATGAATCTAAATTTTAATCTTAATGAGACAAAATTTACATTCAATAAATCTAAGCTTTAGTCTTAATGAAACAAAGTTTGCATTTAATAAATCGAAATTTTAGTCTAAACGAAACAAAATTTACATTTGATAAATAATTAAAAATTCTAACTAATAAACTACTTTTTAATGAAATCAAAGAAAAGAAGATTTCTTAAAATTCCGAACTGAAAAACTATATGGAAAATAGTATTCAGAGGAAGACGCTTTCTCAAGCTCTTTGTGTGTATTAATAATTTTCCGGTCAATAGAAAATTGAGACCAGAATATTTCGTCGAACATAAATTTGTCAAGTGTCCCATTACACAATGACTGGTTTTCTTATGAGCGCACCTGTTTGCTAATTTTGGATACATTTCAAATTCTAGTAGTCGAGCTGTGCTTTTAATTCCAAATATCAAAAAGCTATAACTAGGACGATTAAAAATAAAATTCTTTATAATATTTTAGATTAAAAGGAAAAATTTCAACCTACCTCACGAAAGCTACACCTCGCGGTAAACCTGTATGTTTATCCTTGAGGATATTTTTCTGCACGATATTTCCATATTTACTGAAAATATCTTCAATCTGCTTGTCCGTAATATTTCTGAAATTAAAGGTATTTTTTTGAAAATTACAAATTCTGAAGAAAAGAGAATTTTCTTACTCTTCCGTATCATTATTTTATGGAAAAAAATTAAGAAAAGAAAGGGAAATTATAAAATAAAAAAGGAAAAATAAATTCAAGTAAAAAAAATAGAAATAAATTCAAATACAAAAAAGGAAGAAATATGAATTCAAAATAAAATTGAATGTTTATAAAAAAAAGTGAATTTAATACCTTGGCAAATTTGTAACGTAGAGATTGGTCTCCTTAATCTCTTCGCCTGAAGGACGCGCATGTGAAACCTTTAGTTTCTTATTTTGAACTTGAAGTCCATTCAAAGTTGCAATCGCAGTATTCGCGTCTTCCATTTTTGCATAGTTGACAAAACCAAAACCATAACTGTAACCAGTCTGCAAAAAAAGGTCAAAAACAAATTTAATTTACAAATTTTCCTCGAATAAACTGTAAAAAATGGCCAAAATTAAAAAAAGTTTTAAATAATTTAGAAAGTGTTTCATTAAAAAAAAAAGCTTTAAATTTGTATCGTTTTTACCGAATCTTATACTCTTTTTTAAAATTAATATTTAGTTTTCAAATTCAGTTAAAGTCGCAAAATTTTTATTTCAACTCGAAAAAACAAGATAGTTGTTTTTAGCAAAGAAAAAAAAAGAATCACAGTGATTTTCTTTCCTTAGGTGAAAAAGGAGTTTTTTATTTTTGAAAGAGGAATTTAATTTAAACCAGGGAATTTTAATTTTTAAAAAGGAAAAACTCTTTAAAAGATATTTTATTTTACCTTTTAAAAAACGAAAATAGTTTCAAAAACAGATTTCTTTAAAAAAAGGAGAGTCTGTTCAATAATCGAGGATTTTTCACATGAAGTAAAAATTTTTTTTTTGTAATTTTTGTTAAAATTAAAATTGTACAAATAAAAAAATTATTGTATCACAGCGCGCAAAGTTTATTTAAAATACATTTTACTTTTCCTCTTAACTGGAGCTTTCTTACATCAGAATTTTTTTTTCCATTTTAGTTACTGTTAATTATCAATATTTTTTTTATATTTTTCCAAATTCAAATTCTATCAAGTCCAAAGTAAATTTCAGCAAAAATTGGTAAAATTTACTTCGGCCTTCTAGTAAAATTTATTCTGTAAATCATAATTTTTAATAGGAAATTTTACTATTTCCACAGTTTATTTATTAAAAACGTTTTTTTTTCCACGTAAATATCAATTAATAGAAAATTTCTTTATAAAAATTGGAAAACTTTACTCGGAAAATAATTTTTAATAACAAATTGTACAAATTTTCAAAGAAAATTGAAAACAAACTTAACATGCAGTAAAATTTGATAAATAACTAAATTTGAACGTTCAAAGAAACGAAATATTTTTTTATTAAAAAAATTCTCATGAATAAAAAATAACATAAATTTTACAATTTTTCTGATAGTATCGCAAAATAAGTTTCATTTAAAGTTTAATAATTTTTAAAAATACTGAAGCATTAGAAAATATTTCGTTCATTTCAACATTCAAAATAAAACGAAGAAATAGATAAATTTCGTTCATTTGAAAGATCAGAACATTAGAATTATAAAATTTGCTATGAAAAAATTGTTATTTTCAGAGAAAATTTTACAATATACAAATATATGAAGTAAATTTTAATTCAATTTTATTAGTAATTAATAAGTTTTCAACGTAAACTTTTTCTGCAAATAAAACTTTAGAGAAATTTGAAACAATTTGGATTTTTATTGTGTAATCAGAAAGTTATTTTATAATTTTGTAGAAAAAATTCAGAAAATAATAAATTTTTTGCTTAAAAAAACCAAGTTTTTAAAAAATTTTTCTCGATAAAGGTAAAAAAATTTCTAACTTAGAAAAAAATGTTGCTCCTAAAGTTCTGAAGGTTTAAATGAACATAATTAAAATTTTATTATCATAATTTTGTCACTTAGTTTCAAGACATTAATTTTGAGTTTCGAAATGTTTAATTTATACTTAAAATTTTTATTGCAAGCAAGAATTGTTAAAAATAGTTATAAAGAAAACATATTTCGTTCATTTCAACGTTCAGAACATTAGAAAAATATTAACTTATTGTTAAATTTCTTTTTAAAAAAAAAAGTTTTAAAAAAATAGAAAAAGGAGAGAATTTGTATTATTTTTGATGTTTCAGAGGACTTTAATAATTTTAAAGGTAAAAAAGGGAAAAGGGGTTAAAAAAGGAGAAATGGTAAAATGGGGATAGGGGTAAAAGAGGAAAAAAGGGAAAGAAGGAAAAAAGAACACTTTGAAACCTAAAAAGTTGAAAAAGCAGTAATTATTTTTGTTCTAGAAAAAAAAAATGGAAAAAAAGTCACCTTGTAGTCCTTCATGACTCTGCACGATTCAACTGGGCCAATTGTGACAAACATACTGTAGAGCTCTTTTTCTGTCATGCTCTGTGGCAAATAATTGATAATCAAATTTGTTCTTGAATCCATTCCGTTGCCTTTGTTTACTTGTTGTTGACGCTGATCTGTCATATCTGGACCACACTGAGCCCCGTTGACAATTCTTTGATCTATGATCGTTGGCGTCACCAATACGGGAATATGTTGTGGTTGCAAATGTGTATTGTTGCTTCCGCTGCCGCTGCTGCTGCTGCCTCCACTGATCCCAAGAAAAACCATTGACGAGATCGGCAAATACAAAAAATATAAACAAATTTGTTACTACTATTATGCACGGTGCCATGTGCCAGAAGATCATGATGGCCCGTTGTTCTAGAATGTATATCATCTTTTTTTTCTGAGAGAGAAGAGAGAGACAAAAAATAAATAGAAAATAAATTTTCCCAATTAAACAATTTTTTTTCATTTTTTTTTGCGCATAAAAAACAGTGCGACGTCAGACCTGCATTTGAGAAACAAACAAACAAACAAAAGCAAACATGAGGACTTGAGCGGAATAAATTTATTTTCTATAATTAAACACGCCAAAAAAAAAATTATTGGTAGGGGGAAATTTACATTTTAATCTTTTTTTTTAAATATTTAAAATTTAATCATAAAAAAAACTTGAATCCAGGCGTATAAATTTTCTTTTATATTTTCAAAATTTTCAAGAAAAAAAATTTAATCAGAAAAAAAATTTAATCCAGGCATATTTTTTTCTTTAATCAAAGATAGAAAATTGAAAAAATTTCTTGCTTTTCAATCTTTGGAAAATTCTATATTTTATTTCTACTTCAATCGAAGATTATTATTTCAGAAATAATGAATAAAATAATTAATTTCTCGAAATTAAAAATTCGATTCATAATCCAAAAAAATAAACTTTCAATCTAATCAATTTTTTTTTTAATTTAAAAAAACTAATTTATTTTAAAAAAATCGAATTGAATTTACAAAAATTGTTTAATTTAAAAAAAAGCAATTTATATTTACAATTTACAAAATTGTATAAAAATCTTTCAACTTATATATATCAATATATAAAAAAATTAATTTTGCAAATAAAATTAAAAATAATTATTCTTCATAAATAATTTTTCTTTTAAATAATTTAGATTTATGAAAAAATAAAAGAAAAGAAGAAATAAAATTTTCTCTTGTTAGTAAAAAATTTTTGATATTTTAAAAAATATTATTTGGAAAAATATTTCGGAAAATAAAATTTTTCTAATTCGGCAAAAGTTTGAATAAGGTGCATTGTTTACCTCAGCTATATAACTGCAGTATCATTTGTCTGTTTGCTTTAAGTCTTCCTTTTGTTTGTGATTATTAATTTTCTCAATGTCTGATGGTCAGATGACCTTTCGACGAAAATAATAAACAATTTGAATAGACGATTGCAATTACTGTCGATTTTCCCTCAGGGGCTATAAAATTTTATGACCTGAGGATTATCAAATAGACCAGAAATAAAATTTTACCCTCAACTTTCAAAATTTCACCAAAAATTAAAACGCACAAGTTAAAATTTCAAAATTTTTGAATTTTAGCTAAAATGATTTATTTTATTTTATTTCAGATTCTAGCTTTAAAAAAAGAAAAAAGTACAATTCAGATTTTGCTTCATTTTTAAATTATTGAAAATTAAATTTTTCTTTAAATTTACTATTGCACTAAATTAAAAATTTCATTTATTTAATTTTCAACTTAAATATTTTTTCAATTTTCCACACTCTTAACACTTTTACAATAAATTTTTCTTTCTCAACAAAAATAATTTCTAAAAAGCAGTGAAAGACAAATTTTCTCGATTTCAAAATTTTTCCTTTGAAAATTTAATAAAATTTTCCAAATACTGCATTTTTAATTAGAAATTTGAATTAAAAATTAAATTAATCAAATTTTCAAATGCTGCAAAATTGATTTGTACTTTTATCCATTTCGATCACTTGCTACAAAATATTAATTCACTACAAAATTAAATTTAATGAAAAAAAAATACTTTTTAATAATCTTTCTTCCGTAAAAAAAAATTTCCCAATTTAAACTTGAATTCAATTTAATTATTAAAATTTTTAAATTAAATGAATAAACAAAAAATTAAATTGAATTACAAATTATTGAAAAAAATCACATTTTTTTGTCTTCCACATCAAAAAATTTATCATGAAAAAAAAGATGACATTTTTAAAACATAATATAACAAAAAAAATTTTTTTCAATCTGTAGAGATAAATTTAGTTAGAATTTTTTTCTTTGGGTTTTTAAAAAGGTAAAAAAAAACTGTGGAGGTAAACATTTTTTGATACAAAATTTCATAGAATAGAATTTTAATTTTTTAATTCTCATGGAATTAAAATTCCAAGGGGGAAAAAATTATTTGCTTGTATTAATTAATATTAGGAAAAAAAATTCATAAACATAATTTTTCTCTAAGAAAAGTAAAAAAAATATTTTTTTTCGAACTTACCACAGAAAACTGGAATTATTAACTAAAGTTTCTTGAAAATCCATCGAAAATTACGGGTTTTTCCAAAACCAAGAGCCAACGAGCGAGGGAGCAGGTAGAAAGGGGCGAAAATTTTCTTTTCAATTTTAATTCTCATTATTTTCGCCCTCCCTTTCTACATTTCTCAAACAATGGCGCAGGTATCGGAAATGTAATTTTAACGATGGACTTTCACAATGATTTTTGCATAGACAGACACCAATGGGACTTTTGAAATTTAGTTTGTACCTGAATGCCATGCAATTTCAAAGACAATAGGATGACCTTCAGGATTTATTCCCTTATTTCAATGTCAAATACAATTTCATATACATTTTCCAGTCACATTTATTAATTTAAAAAAATTTCTCAAATTTTCCTTTCTCAATTTTGAAATAATTAAAAATTAAATATTTTTTATTAATAAAATTACTATTTTACTTATTGAAAATTATTTTTGTACATTTAAAAATTAACTTTAATTTTTAAATTCGTATTTGTCGTAATTCACTCTAAAACTTCAAGAAATAATATTTCTAATAAAAAAATTTTTATTTAGTAAATTTTAGTAGTAACGACATTATTTATTTTAGTAAAAATATTTTTTGTTTCTGTTTTTAAAAGAAATTATTTCAATTTTAGCATTATTTCTAATCTCTTGAATCATGTACAACGCTTACAAGAATAATTGTAAGTAATAAAAAGAAAATTATTGTTCTCGTTAAACTTATTTCTTGGAAAATAAATTAAAAAATTATATAAGAGAAAAATATGACAGAGAAATATACAAAATATTAAATAAAAAGTACCAAGCTAATTTAAAACACTACTCTAGTGCGATTTTTTATATTTACGGGGATATGCGAGCAAAAAAAAAACACATAATATGAGAAAAAAACTAGTTTTTAGTCAAAATCTGCAAATTTTAGTGCCTAAAATTCTAACATTACTCTAAAAAAATGAGTCAAATTTGGAATATTTTTTACATGCAACAATGTTAACTATTTTGAGGTTAGAAAACAATGGAGGTAATTTTTGGTTCAAGACTTAAAAACAAAAAGAATCTATGTTTAAAAATAAGAAAAATTTCAATTTCAGTAAAATGTGAAGCATTAAAATACATTTTATGCTCTTTATGTATTCCTCACAGGACATCATAAATGCCATGAGCCGTAAAACAGGAAATGACTACACCAACTTCCTGTTCTCACATTGCAACACCCATTAAAAAATGTCTTTAGCAGAATGAAAAAATCAGAAAACGACGCCGATAAGATTTATCCAATAAAAAGCACAATATTATCAAAATGTCCGTATGACCTGGTTTTTTTTTCTAATATAGATATATAAAAAGACAAAAAGGCGGTAAAATGTAAAGCTTGGCGCAACGATCGACCAAAGCCAGGGAATAATCATTATAACAGAGGAAAAAAAAATGCCAAAGTGTGTTACTTACCACTCAAAAAAAATAAGATGCCAGAAAAAAGCGAATGAAAATTCGCGCAATAAACGACGAAAACTGAAAAGAAGCACTCGCGAATCGCTTTAGAGAAAGATTCTTTCAACACTAAATGAGAAATGGACGAAGAAGACGGAGAAACAAAACTTTAGACGACTTATCAAAAACTTTTTTTTTTTTAATAATGGAGCAAGGAACGTTGGCGTGAATTGGTAACGCTTACGTCAAGTTTGCGAATTACTTACAACGATCAACGTGGCAAACTTGAAAACCGGATAGAAAGAATACTCGTTCACTTTTTAATGAAAATAAACGCAAACTTTATCTTAATAATTCACAAGTACAGCCTTTTATACCAGCATTTGATGCCAAGCCAAAGCCCGGTTTAGTTCTTGACCTGCCCCTCAACCTTAAAATTTTACCTAAGCGAAACTAGCACTCCAAACGGCATATTCTCGAATTTTTCTCATCCAAAAAAAAGAAGAGGGGGGGAAAAAGATGGCGCCTCACTTCCGGTTAAAATTCACAAGGCGGAAAATTTGAATATCTACAAATTCTTGATTCAAAGTAAAATAAAAGAAAATTGACATATATATTTTTTTCCTAAGCAAGCACCTCTCTTACCTCCCCCACATCGATTAAAACTATGGATAAAAATTCTATTTTAACTTTTAGGAAAAATTTGATAATATTTTACGATATTTCACACTGAGAATGACATGATTCAATGAAATAAGAAAAAGAAATGCATATTAAATATGAGAAATAAGTTCATAATAAAAACATAACCTCAAAATGTGAACGAACGAAAAAAGATTGTACATGCGATTATAATTATAGTTATTAATTACCTGATTACTGGAATTACATTGTCCATTGTGCTCCACAAAGTAGTAGCGTACATCACGAAATGAAATAACTTTAATGCTTAAAATGAAACTTTTGTCGAGAAACTTGTGTTGGAAATGATAAAATCGTGCCGTTGACGCGTCGATTCTACAATGACGCCGTATCCAAAAAAAAAGAAAATCGCCTTTCGAAGACTGGATTTTGCTTAGTGGCGCATGCGCACAGAGGTTAGGAATTACTTTTGAATTTTTTCAGGGAAAAAAAAGGCTTGTAAAATATGTGTAAATTGGTATTGTTAACATTAAAAATTAAACAATTTCTTAATATCTCATTTATTTTTCTGTTACTATTTTTTTTTAGTTTTCTTAAATTTTAATAAATCCTTGAAAACAATTCAATTATTTTCTTAAAATAGTTCAATGTTTGCAGAAATTCAATTATTTCCTACAATTCTAATAAATCATTCAAAATAATTCAATTATTTTATTTGAATACTAAAATCATTCCAGAAATTCAATTATTATCTAAAATTTTAACAATTCTTTCAAAACAATTCAATTATTTTCTAAAATTTTAATAAATCCTTAAAAATAATTCAATTATTAGAAAAAAAAATTTTTTAATCTTTGCAGGAATTCAATTATTTTCTAAAATTCTAATAAATTTTTCAAAATAATTCAATTCTTTTATTTGAATCATTCAAAAAATTCAATTATTATTAAAAATTTTAATAAATTCTTCAAAATAATTCAATTATTTTTAAAAAATTTTGAATCTTTGCAGAAATTCAATAAAATTTCTCTGAAGAATTGAATTTTTTTCTAGAATTTTAATTAATCCTTCGAAACAATTCAATTATTTTTTAAAAATAGTAAAATCTTTGCAGAAATTCAATTAATTTCAAAAAAATTTTACTAAAGAATTTAGTTTTCAATTATTTAAAACAATTCAAATTATTTTATTATTTTTATAAATAGTAAAATTTATCGCAAGATTTAAATTATTTTTCATAAAAAATAAAATTATTTTTAGAAATTTAATGTTTGCAGATATAATTTTAATAAACTTCAATAGTTAATTATTTAATTATAATTATTAACAGAGACGATTACTTCAAAAAGTAGAAAAAATTCTTTGTTTATTAATTAAATTATTTTCAAACTTTTCATTTAAAATTATTCAAAAAATTACAATATATCTCTCAAAGAGACTTAAAGAAATTTTTAAAAGAATTTAATTTATTTACAAAAACTCTAATCAAATTGTTTAAAAGAGTTTAATTTTCTATAAATAATTTTAATAGTATAATAATTAAATTATTAGCAAAATCAATTATATTCAAAAATTAAAGAAATTTTTTCTAAGAATTCAATTATTGTCAAAGAAACTCCATTATTAGTTAAAAAAAATTCAAAGAAATTCTTTAAAAGAATTTAATTACGTTTTCTGGCAATTTAAATAAAAAATTTCTTCCGCGAGAATTAAATTATTTTTATGAATAATAAAATTCTTCGAAGGAATTCAAGTATTCTTAAATGTTTTTACATTTAATTAACGAAGTAATTAAAAAAGGATATAAAAAAATAATTAATTTAATTAATTAAACATTAAATTACATTTTTAAAAAAATATTAATATTACTAAAAATGATTAAATTATTAATAATTTTTTTAACGAGAATAATTACACTGAAAATTTTTATGTTTTTATTCCAAAAGTGGGGAAAATTACATTCTTTATTACATTCAATTTAATTGTGTTCAATAAATAATAAAAAATTAATTAAGTGCATTGCAAAGAAAGGAACAATTTTTAATTGTTAAAGTTTTTTCTTTAACAAATAGATTGCTTTTTCTTCTTATAAAAACATTAAAAAGTTTTCAAATTATTTTCATTCATAATTTATGAAAATTACAGAAATTATTAATTTCATTAAATATAATTCAATAATTCTCGAATTATTTTAATTTATAATTTATTAAAATTATAGAAATTATTAATTTTATGTAATAGAAATTAAGAATTTTATACAATTAGAAATTAAATTAAGTTAATGAAATAATAATAGAAAAATTAAAAGTCCCTTATTCAAAATTTTCTATTTTACTTGTTAAATTAAATAAATTAAAACGATTTTAAAAAGATGAAAGTACATCAAATTGCAAAAAATGTTACAATAAGTTTTTAATAATGTTATTCAGAAACACTGGTTAATAATTTTTTATCTAATAATTCAGAGGCAAATTTTTATTTATAATAAATTTTACTTTATTGTAAATAATTTTTTTTGGTATTGTATAATTTTTCTACAGAGAAAAATTGATTTGGAACATTTTCTATTCACACAAAAATTGTTCTTTTCACATTTTTTTTCAAAAAATCGTTATAAACAAACGTTTTTTTCCTAATGGAGAATAATTTAAGAAATGAAAATTTTTTCATTGTCGAATTATCATTGTAATTATGATTATCTTTACCGAAATAAGGAGAGTAAAGAAATACCCTGATTAGAGAAATATTAAATAAATTACATAAATGATATATGTATAAAATGCTTATATACAAATGTTTGAAGTGTTGATTATTTTTGTTTTTAAATTCAGATCTAGTATTTCTTATAGGTACTAGTTTTTTTTTTTTTTTTTTTGTTTAATTTAAAAAATTTTGTTTCTTTTTGGAGATTCATTTTCTTTATCGTATGCTACGAAAACCGTTGATTTTTGTAAAATTAAAAAATCTCTTGTGCTTACTATTTTTAAATGCTTTTGGCGTATCGCCTAATTCAGAAGGATCATTTTCTTTATCCCAAACACGTAATGGTGTTTCGATACCAAAAGGACTGTACAATTTTGTTGGAGTTCGTCCTAATAAATCTCGTGATCGAGTTTGTGGAGTCGCTGATTTTATTGCATTTATGTCGGGAGTAAATTGTTCTTCCAGTCTTTGACGTCTTCGTGTCGGAATTTTAAATCTCTGCAAACAATAAATTTTAAATCATTACCATTTTGTTTTTATTTATTTTTCTCAGTTGCATTTCGATAAAAAAAACAACTAAATTACAGTTTTGTATGTCAAATAGCAATTTTTACAATATTCTTGAATTAAAAAAATTGAGCTTTTAATTTGAAGACATTCTTCATGAATGAAATGAAATTTTCCAATTTAGATTATTTAGAGACAACTTATTGAAAACGAATCGAAAGTTGAAATAAGAAAATGCTGAAAATTGAAAAAAGAAGCTTGATGCTGAAGCATTTTCGAAAAAAGTAATTTAATTCATAGTAAATTGGTAAATAAACTAGAATCTGCAAATTTAAACAAACCTGTGATATGCTTCCGAATGTGACTTTAACGTTGGATAAAGTTTTCGAAATTCTTTCGGCTCCAGTTTGTAAAGCTTTTCGAGAATCGTTTGTCACATTTCCAATGCTCAAGTTATGCCAACTTTTTCCTGAATCCGAACAATCCTTTTTTTTCAAACCCTTATCCTTTCCAAGCGAACTACTTGACGATTTATCATGATCCTCGAAACGATCCTGTAATCTTCTTCGTAAACTTTTACGTCCTTTAGTCGGCTCAATATTATTGGGATTTAAAAAATCCCGATGAAAAGTAAAAGAGACGCTTCTTGAATCTGAAGGCATTTTTTCTTTCTTTTTTTTTTCTCTTAAATGACCGTTAATTTACAAGATTTACAACAACTATAAGCAATTCTTAATTTTAACAAACTTATTCACTGAGGACAATTTAGACAATTTAATTGGCTAATTTTCTATCACTGAATTTTGACAATAAATCGATTTAAAGTTAATTTAAATGCCTTGGGAAATGACAATGAAGAGCAACACTCGTAAATGTTTGACAGCCAACGGTTTTTCTTTGAATTGAAATCGGTAATGTTCGACTGAAATCGGAGTTTTTCGCCGCGCAGTTATAATAAAAAAGTTCTGCCACCACAATAAAAAATTAAGAATCTCGTTTTGCCTGCCTGTAAATCTAAAATCACAATTTTCTACACATAAATCCGTATAAATAATCTTTGAACCGTTGTTTTTCAAGGATATAAATAGTATAATTGATGCTAAAATTATTTTTAACGCAAAATTATATATAAATGAAAAATGCAGTGTGGAACATAACCTCAAAAAAAATGTGAAAATCACAAGAAGCCTCGCAAGCATTTCACACAAGTGTGGAAGTTTAAGAATTATGTCAGTGATATGTGTTAAAATAAATTAAAAAATGTTGGGGATATTAATTTATTTATGGTGAATCAAATTATTGAAATGAGGAAATTGGAAAAACGACAAGTTTTTAAATTGTTTGTGAGGAGTTCTCAGACTCGAAATTGGACTTGAAATGCTGATTTCTTTTGACGTTTTTGCCTCATGTATGATTAATCCTAAAAGTAATTAAAGAAAAGTCATAAAAATCGTTGGAAATGTGGACGAATGTAAAATTTCATAATGACATTATCATGTCATTATGTTTAATTTATCATTAAGTTTGAGAGTCTGTCTAGTGCTTCAAATGGCTTGTGTCTCTAGAAGAAGGTGATTAAAGGTTGAAATGGCAATATCTAGTTGGATGATTTGGGGTAGAAGCCTTCGTAGTAGTAGACCACATCGAAGTAAGTAAAACAAAAAAATTAAAGAGATAAATTCTCCGTTTTCTTAAAATTTATCTTTCTTTTTTTATTGAATCATTTTTCTTTTCTAGGTCGACAGGATAACGAAGACCGCTGTGTGAAGCTCGATCTGTCAAAAGGTTACTGACCTAACCTCTTTTATTCTTTTCTTATAATCTTTCATTATATATACTACTGGTTGTTATTTACGTTTTCTGTTTAGTAATTTTTCCTTTTTTTATCAATATATTCATACATTTTCTGAGATTATTAACTATGTGTTGTTTTTCCTGCCAATGTAAATTATGTATTTATCTGCTTTGAATGAATATTGAATATAGATGTATTATCGTATTTTTGATGTTTGTAAAATTGGAGCATTTTTTTCAGGTTTAAATGAGAATATAAAAGAGGCTCTAACTAATCTCTGTCAAAGACAAGGAGTTTCGGCTGGTAAAAAACTTGCATATTTGAATGCATTCGTTAAGCTCATTAGGGAAAATGAAGATAACGATTTTGGATATTCTGTTGAACAGCTATTTTGTTGGTGAGTATTATTTTCGTTTTGTTAAATAATTTTGCGCATATTCTCGTTTTTCAGAAATCACAAGCTGTCATCTTTTCACCTTCTTTGGCATATTTTAAAAATTTTTGATTCAATTTTTCACCTATTTCAGTAATTTTTACCTATTCTGTAAACATTTTATAATATTCTCAAACAAAAGTAGTTTTTAAAAATTTCTAATTAATTTTAAAAATCAAAAATTTTATTAAAACTTTTCCTAATCGAATTTTTTTTTGGAGGGAAAATTCCAGCAAACAATTTTATTAAAATTGTGAAAAATAATTGAATCTTGTCGAGAAATTGTATTAAAATTTTATAATAGAATTTTTTTAGGAAGAATATTATTGAAATTTTTGAAAATAATTTAATTTTTGTGAAGAATTTGATTGTTTTTGACAACAATTGAATTCTTATAAAGTATTTTAATAATTTTTTTGGAAAAATAACTGAATTTCTGAGAAGAATTCTATTATTTATAAAGATAATTGAATTCTTGCCAATATTATTATTGAATTTCTCCAAAGAATTATCTTGAAACTCTGAAAAACTAATTAAACTCTTTTAGAAAATTAGATTACAATTATATTGAAAATAATTTTGTAACTGTAATGATATTTCTTAACTTTGTTTTTTAAATAATTGACTTCCTTCGAATAATTTTGTTATTTTTGAAAATAAATTAATTCTAGACAAGAATTTTATTACAAATACATAATTTTATTATGTTAATATTAATATTATTAGTTTTGTAATTAATTGAATTCTTTCTCATAATTGAATTCTTACAAAGGTTTTTATTAAATTCTTAAAAATAATTCAATTCTTCAGAGAAATTATACTACTTATAGTAACTGAATTTCTAATAAGAATTTTTTTTATTTTCGAGGAAGAATTCAAATTCTTGTCAAGAATTCCATAGAAATTTTTGAAAATAATTGAATTTCTGCTAAGAATTTATTATATTCAAGGATTATTGAATTTTTGCCAAGAATTTTATTAAATTTTTTGAAAATAATTTACTTTGAGTGAAGAATTTCGTTAATTACGAAAATAATTAAATTCTTGCCAATAATTGTATTATTTCTGGAATTAATTGAATTTATACGATGTATTTTATTTAAAATTTATCAAAATAATTGAATTCCTGAAAAAGATTTTATTGAATTTTTAAAAATAATTTAATTCTTTAAAAAAATCTATCTACTTATGAAAATAATAGAATTCTGGATTAAAATTTTATTATTTATGAAAATATTTGATTTTTGCGAAGAATTTGATTGTAATTTTTATAAATAATTAAATTCTTACAAAGGTTTTTATTAAATTCTTAAAAATAATTCAATTCTTCAGAGAAATTATACTACTTATAGTAATTGAATTTCTGCTAAGATTTTTTTTTTATTTTCGAGGAAGAATTCAAATTCTTGTCAAGAATTCCATCGAAATTTTTGAAAATAATTGAATTTCTGCGTAGTATTACATTGAAATTCTCCATAATAATTAAACCCTCTCAAATATTTCAAATACCTTCTTTCTATAATGTTTTAAAATAATTGGATTTATTCGAAGATTTTCAATTATTACAAATTTAAAAAATAATTGGACTTCATCGAAAAAAATAAAAACTGTATTAAAAATATTTAAATTTTTCTAAAAAGACGAAGTTAAAGTCCACAACGTTTATTAACCAAAAATTTTATTTATTGCGTTTATATATTATTTTTAATTTAATGTTTAATTGTAAAATAGTTATCAATATATAAACAATAATATTTTTTCCTAAATATTTTTGTGTCAATATTCGTGCTATATTTTTAATTAATTTACTAAGTGAACAATTTTTTTTCGTTGATCAACGTTGTGGTCTTCAATTTGGTCTAAAAAGAATTTTTTAGTTTTAAAGAAACTTTTAATTTTTACTATTTTTAAAGTTTTTTCGAAGAATTTGATTAAAATTTTTGAAAAACGAAAATAATTTAATTGTTTTGTAGATTTTTATTAAAACTTTTAGGAAATAGGTAGTTAATTAATAGTATTTAAATTAGTTTTTTGTCACCTTTTTATCATCTTTTTTAAGAAAATAATTCACCTTTTCACCTATTTTAATGATTAAAAATACTGTGATCCCTGTTTTTTTCAAATTAGAAATTTAAATCTTAAATTAAAAAATTTTGTCTGCAAATTATAATGAAAATTCAACTTGCAAGAAAAATAAGAAAATAAGATTTATAATTTATATATAAAGAGTAAATAATAAAATTTGAATATTTAATGTGTTACAGTTTGCGTGTGGGACTTATTCACGAAGTTACACAGGTGCGTGCAGCGGCGTTGCGTGCCGTTCGTTATATGCTTAAAAAAGAGCAAGATGTTGTCTCGATCAACAAGTTGCAATATCCATATTTTCTTGCACGTAGTATGGACATTAATCTTCGTACCGAAATGGAAAGAATACAAGCTTTACGTTTAGTGAGAAGAATATTGGTCCTTGCTCCAAGATATTTTAGTCCAGCACTAGCGAGATCGTTGATAAGTTTAACGAATGGCGGTATCGATGAAAAGGATCGCGGTTTTCACGCCTTCTTCTCAACACTCTGCGAATTAGGCGTTCTCAATTCAAATCTACTGATAAATTGCAGTGGAATATCGACATTGGCACGCGCCGCAATGAACGGACAAAGTCCGTCAATTATCGAATCAGCTGTCGGAGTTCTTTTGAAATTACTCTCAACACCCGAGACGAGGAATCATGTCTCATTATTTTGTCTCGCAACACCGTACTGTGAACTACATTCACCAGGTTTGGAAAGACCGAGTGAAGATCGTCAGCAAAAATTCACGGCTAGTAAGCACGCGCTCTTGAGTGTTCTACGATCCTACTCGGGGGTTATTCATTTTTGTAATCCAAATCACACGTCGGGTTTGAAGTCGATTGTGAATATTCTCTACGTCGAACAACAGGATGTCAGAGGAGCGGTTCTTGAACTTTTCTACGAATTATTGGGAATTCCACTGCCGCTGTGGACTGATGAGCCGGACGTTGCACTCTCGGCGGTGGATCCGAATCGTGTGCGCGAGACTTGGAAATTATCGGAAGGATTCATTGCCGCTGAGGGGAAGACGATACTTCCCTCGCTGATGTCGCGGAGTCCGAATATCACTGAAATGCATCTTGCACTATTGGTCTATGTACTTTTGGAATGCGGTCTGCACAAGGCCCTAGCCGAGGCGATCGTCACCTCTGATACATTCATCTGTGTACGAGCGGCGATTCTTCTCGGTGGACTTTTACATTTATCGCATTCGCTTCTACCACCGGAGGTCTGCGATCTCACGCCACCCTTGCCGAATCTGGTCATCCACGCGAGTCGTGGGAAACATCAAGCCCTGGCGGCAGTGACAATCCTCGGACGTATGCACTCGATGATGCGCGAACGTCCCTCACCCACCAGTCTCTTTCTCGATCGAATGATCCAAGGTGGCAATTGGCTACGATCGACAATACCAAAAACGGACATTCCCGTCACTCCGAAAAATTGGCTCCGTCGTGAAACGTCTTCAGCGGCTCTATTGAAAAAATCCCAAGTCCTCACTACTCGCGACGTACTCGCATGGAATTGGCCGATTATTCGCGCAATTCTACACTCACGGGAGGATTATTTTAAACTCCTGCACGACACCGATCATCGTCTCTTCATCAAGAAACTAATTCGCTACTTCAAGCCGTCCTCAAATCAATTCAGTCGAGTTGAATTAGGACGCACCGCAACACTGGCTCGTGAATCGACTCTCGCCGGTAGTCATCTAATTATTTGCCTTCTGGAAATACCCGAGCCCGACAGCACTCGCTTTCTAAACGAATTAATCGCCGATATTGCGAATGAAATAACAGCCATCAGGACAGCGCAATCGGCTCACGATTGTCTATTTTCACCGAGACACATGTCGACGACTTGCTGTCAGAAGTATTTTCTCTTTCTTGGACAAATGAGTCATTCGGCGAAGGGCACGGTGATTCTAAAGAGTTTCAATCTACTGCAAAAATTACAAGAACTCGCAATCACGACAAATCACGATTGTTACGTGAAATTGATAATGTCGAGTTTGGATTACACCGGCAATGGTGTCAATCGAAAAGTGATGAACAAAATAATTTCCGAATCTTCACTAGAGAGTACAAGACTTTATGCCACACAATTTTTACGATGTATATTGAGAGCAAAGATGAAGGATGCTTTTCAGTGGGCAATAACAATTCTATCGGAGAGATTGTCCGATACGAGTAAGGCGGTCGCCTCGGCGGCTCTTGATATTCTTCATGAGGCATGCGAGGAGCCGCACTATCTCGAGGTGTTCTTTCAACAGAACAAAGATTGGGATCGTATTTTAATGAATCTTGGCGATAGAGGGTATTTACTGAAAATAAGACTCTATTCGTTGAAATCGGGTTTTGCGAGTCTGAGTTCACCGAGTGAGGAACTTGAGAAGTGGATTAAGGCGGGTGGTTTTGCTGAACGCTACGTGGGATTGATCGAGGGGGAAATTCACGATTGTCTGACGAGGAGGCAACGCGGTGAGAATGGTAGTTACATGAGGAGGAATACGAATATTCCGATTTCGCCACGCGATGCATTTATACCGCCGCATTTAATTGGTCAATTAGTTCAGCATGAATTGGGTTTGCAATTGCTGATGAGACGGAATGTTTTGCAGAGATTCGCGCGTGTTGTGCAGAGATTTCGCTGTGAGTACGGTGTCACCGAGCAGGAGATGTCGATGAAGAATATGAAATCGTCGAGATCGATTATTGAGGATTCGTATCTTGTGTCTGAGGAGTCGGGCACTGACGAGGCGGCCGAGTCAACACGGCTCGAGACGATTATTGATTCGGAAATAATGGAATTGTCAGAGAGTCAGACGCCGCAGAAGGCCGATTCGTTGGTGGAGATTAGAAGGAAATTGAGTTTGGATGAGTCGAGAAGAACGACGCCGGAGAGAAGTTGGAAGGGCGATTTGGAGAGTCGAGAGGAGAATTCTTCGTTGAATTTTGAGGGACGTTTGTTGAGGGTGAAGGCGGCGTTGTGGGTATTGGGCCATGCGGGACTATCGGCCGAGGGAATGGAGCAGTTGAAGAATTTGGGAATTATTGAAATGTTGACATTGATGGCGGAGACTTGTCCTTATTATGTGGTGAGAGCGACGGCGATGTATTCGTTGAGTTTGGTGAGTACAAATCGTGCTGGCGCGGATGTACTTACGACGTTAAATTGGCCATGCGTGAGATTTAAGAGAGGTGAAGAGTGGCCGATTGTGCAGCATTGTGCTCCTTGTCAATCGCCAAGTCCGCCGCCTGTTCAACGACATCATCGCAGTCTCAGCGATGGAAAGCCCGAATTTCCCGAACCAGTTATTCGAAGAACGCGAAATCGATCGGAAAGCGCGGCTACTGAATTGGAAGTTCGCCGACTCATTCTTCCGTGAGCAGATTTTTATTTTTAATTATTAGGGTGAAATTTATTATTTTATTTATTTAGAAAACATCTTATTTTGTCTATTGAGAAAACCTCTTATTTTATCTATTTAGAAAACTCATTTTATTATTTACGAAATTTATTATCGACAATTTCCGAAAATTGTCTTATTTAATTAGAAAACTTTATTTTATTTATTTAAAAAATTTATTTTATTTACTTATTCTCGAAATTTATTGTCTTATTTATTTATTCATGATCTCAAATTTCATTTTCAACTAAATACTTTCTTGTTTTTAGGGAAAGAGGCGAAACTCCAAGTCCTGTGTCCAGTGTTCAGAGATTAAGTCAACAAGATGCTGAGGGTTACGCTCGCCTTCGTACTATTCAACGCTATCGTAGGCCAAGTTTTTCTCAAAGCAGTTTAGAGGTGACGAATTAATTTTGATTCAATAAAAAAAATAATTTTCAAAAATAGATTCGATAACAATCTAATATTGAAAATCATTTAATTCTTTATTTATCAAAAAAATTGAAAATAACTATATTTCTTTGAAGAATTTTATTGTTTACGAAAATAATTCAATTCATACAAAGAATTTTATCAAATTTTTTAAAATACTTGAATTTCTGTAAAAGGTTTTAATATACTTTTAAAAAATAATTAAATTTTCGTGAAAAATTGTATTACAACTTTTATAAAGATAATTGAATTCCTTCCAAGAATTTAATTTAACTTTCGTAAATAATTGAATTTGTACGAAAAATTATATTTAAATTCTTGGTAATAATTATAAACTCTTTGAAAAAAATGTATTTTATGAAAAAAATTGAATTCCTGCAATGAATTTCATAAACATTTTTTCAATACAATCGAGTTTTTTTAATAATTGTAATTAATAATTTTACTATTAAATGTTATTAAAATTATTTAGAGAAAAACAAATTTAGTGTAAGCAGCTTTTGTAAATAATTAAATTCAATAATGAATGTTCTCAAAATTTTTGTAAATCATGTTTATTTTCAATAGTTTTAAATAATTGGAAAATTTGAATGTAATTGAACCAATGAAAAAAGTATTTTTTAACTTTTTAAAATAATCTTGTCTGTTAATAATTGTAATTATAAAGTTAAAAAATGAATTTTATTAAAATTCTATTGAAATTATTGAACTTTTGAGAAGAATTTTATTATTGATAAAAATAATTTAATTCTTGCGAAGAATTTTACTATTTACATAAATAATTGAATTATTTCTAAGAATTAATTAAATTTCTGCAATGAATTCTACTATTTATAAAAATAATTACATTTTTTCGAAGAACGTAATTATTTATGAAAATAATTGAATTTTCCAAAGAATTTTTTTTTGTAAAAAATATTTTTTATATTCATCATAATAAAAAAGTACCGTTACATTTGCTAGTTAGTAATATTAAATTTGACAATAAATTTCTATTATCCTGATTATTTATTATGTTGTTTTATTTTTAACAGATGTATAGTTCGGACGGTAGATTATCGCTGCAGAGTTTATCGGAATTTGAATTTTCCCGAAGTTGGATTGCCGAAAGTATTTTATCGTCAACGCCACCGCCACCAACACTGCCACCGCCAATTGACAATGATAAATCGTCATATATGGGAATTTGCCTTCCGAGAAAATTAACGACAATGTTTCCCATTCCTGTGCGGCCATTGTCTAAGGGTAGACTAGAGGAGAAATCAAGAATTCACGTTGATCCAAGTAGTGCCGATGAGGAATCAAATTCAGAGTATGATGTTGCCGGAGATCATTCTCGTGTGTGCCTAATATGTTACAGCGGAACAAATAATATTAAAGATTCTGATTTGGACTCCAAAATAACCAGGTAAACGAACGTAAATTAACATAATTGTCTGGCGATTATTATTGAGAACATTATTTCAAATATCTTATTAATAGAATTTTTTGTTGACAATTTTTCAATTGGAAATATACTTTCAAATTCATGGATTTTAATGTTCGATTGTTTCATTGTTTAAATATTTTTTTATTCAAATGTTTCCTTTTTCAATTTTTTGTATTCAAATATTTCAATATTCAATTATTTTTTTATGCAAATAAATGAGAATAAGGATATAATTGAATATTAAATTATTTGAATAAGGAAATAATTGAATATAAAACTATTTGAATAAGGAAATAATTGAATATACAATTATTGGAATAAGGAAATAATTGTATATAGAAATATTTGAATATAGAAATAAATTGAATATGGAAATATTTGCATAAGGAAATAATTGAAGATTGAAATATTTAATTTTTGAAATATATTTAAAAATTTCAATGTTAAATTATTTCTATATTCTATTAGTTTTTAATTTAAATATCTTTATTTTCAATAATGTTATTACTAAAATATTTTTATATTCAATTACTTCTTTTATTTTCTTTTATTTCTTTTTATTTTCTATTTAAATATTTCCAAATATAAATCAAAACATAAATTAATTTAACCTTTTAAGTTAAATGATTAAAATTAAGTCATTAATTCATTGAAAACTTTTGCTTATATTTAAATATAAATTATTAAAAATAATAAAAAATATAAAAATAAATAATAATAATAAATTATTTTTCAGGGATATATTTAAGCACGTGCAGCGTCTTGCGAATCCTGTATTATATAAGCATAGTAAACAAACACTGTTAACATTGCGTCAGAGGCATCCTGAAAAATTTCAAGTAAGCCACTATTTTTTATCGTAAATCAAAAATTTCAATTCTAATTATTGAAATGGCAATTAATTAAAATTAATATAATTCTCTTTTTCTTCAGAACGTTTGTATATTTTCTGAGGTTTCTGCTCGCTTAGGAAATAATACTTACAGGATACCAGCTCGTCGATTTTTACAAGAATTATTTTTAGATTCTTCATTTGATGCGGTAAATTTTGTATTTTATATTTAAAAATGTTTTTAAGTTCTTTTTCACTTATTTAAATTTTTATTTTACACTGTTATTTATTCAATTAAAATAGAAATTCAATTTCAATTTTAGTTATATTAAAATCTTTATTTTTACACTGTGTTTATTAAATTTATTATTTATTAAAAATGTTTATTAAAAAAATAATTCAATAATTCAATTAAATTAAAAATTGAATAGAAAAAAAATTCAATTATTATTAATTTAATATTCTCTGTCTTTTTGTTCATAAAATAGCTGTATATAGAGCCAGCGGAGATATTGAGTATTACATTAGATATTGAAGAGAAATCAGTTCCTACTTCGCCTTCGGATAATTCTCGTTTATCGGTAAAGCCTTCAGAGACTAAAATTAATGGTAGAGTGACACCCTCGTGTCTTCAGAATGATCCATTGAGTTCGGTGCAAGAAGAGGCGGCAACAACTGGTGGACAACCACGAATTGTTTATCCACAAAATAAAAAAGAAACTGCACTTATCACGGAGAGATTGAGTGATGAGAAAATTATTGCTGAAATTCTCAAACCAGAAGAACGAATAAAAGTGGCTAAGAGTTCGGAGAAAATTTTAAAGGTAACAGGTACAAATACTGCCATAAACCTTGAATAGTACTTCTTGATATTTCAGCATCTGTACATATTTTTATATTAAAAAAAGCAACAAAAAAAAATGAGAGAAAAAAAATCAATTTCGCCGTGAGAGAGAGAGAGAGAGAATAAAAATAAAACGAAAACTGCCACAATGATACCAGTCGTTTTTTAAATTCAACTCAAAACTTTTCTTTTCACACTTTTCTTTTCATTTTTTCAAGCTTTAAATTTTATGTTATTTTTCATATTTTTGGTGATTAAAATATTTTTATAAATTAACATTTTTATAAGTATTTAAAATTTTTTAATATCTTTTTACAGAATTTCAATATTTAACTTTTTTTAAATTATTAAATAATTTTCTATCTTTTTTTTCAACTATACGAATTTTTCCAAAGTTGAATCTATTTTTTCTTATTCAACGATTTTTGAAAATTATAATTATTTTTCATTTAGAAACTAAAAGTAATAATATTGATTATAATGAAATTAAAATACAGTTCAAAATTAAAATAAACTTTAAAATTAATTTTTGAAGTTTATTAAAATAATAATTAGTTAATGTCTTCAACAATGTAATTTTTCTACAAATTTAAATCAGTTTTTTATTTAACGATTTTTGAAAATTATTATTCATTTCTTATTATTTATTCCGAAATTAAAATTATTAATATTTTAAAATAAAAATAAATTTCCGAAAAAAATTAATTTATTTATTCAAATAAATATTAATAGCAAAACATAAAAACAAAATATTTATAACAAAATTTTTAATTAATTAAAATATCAATTAGTTAATGTCTTGCACTATTTGCATTTTTTTTTACAAATTTGAGTATATTTTTTCTTATTCAACAATTTAAAAAATATATAATCAATTACTTTCAATTATTATTCATTTAGAAATTATAATTATTATTATTTATAATAAAAAAGTAGAATTCGAAACAAATTAAAACAAACTTTTAAATTAAAGTTAAAGTTTATTAAAATACGAATTTGTTAATGTCTTCGACTATATGATTTTTTCTAATTTTGAGTTTATTTTTTCCTAGTTAACGATTTTCGAAATCAATAATTAATTATTATTTATTTAGAAACTAAAATTATTTAATATATTTACAATTTTTTAATTGTTTCATATTTTCTTACTCTTAAATATTGAAATTTTCAATTTAACTTCTAAAAAGGAATTTTTAATAATTAAAAATTATTAATTAAATAAAATTAATTAATTAACTACCTAATTATTAATTAAAATTTTAATTTTCAAAAACTCATTTTCAGAATGTAAGTTAAAAATTTTGATTTTTAAACATCAGAAAGTGTAGAACAATTAAAATTATAAAAATATTAAATAATTTTAAATTTTTTTTTTATTTTGTTCAAAATTTTATTTTTAAAAATAAAGTATAACAAAGACTTTTAAATTTATTTTAAAGTTGATTAAAATAGTAATTGGTTGATTAACATAGTTGAATTTTAATTTTCTAAAATTCGTATTTTGAATTCAAGTTGAAAATTTTTATTTTTAAACATCAGAAAATATAAAAAAGTTTATTAGTTCTATTTAATTATAAATATATTAAAATTAGTTTATTATTATTATTATTATTATTATTATTATAAAAAAAGAACGATAATTACGAAAAGAAATGTTTAAACAAAAGTTAGAATTTAAATTTTCCCGCGCTAAAGGTCGATAACATCGATTTTCCACTTATCGCCACCAGATGGCAGTGTTGGTCACAAATAAACAACATCTTAAACCGGACGGCACGCGCCAAGTTCTCTCGTATTTTACAGTGAATTTTTAATATCTAATCGTTCTGTTTAATTAAATTCACGTGAACAATCGTTATTCGATGTAATTGCCATTGTTATTGATGCAATTAAAAGAACGTAATATTGCGAGTGATTGTTTTAATTGAATGAAAGCAAGTGTGAAATCCTCTGCTTTCGGGATAAACATGTCCCGGAAGGTGCGCAGTTGTTGATTGCGCACACCATTGCGTCTCAATTTGAGGGGGGAAATGGCGTGGTAAACAACTTGTGCGCGAATCGTGAAAACACCGATTTTCTTGTTTGCGATTACGGGCATCGTGTGTTAGTGCGTAACGTGGTGTTGTTAACTTGCCGGTTTTGAACCTCGACCTCGTTTTTTCCCACTTTTTTAAATAACAGTGTTTGTGACAATAAACAAAAATTGAGAATTAAAGAGAGAGAGAAAAAAAGAGAAGTGATTCTGATGTAATGGTGTTTTTGTCACACTAAGGTTATGACACATCCTATTTCGCTTTAATCTTGTCCGGAGAGTGTGATAGTGAGTATTTTTAGTCATATATCTATGTATGTATATATATAGAGAGAAAAAAATGACCATATGATAGGATGTTTGTGTTATTATTTTTCATATGTTGAATTTTGCTTTAAGTTGATATCAAATCGTGAATGTATAGTGTAAATCTTGTAAGGTCTCTCTGCTTGGGGAAAACATTTTGATTTCGGGTCGGCGTCCTTCAACCGCTTTCTTTCAACATACGGTTCCGCTAGTAACTATGACGCAGTGCCTCCTCCAACACAGGTTGAGCTCTACTTTGATGCTTGTTATCTCTCTTATCTTTTGTTGCGAATTTTTAGCCCAAGAGACACGTCGATAACTTGAGACGAACTCTCTTTCTCTCTCTGCTGTCATTTTCACACACCCGGTTTTTATGACACTAGTTTCGGTGGTCGAATGACAGGACAATTCTTCTTCTTTGTTGTTTTTATTCTCCCTTTTTTTTGCGAATTTTTAAAATTCCGTCTTTGGCAATTTACCATATCAATTCTATTTTTATTTTGTTTTTCATTAAACTGTGGGAAATTGTGTTGTAATCGTAGTGGCAGTGATTCGGATAAAAATTGAAAATATCTGAACGTAGTTGGCTTTTGTTTACGTTTTTGCAATTGTTGAAATCGATCATCTATTGTTGTGACACTGGCACGTGACAAATGTTTCGTTTCTATTTTTTTTGTTTTGTTTTTGAACTCGCAATTCCAAGGTGCATTTTTTAACGTTGTTTACTAAATTATTTCTTTGAATTTGATATTGAAATTTATCTTTGATTTTATTGTTTTTGATTAAATCAACACGTTTGTGACGTTTAGAGAAAAATAAGAACATTAAAATGGGGTTTATGGAGCGTATCATACGACCTTGCTCTTCTTTTAGTTTAGGAAAACGTATCCACATTGGAAGATCGTTCATGACATATACTGGCAAATTAATCTTTTATTTACAAAGAAAAAAGGGAGAGGAAAGTTTGAGTATTTTATTAAAATTAGAAAAGTGTTTTTCGTTATTAAAAATTGAAATTTTAATTAAACGATTCGAACGTTTTAGAAATTGTGACATATATACGTTTTCTTTATCTCGATAGATAATATTTGTATAAATAAACAACGCTAATTGTTTTGTTTACAATATTTTGTATAATATTGGAATAGTCTTTTTTAAACATTTTTTAAATAATGGTAATTTATTTAAATAAAGGAGTATATTTAATATGTTTTAATTAACGTTTTTGAAATTATAATTTATTTTTATTTACTTTGTTTTTGTTGTTTAAAATTCTTTTATGTAATTGTAAAATGTTTTGTTTTCTTATATGTTTTAGTTTGTTGAATTACAATTGAAAATACAAATTTCGTTCTACTTTTTTCGAATTGCCTCGGAATGTTTCAACCTGACCGAATTGACAATTTAGTTATAAACGACTTTATAGTGTCACATTCCAGGATATTTCTCTCTTTGAGCTCTTCTAGTCTCTCGCTATGTAAAACACTTCCTATTTGCTTTCCGACACGTCACGATGACCAACATATATAACATTCTTTATTACTCTAGGAGAATAAAATAGAAAAACATTGTCTGTTATTTATTGGATATTTATTGGCGTTAATTCAGGAGAAGATTTTTTTTTCGTTTTACAATATTTGAAAAGAAAAAATTGATAATATTGTAAAATTAATGTAAAAGAAAAGGGAAAAAAGAAGTGACAAGCAGAGAGTTAGTGAAAAGTGGCTGTTCATATTATACTTGTGTGTATGTCTATATCAGCAACGTTCATTCATCATTTCATTCACGGCAGTAGGAATTTTCCCATATTTACTCACGTGTAAAATGAATGGTGCATTCCGATTAATCTTGAAAATTATCTGTGCACACAATGACAAGATCGAAACGAACGTTCACACGGGGTGTAGATCTATAGGCACTATATTGAGATGTGCCATGAGATAATTTTGTTTAAATAATTAAACTGATGTATATCGCGCGTCTAGGTAGATGGAGTTAAAAATAAATTATATAAACAATAAATTAAAGATGAAATTTTCGAAAATAGGAAAAAAATAGTGAAGCGGAACAAGTTGCTATAGAGAACTAAATTTGTTTTCAATCTCATCGATATTAGAGTAATTAATTTTTCATTATTGAAGTAGGTTTATTAATTATTAAGAACTATTTTAGAATGTTGAACAGATTTTGAAATTTTTTCATTTACGATTAAAAATTTCTAATTACTATTATTATTATTATTATTATTATTATTATTATTATTGATAATATTATCAATTTAATAATTTTGAAAAATGATTTTTACTTCCTTTAGTGTTTTTATAATAAAGACACAATTCTACAACTTTTGAACAGTTTTGAAAATTTTTGAATACGATATAAAATATTTATTTAAAAACAATGGATGTATAGAAGAATTTTAGTAAAGCTAAGAACAATAGAATTTTGGAAAAGTTACAAATTATTGCAGAAACTAAATTATTTAAAAAATTAAATAAAATTATTCTCAGAAATTCAATTTTGTTCAAAAAATGAAAAGAAAAAATTCTTCGCAATAATTGAATTATTTTTCTAAACAAAATATTTTTTCTAAGTGAATTCAATTATTTTCATTGCAATTTCTTTTCAATTTTTCGATTGAAAGTAAATTATTTTGATGAATTAAAATCAAAATTTTAATGAAATTTTTTGAAAAAATTAGTAGAAATTTAATTATTTTCAACATGATGTTAATAAAATTTCTTTAAATATTTTATTTATTTTTAAAGATTCTCTAAAATTCAATTATTTCTAAAAATTATGATAAAATTCTTCGCAGATATTCAATTATTTTCAAAAATTGTAATAAAATTCTTCCTGTGAATTGAATTATTTTTTATACAATTTTGAATAAATTTTTTAAAAAAGTTCAAATATTAAGCATCAGGATTTGAATATAATTTTTCGTACAAATTGAATTATTTATGAAAAATTAAATTAAATAAAAAAAATTTAATTAAATTTCAAAAATTTAATTAAATTAAATTAAATTTTAAAAAAATTTAATTATCCTAGTAAATAATAAATATCTATGTAGAAATTGAACTACTTTCGAAAATTTACATCCTTGGAAAGAAATCAATTATCATCATAAATAATAAATTACAAAGTAAAAATTTAATTATATTTGAAAAATTAAATAAAATTCTTTGTAAGAATTCAATTATTTTCGAAAATGTGAATAATTTATTTCAAAAAAATTCAAATATTCCTAATACAATTTTAATTCAATTCCTCGAAAGAACTCAATTATTTTCAAATATTTTAATAATATTCTTTGATAGAATTCAATGATTAAAAAAAAATTTCGTAGATATTCGAATATTTTTATAAATAAAAAAATGTATCTAAAGAAATCTAGTTTTTCTAAAAATTTTAATAGATTTATTTACTAGAATTCATTTATTTTCAAAAATAATAAAATTCCTCAAAGGAATACAAGTAATTTTTAAATTTTCCATAAAATTTATTATTTGTATATTTAAATAATTGAATTCTCCGTGAAATTTCTGATAAAAATTGATTCAAAAATAAATTTCATTTAAAATTTTAGATAATTGAATTTTGAAAAGGTTTTAAATTAAAATCTTAGAAAATATTAATTTTTCACACTATTGAGTAACAATTCTGTATAGAATTAATTTTATTGCAGAAGTTTAATTGAATTTATTAAAATCATTTGAAGTTTCAAATTGATCTCTTTTATTTTTAATTGAAGAATTTCCGATTAATCGAAATTTCATGTAAAATTGAATTGTAAACAAATGGATTTCAAAATTCTCAAAGAACTTTTTTTTTAAGAATCATTAAAAATAGTTTATTTAAACTGAAAGAAGAATTTTAATTGAAAATTCAAGAAAATAATAATTGAATTGAAAAGATAAAAATAATTAAAGAAATTCACAAATAAATGTAATAGAACATTTTTTTGAGTATTTAATAATTTTTAGAGTAAATAGCAGAATATTTTTTTTGTGTCAAGGGAAAAAAATCAAAATTTTGTCTCGAAATCATGGAAAAACAAAATTAAATTTTTGTGTCAACACTGGAATCTGAATTTTATTATTTTTTTTGAAGTCTATGTGCTTTAGTTTTTTAAAACGCAATGCTTACTTTTTGAATTTAAATTTTAATATATATTTAAATGCATATTTTATAGAGCGCAGATTTTGTTCATCTCTAGTTTATTGCAATAGAGGGACAAAGAAAGAAATATATAGACTGAAGAAGGAGTTTTTTAAAAATTTATTTCCTCACAGAAAAAAGTCTTTGATCTGGAAAACTTAAATTACTTTCGACAAAATATAGTTACTTTATATACTCTCTACGAGCGCATATGAGGATAAAAATATATTGCAGATCAGAGAAAAATGAGTGCGGAATTTTTATTGTATAACCAAGAGAATAGGATTATATAAAAAAGGAATTTTACTCTTTTTAATAATTGACATTTTTACAACTCGGAAATTACGACCGTTTCCCTTTTTGCGACTATTTAAAAAATGCGACTTTTTTACTTATTTTTCAAATATTGTGACTATTTTTTTTCCAAATATTGGAACAAAAATGTTTTTGTAATGTTTTTGTTACAAAAATAAAGGAAAAAAAAATTTTTTTAAGGTTTTAGATTCAAAAAAGTATTTAAAAGTTGTTTTTAACTGAAAAATGAAGTAAAATATTTGTAACTTTTATTTCTAAGAATCTCCAAAAAATAGTTTTGCGGCGCTGAGCGTAAACCTTAACTTCAGGGGTTAATTAATTTGTAAGAAATTAATTATCATTATTATTATTATATAATTAATTTTAATTTACATTTTGTTTTTTTCTGCTTTTATTTTTTTGCACTGATTTAATAATTTTTAGTTTCGGTTCACTAGCATATTTTTCTTAAAGGGGGAAAAAATGAAATTAGAAAGAATGTAGCAGAAAGAGGGGAATGAAGATATATATGTGTATATATATAAATATATATATGTTGTCACGCGGCTTTTCGGCGAACGAAATGATTAAAAAGGCGCTGTGTATATAACTGGCAAAAATTTGCGCACTCAGTCATTTTGAAAATTACATGTTATTATACTTGAAATCATTTTTGAAATTCCCTTTGTAAATAACAGTTTATTGACGCCGTTGAAATTTTGCGATTCCAACTACTGTTTGAAAATCGCTAAATATTTTTTGCATATATATATACATATAAATGAACTCGTAATTTTTCTCTATTTTAACATTCTTTACAATTCGTAATTTTTTTTTTGTTACTAAACATTGTGAAAAATATTTTATTAAAAATTATTTTATTATAAAATAAGCATATTTTTTATTTCAATTAAAATATCTCTAAAGTTTCGAATGTTTAAATATGAAGGGGGAATATTTTTATTACTTCTTTGAATATTATTTCCAAACTATTTTTTTAATTGAAAAATTAATTTTTAATTTATCAAATATTTAATTATAATATTTTACATTTTAGTTTAGTATAATTTTTGTAAAAAAAATTAAAATACAGTAAAATAGTTCCCATAGTTTAAATGTTTTGGAAAATAAATTAAAATTATTTTATTAAACAATAATTTTGAATATTTTATTGCGAACTTATTTATTAAATAATATTGTCTTTCTATCGATTCAGATAAAAATTATTTGATTCAAATAAATGTTTTTATTTATGAATTGACAATTAATTCTTTCTAGGAATTTAATTAAAATTTCATTTAAAATAATTTAATTCCTGGCAATAGTTTTTATTGTTGGAAAATAATAAAAAATAATTTTTTAAAGACAAATAAAATCGTGTTGAAAAATTTGGATAAAATTGTAAATGAAAATAATTGAATTGCTTCTGAAAAAAATATTTTATTTAGAGAAAAAAATGCAATATTTGCAAAGAATTTTATTAAGGTTCCTGAAAGTAATTAAATTTCTAGGGCAATAATGTAAGAAAATAATTGAATTTCTATGTGAAATTTTATTATTTATGTAAACAATTCGATATAAGAGAAGAATCTGATTAAAATTTTTAAAAATAATTGAATTTCAATGGAAAAATTTTAGTAAAAGGTAATAAAAATAATTGGATTTTAGAGAAGAGTTTTATTAAAAATTGAGAAAAAAGTTATTAAAAAATTGAAAATTATTCAATTTCTGGAAATAGTTATTTAAAAAAAAATAATAATTTACTTATTTGAAACAATTACTTTAAAACTTTTTAAAATAATTGAATTTCTATTAAAAAAATTTTAATGAAAATAATTGAATTGCTTCTAAAAAATATTTTATTAAGGAAAATAATTCAATTTTTTGCCAAGAATTTTATTAAAATTTTTGAAAGTATTTAAATTTACGAGAAGAATTTTATTATGCAAAGAAAATAATTGAATTTTTTCACAAAAATTTATTAAAATTGTTTAAAATTAATGGAATTTTAATCGAAAAATTGAAATGAAATTGTAATAATTTGGTTCAAATATAATCTGTTTGATTTAAATAAAAATTATTTGATCCAAGTAAATATTTATTTGATAATTGACAAATAAATTTTCTTTTGGATTTGTGAATCACAAAAAAAAACTGAGACTGGAAATTTTCCTGAATTTTTGTATAAAAAGTAAAAAAAAATGATTATGGATTAGTAGAGAAGTTTTTGATGAATGTATAGACGAAATTGAAAATAAATGTAGTACAATAAATTATCGTTTATAGTAATTTTTTAACTGCGTCGTATATAATATTGTACAAGTGTAGTTATAATTTTTATTATATGCTTTATTTCACTGCTAATGTTTATGACTTCATTGAAGTTGTGAATTACTTTAAACGATATATATAAACATCAGACAATATATTATGTATATGTATATTATACACGTGAATCGAGATCGTAAATCTAATTGAGACTTAATAATGAAACAAGACAGTACATAAAGTAAATGTGTGTGTATTATAAAAAACAAGAGTGAAAAATTCTCGTCAATGGGAACAAAGCTGTAAAATAAATGTGTCTTGCTGGTGTGTATATACTTTATAACAACCGCATTCCACAGCATTGCCGCGCCATATTTGAAATTTGAATCTTTCTCTTTGCTCATCCCCCACTTTTGTCTCTTCTCTCACGCTCTCTCAACTCTCTTCTTGTGTGTTACCTCCTCCTCCTCCTCCTCCTCCTTTCTCTTCTGTCTTACTTTAACATCTCTCTTTCTTTCTCTTTCTCTCTCTTTCTCGATTCGCCGTCAGTTTTACTTATGGCGCGTACCATGTTCTCTATGGACCTGCGCTAATACAATAAACCAACATCAGCTCTCTTATTTATCGTTTTTAATATATTTTTAGGTATTCTTATTTGTAACGCCTCTTTACGATATCAGATTTTTCTATTTTTTTATTTTAATTTATTATTTTTATTTTTACTATTTTATTACAATTACTATTGTTATTATTGTTACCATTATTTTTACTATTTTTACTATTTTATTAATATTTATAATTATTTTATAATTAAATAATACTATTAATTATTATATTATAATAATAATTACACTGAAAAAAAATTTATTTCATTCAAATAACCGATTATTTCACTATTAGCAAATAAATATTTACTTGAATCAAATAAATTGTATTTTGAATTAAATATTTCAGTTTTTGAAGCAAATACTATTTAATTGATTCAAATAAAAATTATTTGATTCAAGTAAATATATTTATATTTGATAATAGTCAAATAATCAGTTATTTGCATCAAATAAAATTTTGTTTCAGTGTACTGAAGAATTATTAAATTATTAACATATAAATATAATAAAATTCTTTGAAAAAATACATTTATTTTCAATATAATTTCGATAAAACTAATTGATCAGAGTGTCCGCAAGTCAGGGAAAAATGAAAAATCCGAGAAAAGTCAGGGATTTTTTTTAAAATTCTTTAAAAGTTAGAAAACTTTGATCGAAAGAACTGAAAAATTATTATTATCAAAATCTTATTTGTTTTGAAAACAAACAATTTTTAATTATCTCATTTTTTCCTTTATAAATAAAATTGTAACTTAAAAAGCGTTATGATTATTTAATAAACAATGTAAAATATTAAATAATTCAAAAATTTGTCAGTCAGGAAAAATAAAAAAATAGTCAGGGAAAAGTCAGGGAATTTTGAAAATAAAATTTTGCGGCTACCGTGTTATTTAAATTTTTAATTAGGTATATATTTTTTAAAGATTAGAACCATTAAGAAAAGTTTTAAAAAATTTTTTACTTTAATTACAATCATTAACAAAAAATTATTCTCAAAATCTTTAATAATATTTATTCTTCAACAAAATTTAATTATGCTTTTAAAATTTTTTAAATAAAATTCATCACAAGAATTCAATTATTTTTTATAAATAATAAAATTATTCGGAAGAATTCAATTACTTTTATAAATAACGAAATTCTTCACAGAAATTCAATTATATAGACTTAAATTTTAATAAATTTAGTTTAAAAATTTTTAATGGAATTCTTTATTTAAAAACTAATTATTTATACATAAATATTAAAGTTCTTAGTGAAAAATCAATTATTTAAAATAAATTAATAAAATTGTTTACAGAAATTCAAATATTTACATGAAATAAAATTTCCCGTATAAAATCATTTATTTTACAAAATTTTAATTAAATTCTTGAAAAGATTAATTTATTTTAGAAAAATTTAATTCAATTTTTTACATAAATTTATTATTTCTTTATTATTTTCATTGAAATTATATAATAAAATTATTTTCAAAATATCTATAATAAAATTCGTAGCAGGAATACAATTATTTTTAAAAGTTTTAATGAAATTTTTTGGCAAAATTCAATTAATTTCTTAAATAATAAATTTTTTCTCAGAAATTTAATTATTTTCTTTTAATAACTTTATTTTCAAAAATTTCAATCAAATTTGCTTATTTTACATAAACAATAAAATTTCACACTGAAATTATAAATAACTTAAAAAATTGTTAATAATATTCTGCGCAATAAATGAATTATTTCTCTAAATAAAATGTTATTTTGTGTATCAAAATTCAAGTATTTGTATTACAATTTCATTTAAATTTTTCGATTGAAAATCAATTACTTTAAAAAATTTTAATGACATTTTTTTTTAAAATCCAATTACATTTAATTAATTAATATAAATTAAATGTATAATAAAATAATTTAATTTAAATTTTTCGAATGAAATTCGATTATTTTAAAAAATTTTAATGCTATTTTTCTGAAAAATTCAATTATTTTCTTAAATAATAAAATTTTTCTCAAATATTCAATTGTAATATCAATTTTAAATTTTAATAAATCTGTTTGGAAAAATTCAATTATTTTTACGAAGTTAAAGTCCACAACGTTTAGCAACGAAAAAAATTTATTTAGTGCGTTTAAGTATTATTTTTAATTTAATGTTTAATTGTAAAATAATTATTATCAAAATATAAATATTAATATGTTTTTCTAAATATTTTTGTGTCAATATTGCTGCGTTATTTTTAATTTATTTACTAATTGAACACTTTTATTTGTTGTTTAACGTTGTGGTCTTCAACTTGGTTTATTTTTCAAAACAATAAAATTTTTGTCAGGAATAAAATAATTTCAAATACAATTTTAATTAATTTCCACCTGAAAATTGAATGATTTTCGAAAAATTTTATGGAATTTTAATTTAATTAATTCGTAATTTAATTAATTTAATTTAATTCTTATCAAGAATCTAATTATGAACACAAATACTAAAATTTGTCGTAGAAATTCAATATTATTTTTCCAAATAGAATATTTTATTAGAAGGAATTCAATTATTTAAATTGAATTCTTTACAAAAATTTAATTATTTTTCTAAATTATATATTTTTTAGAAAGGAATTCAATTATTTTTAATAAAATTTTTAAGAAATTTTTTCTTGCGTAAATAGTAACACAAAATCTATTTTCTAAATCTGAATTAGAAAAAAATTTACAGATAGTGAAAATGTTAAAAAAAATAAATGATAGAAAAAAATTAGAAAACGATAAAATAACTATTGATATTTGTATTATTAAAAATATAATTCTTATTGTTTCAGGTTCATTCTCAGTATGGATTTGTCTAAGAGGATTTTCTACGTCATGGTGAGCATTATTATATAAACATAAAAAATATTTGCACAAACTATATATACCGAGGGAAAATTTGCGCAGTAAGTAATTTTTTGAATTTCCCCTCCAAAAAAAAGTATAATTATTATAGTTTCAAGCAAAGGCAAACAATATTGTTGTTTTTGTTTGTTTACGTATATATGTTATCCTAAATTGTTTGTATTAGACAATTCTTTTTTTCTGGACACATTCTTGTCCCTGTCCCCCCCAGCACTATTAGATTAATGTCCTTTTACTATATATATTTGTGTTTGCTATCATTTCCCCCTCTCCCCCTGCGCAAACGTTTTGTGGTGCGCGGCTATAAATTGGCTGGTTACCGCGGTGTACAAAGTTTTGTTAACGAATTCGCTTTGGAGGCCAATAACCCTCTCTCAAACATTTACTCCCTCGATATGACGTATAAGGTAGTCCCGCGAATTGGCTCTTATCGCTATGAAACAGGAGGCGATGTATCTCGCGTCACAGTTTATAGGCGCGTACATATTTGTACGGCTTATAACGTTTATAACAACGTGTTATTGTACAATAGTTTTACCTCCGCGGTATTTACACTTATTATTATTTCCATCACTACAAATATACCTATATATATATATACAATAGGCGAAGGTTAATTCTCTTTTTTTTTTATAGAAAATTAATAATAGGCGATAAGAGGTAAATAAATCATAGGCGATAATAGGCTAATTAATTGGTGAATAAATTGGTAATTAATAATGTAGTTGGTTAATTTAATCGTGTATTTTAATAAAAGACAAATTTAGAATATTTTTGTAGTGGAGAAAAATTGAGTGCCTTTGGCAGGACTCGAACTCTTCGCGTCATACTGCTAGTCGATGACGCTAACCACGTGACTATCTCACACTTATTGAGTAGCTTTACAAATTATCATATTTCTGACGTATTTTTATTTCCAAATACGAAAAATTGATATTTTACAAATAAAAATTTGTAATAATGAAACGAGAAAAATCAGGGTGTTTACTAACCGGGAATTAATCGGGATTTTTATACAAAACCGGGAATTTTTTCACTAAAATTAAAAAAAGTTTTATTATTTTCATTTGTTTTTGCAAAAATTACTTCTTTTAATTTCAATTTTTATAGATATTTATACTCTTCTCTAACTTTAAATTAGTTAAAAAAAATTTATTTGATAGTAAAAGTCAGGCACTATTTCAAACAGATTATGTAAATAAATTTTAAAAAGTTATGGAATTAATACACCGAAAAAAAAGTATTTTCAAATTTAGAGAATTCCTCTTCTTTTGCAGCATTTTTTCCTCTTATATACGGGCACTAAAGTTTTCTTTTCTAATTGAGAGGATTTTCCTTTATTATATTTGTTATTAAATGTCACTTTTTAGACAGGTTAAAGTTGCATTCAGAAAAACAAAAAGCAACTTAAAAATCTTCTTTTTAGTATAAATTTGTTTCATTTTTAGAGGAATAATTTCAATCAAAGAAGAAATATTAAAATTAATCTTTTAGTTAAAAAACTGTCAAATATAAACAAAAATTCGTCTTTTTTACAGATGAATATTCGTATATTGAAAATAAAATGTGAAAATAATTGATGAGCAAAATTTTCTTCTCACTCTGAGATTTAATTTTTTTCGGTGTAGAAATATTGTGAAATTCGACTGAAAATATGTAATTGAATTTGTTAAAGAATTTCTTTAGAAACTTTTGAACAAATAAAATTTTCAAAGTATTTTAATTTAATAATTAATTAATAATTGGATTTTATTGTCACATTTGAATGAATTCGTGTTTCTTAGTGCGAAGATTAATAATTAAAATTTTTATTAGTTAATTTAAAAGAAAACGATATGCACTTCGAATTTTTTTTTTAATTGAATTCTCGCAATTTTTTTTTTAAATTCTGAAAAATAAAATTATTGGAAATTTTTCAATTCCATTGTTTCAAGATAATTTAATTTTTCTAAACAAATTAGAACATTTTCGAAATAATTGGAATTTTTTTACATTTGTTTTGAAAAATAATTTAATTCTTTGAAAGAATTTTAATTTAAATTTTTCGAAAATAATCAAGGGAAGTTAGTGACGGTAATTATAATTTTGTTTTAAAAAAATAAATTCCCTCTTAAAGTTTTAAATCAATTTTTTGCTTCTAAAAATTAAATTATTCTATTATTATTCAATAGTTATAATTATTGAACTTTTCTTACATTTTTATACTTTCAAATTTCTGAATGTTCAAATAAATGATATTTATCATTTCTTAAGCAAATTTAATGTTTATTACTTATTAAGTAAGTAATTAATTATCACTGCTTTTTTTAAAAATTGTAATAAAATTCTTCACAGGAATTAAATTATTTTCATAAATAATATCATTCTTTGGAAGAATTTCAATTATTTTTGTAAATAGTAAAATTCTTTGCAGAAATTCAATTATCAATAGAATTGTAATAAACTTGAAAAAGAAAATTTCCAATTATAAAAAGACAAGTTTATTTTTAAAAAAATTGAAAAAATTATTTTCTAAATTTTCAATTAGAATTATTATTTATTTATGTTCGAAATCAAATTTAAATTTTATGATAAAAGAAAACCGGGAAAACCCGGGAAATAACCTGGAATTTTGTTGAATGAAAATAGTAGACACCCTGGGAAATAAATTATTAAAAAAAGTAGTTAAAAAACAACAAAATACTGCAAAATAGTAAAAATGAAAATGAAAATACGTAATAATAAAAATACAACAAATAAATTTTTGTAATAATGAATTTAAAAAAAATTAATTTAAAAGAAAAACAACAAAATACAGTCATAATTGTAATAATAATAAATAGTTCGATACAATACTAATGATAATAATAATACTATTAATAATACAAAATAATAATAATAAAATAATACAATATGAAATACATAGTAATAAATTTAAATAAATATTTTCTTATTTATCTTTTTTTTGTAAGTTATTCTATACACAATGCATTTTGTTAATATATCGATTTGTATAGAGAAATTTTCTCAGCACACCCTGGGGAAAGGAATCGATAGAAAGCAATTTTCTAGGAATAAATTTTTAGCGACAGTTTAACCCTAAGGAGAAAATTGTGTATTGCAAATATTGTTTACTGGTGTAAAATAGGTTGCGTGTTTTAGTAAAAATGAAAGAAAGAGAGAAAGAGAGTAGAAAAAAAAGACAGTTTCATCGTCGGTCGCGTTTGTATTTTGTTGTTGTTGTTGTGTGGTTGTACTACTTATATGCACGTATGTTTCGCGCTCGTGCGTCCTGAGGAGATATTTTACATTAGAGAACGCTTTAGCCAACTCGCACGAAGTTAATAACCGTCTGTCTGCCGACTATAACGTCTGCCTCCCAAGAACCCTATCAGTTGCTCTCCATCATTTTTCTTTTATTTCTCCTGATAATAAGACACCCTAGAGACACTTGTTTAAATGCGTACCAACAATTTTTTTTTCTTCTTTAACTTTTATTTACCTGTCAGTGTATATATATATATGAACTTACATCTTTGGTTTTGATTTTTAGAAATAGTGGGAAAAATAGTCGAAGAAAAAATAGTTAGGAAAGTAGTAAAAAAAAATTAATTAACTAATTCAATTAATTTAGAATAGCATTATCGAAAAAAATCAATTATTTTACAAATTTTTTTATACAATTCTTCACAATAATTAAAATACCTTCAGTAATAATAATTTTCAAAGAAATTACATTTTTTTTAAATTTCATCAAATTCATCGCAGAATTTAAATTACTTTTAATTAAATTTTACAATAATTTATCTAAAATTGTAATTATTTAAAAACAATTTAATTTTGATTCCTCAAAAAAGCAATTGTTTAAAAATTTTGTTATACATTTTTTGAAAGAGTTCAGTTATTTAGAGAAATATAAATTATACTTTTTCACAGGAATTAAATTATTTTCATATAATTATTTTAAAAAAATTGTTCAAAATAAATCAATTATTTTAAATACAATTATAATTCAATTTTTTGGAAATTATTAAATTTTTTCTTCAAATTATAATAAAATTCTTCTTAACAATTAAATAACTTACATAAATAATTCTTTGAATAAATTCAATTTTATTTAGTAACAAAATTGTTCCCGAAAATTCAGTTATTTTGAGGCATTTTAATAAAATTCTCTGCAAAATTCAATTATTTCTATAAATAACAAAATTCATCACAAGAATTCAATTATTTTCATAAATAATAAAATGCTTTTTAGAAATTTAATTATTTAAAACAAAATGTAATAAAATACCACACAGACACTCGATTATTGTCAAAAATTTTAATAGAATTCTTTGTAAAATTTAATTATTTTTAAAAAATTTCAATGATTTTCAACAAATCTACTGTTTTCATAAATATTTCTAAAAGAATTCAAAATTATTTAAAAATTTTTTTTTTAACAGTCAAAAAAAATTTGAAATTTTTTTTTTCTTATTTTTTTATAAATCAATAATAAAACCAATAAAGAAAAAAATAAAATATAAATTAATGGCATAGATATTTAAGAATATTTATATGTGTATGAATCTAGTTTACCAACTTTTTCTTACCTATTTATTTATTATAAATGATAATTATTAATTTAAAAAAAAAGTGTTGAAATCTATTTTAATGTTTTTATTTCAATAAAATAAGAAATGTAAATTGCCTCTCGAGTACGCTAAACGAATGAAATTATAATATTATATATAGAATATAATATATATATATATACACATTTTGTACGTATTTTAATTTTGCATGTCGTCGTTCGATCATTAATTATTCGTGAAAAGAAAATGACTTCATCACGAACAGTTTATGAGAAATTATGCAAAAAGAAATAATCTTCAGTTATCTACAATATTTAGCACTTTCAGACTATAAATCAAGTGCAGGAAAAACGGGTTTTCGATTTAGACACATATATATAGATATACATAATATTATTGGCGATTCGAATTTATTTGGAATAAAAGAACTGATTTTAAAGATATAGAGATTCTTATTCAATTTTTTATTTTAAAAAATTAAAAATAAAGAAGTTTCGAGTTAAACTTTTAATATCAAAAAAGTGATGCAAACTTTAGTGATTATTAATGTATGAAAAGGAGTAAGTGAATTAGTAATGAAAAAAATTCCTCAAAATATTTAATTTAAATAGTTCTTTTTAATTGCTCTTCAATTTATATTATGGAATAGATCTTTAGAAAGAAAACATTTCAATATTTCCTTAATTATATGCAAAATTCTTGGCGAAAATTCAGTTATCTTTGAAAACAATATAATTCTTAGCAAAAATTCAATTACTTTCATAAATAGTATAATTTCTATAAACAATTAAGTTATTTTTAAAAAGTTAATAAAATTATCCCAAGAATTCAATTATTTTCATAAATTTCTATTAAATTCTGTGCAAAAAAATTAAATATTTCCTTAAATGAGTAAAATTCTTCTCAACACGGAGAAAAATTTTACTAATATGTTTAAAAAGTATTGAATTTCTGTAAAAAAATATTATTCTTTAAAATTATTGAATTCTTTATAAGAATTTCATAAATATTGTTTTAAATAATTTTTTCAAAATGTTATAAGTTTTATAAAATTGTATTTTAAATAATTAAGATACTATTAAAATGTATTCCCAAGAAGAAATTTATTACTTTTAAAAATAATTGATTTCTTGTTATGAATTTTGTTATTTATGAAAATAATTAAATTTTGCAATTAATTTTACTAAATTCCTCAAAATAATTGAATTTTCATGAACAATTGTGTTACTTATCTTTAATAATTGAATTTATTCGAAGAATTATTTATGTAAAAAATTGAAATGAATAATTGAATTATTTCAATAAAATTTTATTTGAAATAATTGATTTCATTCGAACAATTTTATTAGAATATTTGGAAATAATTGAATTCCTGTGTGAAAGATTCAAATATTTTTGTAAATAATGGAATTCTTTGAAAAGAATTATTGAAAAAAAAGAAAATTTTATTTTAAATAATTGAATTCTTGCTTAGAATTTTATGAAAATTTGGTTAAATAATTGATTTTTTCGATTTTTTTTGAAAATGCTATTCTAAGTTAATTTAATTTTGTGAAAATTTTATTATTTATGAAAGTGCTTGAATTTTTGATGAATTTTATTAATTTTTTGTTTTTGAAGTAATTGAATTTTTTACGAAATTTTATGGAAATACTAAATATTAAAAATAATTTAAATTCGAATGTTTTTGCAAAATAATTGAATCATTTTAAAGAATTCAGAGTTGCCAGGTAACCTGGAAATGTCAAGAAATTTCATAAAAATTAAAAAAAAAAACCTTGAAAAGTCAGGGAATTTTGATCGAAATCCTGAAAAATTGTTGTTTTTTAATTGTATTTATTCTTAAAATCTAAATTTCCTTAAATATTCTATTCAATTATTTTGAAAAGTAATATAATCCTTCAAAAAAATCCATTCATGTTTGAAAATTTTCAAAATTCTTCTCAAAATTAAAAATTTTTAAATTGTTTTTATAAATAATAAAATTTTTCACAGAAATTCAATTATTTTAAAAAATTTTAATAAAATTCTTGGAAGAATTTCAATTACTTTAAAAATATAAAATTTTCATCAAATTTCTTGAAAAATGAAATTATTGTTAAATTTTTTTTTTAAATTTGTTCCTTCACAATAAATAATAATAATATTAATTATTTTAATAATAAAAAACAAAATAATTAAATTTTGATAAAATTCTTTATGATAATTCAATTTTAAGAAACATTCCATTATTATTTATAAATAAATTCTTTATTTTTATAGTTAAATAATTGATTTCTTGTAAAATTTTCTAATAAAATGTTGATTTAAAAATAAATATCAGTTAAAATTTTAGATTATAATTGAATATCATCTTTAAAAATATTTATTTATTAGAAATTTCTACGAGAATTCATTGATTTAACTCTCAAAATAAACATTTTAAATAATTGAACTTTATTAATTAAATGCATTACAAAAATTTTATAAATTTTTTAAAATAATTGCATTTTTTGAGAAATTTGATGAAAATTTTGTATATAAAAAATAATTTAAATTCTGTCAAGAGTTTTATTAAATTTTTTGAAAATAATTGAATTTCGAAGAAAAATTGTATTTATTTGTGAAGATTCTTGATTGATTGTCACTAATGATACAATTATTAAAAAAGAACATGATTTAGAATCAAAAATAAAAATACCGTACCATTATTTTTTATTTTCGTTTTTAAAAACGTTGTGGACTTCAGTCTCATGAAAAATGAATGTTATTGATGTTTTAGAATAATTTTTCAATTAACAATAAATGTAGTTTTAACAGGGTTGCTACGGTCAGGGAAAACCTTGAAAACCTGGAATTGTCAGGGAATTTTATAAAATATTTTTTTCAAAAATTAATTTGACGTATCTGAATCACGGAAATTACAATTTTTCATTTTTATTCTCACTTCTACACTGCAAAAAGAAGTATCTTAATTTAAGATGTTTTGGTAGTCATTTCTAAGATGTTTTGGTAGACACTTTTCAGTTACTTGAAACATCTTAATTTAAGATGTTAAAAGTATCTTCGTACACATTTTCTGTGGTATTTTTGGGGCAAAAAGTTTTGAGGTTAACTATGGGCTCTTATGGAAAACACTTTATGTATCTTAATTTTTAGTAACTTACACTTATGGCGCATCTTACGATTCTCAAGTAACTTATCGCTAAACATCTTATTGCAACAGAAACATCTTAATTTAAGATACTTTAAAGAACTTACAAAAGTATCTTACTTTTTTAAGATGGAAGAAATATCTTTATTACTACTAAAACGTATAAAGCATCTTAAATATCAGTAAGACGCTTTAGAAAACATCTTATTTTAAGATGTAAGACACCATTTTGCCATCTTACATCTTATTTTAAGATATCAAAAAAGATACCTATTTTTGCAGTGTAATGTTAAAAAACTTCATTAACTACCTACTTTTTCAAGTTAGATTTAAATCTGTTCAAAAATTCAATTATTTCCAGTACAATTGTAATAAAATTTTACGAAAGAAATAACTGTTTTTAATTTTTAAGGAGGAGTTAAATTTTGCAAAAAAATTTTTTAATAAATGTTTACAGTATGATTATTAATTATAACTATTAAAAACATCGAAATAATCAATAATTTTCTAGAAATTTTAAGAAAATTTAATTATTAAATTTTTTAATTTCAATTATTACGAAACACGATTATGTTAGAAATTTAAAATAAATTGTTGTTGAATTTCAATTATTTTGAAAATTATTAATGAAATTTCATTTTTAAAAAAATATTAAATCAAATTCTTCGAAGAATTTAATTAGGATTATCAACCATTTTAATAAAATTCTTCGCATGCATTAAATTATTTTTATAAATAATAAAATTCTTTGAAGGAATTGAATTATTCTCAAATTTTAAAAAAAAATTCTTTGTAAGCATTCAATGATGTTCAATACATTAATTTTAAAATTGAAAGTATTTAAAAAGAAAAAATTTTTTAAATGTCAGGAAACAAAAAAGCAAACAACAACTAACTAATCTGGTCAGAGAATTTTAAAAAATGGTCTGGAAAACCTGGAAAAGTCAGGGTATTTGAAAAGAGTAAAAGCGTGGCAACCCTGAATTTACGAAAAGAAAATTAAAATTTTAGCCTGGTCTTTGTGATGTTTTTTTTGGCTTTAGCGTTAGCCTTATAATAAATAGGCCTAATTGGAGCCTAATTTTTATTAATTCAAATTCAGGAAGGTACACTACGGGTCAAAATTGAGAGACCACCCATTTTCAGATGATTGAAAAACATTTTAAAACAAAAATTGTATGGAACCTAAAATTTTTTTATTTTTATTTTTTGAAAGATGTTAAAATTTTAAAGAGAACAAGATGTTTTAGAAGTCATTTGTCCAATATTTAATTTAGATAATTTTAAAAAATCGTCATTTTCAATGTTTTACAAAAATTTAAATAACTTCTAAAATAATGAACGCTTTTTAATGATCTTAGTCTTATTTTAAAGGTCATTTGTTACACTATAAAAATTACTTATAGGCATTAACGTGTAATTTTTTTCTTAAAAAATGCAGGCCGTCAAACTTGAACCAAAAAAATTCAAAAAATTTGGAACACTTTTTCTGTACTAAAAACTATTCTAAAAAATATTTAAAACATCATATGGTGTAGATTTTTCAAGAAAATTTAATAAAAAAATACGTTTGAATTTTAAAAATTATATTTCTGTTAATAAGAATGTTCCAAATTTTTTGAATTTTTTTGGTCCAAGTTTGATGGCCTGCATTTTTAAAGAAAAAAATTACACGTTAATGCCTACACTGTAAAAAAAAGGAGTTAAATTTTAACTCCCCAGGGAGTCTATAAAAGTCGCACCCAATTTGGGAGTTAATGCCAGGGGAGTTAAATAAAAGGAGTTAAAATTTAACACCCAAATGCTAACTCCCCATGGAAAAAATAACTCCCGCGGGTGTTAAATGAAGGGAGTTAAAAATTAACTCTCTTTTGGAGTTAATTTTTAACTCTAAAAATTTGACTCCCTACTCCCGAGTCCGTTAACTCCCTAAATTTTTTACAGTGTATAAGTAAGTCTTATAGTGTAACAAATGACCTTTAAAATAAGCCTAAGATCATTAAAAAGCGTTCATTATTTTAGAAGTTATTCAAATTTTTGTAAAACATTGAAAATTACGATTTTTTAAAAATATCTAAATTAAATATTGGCCAAATGACTTCTAAAACATCTTGTTCTCTTTAAAATTTTAACATCTTTCAAAAAATAAAAATAAAAAAATTTTAGGTTCCATACAATTTTTGTTTTAAAATGTTTTTCAATCATCTGAAAATGGGTGGTCTCTCAATTTTGACCGGTAGTGTATATAGGTAAATAAATAAATAAATAAAAAAAAGAAATAGAATATAAATGATAGACGATGAAAATGAAAGACATTAAAACAGTAATAAGTGTTGACATTAGCGTGACATAATGTACAGATATATAGAGCGATGTTTTCATGAAATAGAGAATAATAGTATCATACAGGACACACAGGGAACTTGTATAATATCCTGGTGTGTGGGTAATGCACGGGGGTGGTCGATTGGGGGTTGTTGGGGGTGGTTTTGAAGTTAGTGGATAGATGAAAGAGGGGTTTGGGTTGGAGGCAAAAGTGGGGGATCATAGTGCCCATCCTTTCCTTACTGCGCACTTTCTTACCCCTCCATTCGTATTTCCACCCTCAACGTACACGACATCCGCACCCGCAGTTCGCTTCTGGGAAAGGCGCGGCGCATGCCTTCCTTATTATTATAACCACTATGTTCTGACTTTTCTTGTCGCCATTTAGGTGTTGTTATATATTATTAAAAACCAAAAAAAATAAAAAACAAAAACAAAACAGTGTGCATTGAAAGAAACAACTCCAAACATCACTTATGGAAATTTTTACCACACAACCGTTTCTTGTATAATATTGTGAGCAAAATTTCTTTAATTCTTTTTTTTTTCACTACCCTCGTGAATAACCTTACTTGCAGCATCCGAGAGGATGCGATTCTTGATTATTATTGCTTTTCTTTTGGATTTTTTTGGTGTGTTTCTTGTTTTTTTTTCTTTTGGTTGTGAAGGGTAGAAAAAGTGCGACGCGAAAAACTACCTTTATAGAAGCACACCGGAGATTCTCGCGCGCGTTCCTTACTATATATATATATATATAGAAGAAGGAAGGAAGGAAGTTTCCGCGAGATTCGACGCCGGCATCCCCGTTGGATTTCTCTCTTTCTCTTTATTTTTGTCCCTCTCTTTCTCTCTCGCTTTTTCTCGGTTAGAGATATATTCGCGAAATTATTGCATCTTGACTCCCTTCAATTATAGTTATTTCTTCCTACTTGGTTATTTACTACTTTGTATTGGTTTTACAAGATAAGCGACGATATACAGTAAAAGGAGAAGATGAGGAAAAAATTAGGACATTACACAAATGATGGAATGTTATTGCTTTTAATTTCAAATTTTTACTGAATTTCATTTAAAAAAAAATTTTTTTTTTATTAATAAATTATTATTAATTATCAATATTAGTATTATTAATATAATTTATTATTAATATTAAATTTAAGCTAAGAAAATAGGACTACCTCTGTCGAGATTATTATTTTTTTCAATTAGCATAAATTCATAATTTTATTATTACAATTATAGTTCGCATTCTTTTATTAAATTCGAATTTCGCGCCAAAATAATTTGTTAAACGTCCGTCTAGATGGCGCAAAATCTCGCTCATAAACGGAATAAAATCGGCAGTTGTTAATTTTTTGATATCAAATTAAAAAACAGTCATTTTTATCTTTATTTTTATTTGATTTATTTAATTTATTAACTAATTTTATTATTTATATAGTATTTACAAAATAGTTAAATTAAAAAAAGTTTTAAATAATTATAATACCTATATCAATTGTTGAATTAAATAATATAATCTAATAAAATAATAACAAGCATATTAATATTTCTATTATTTAAATAATTGTTAATTTTTATAAAATGTATTTATTAATTAGTGTATTAATTCAAATTAATTGTATAGCAAACATTCTTTATAAATATTATTACTTATTGTTCAAGTAAATAATATTATAAACTATAAATAATAATAATAATAATAATAAATTTACATAATAAATTGAATGTTCATAACACTCGTTTTCATCTCGTCTGTGAGCGAGATTTTTCTCCATCTATACGGAAGTTTGGAAAAGTAATTTGGCGCGAAATTTGAATTTAATTAAAGAAAGCGACTTAATTGTAACATTATAACTATTTTAATTGAATTAGTTTAAATAATAATAGTAACATTATTTATAATATAATAATAATAATAATAATAATAATACATTTATTAAGTAGTAGTAATAAATTTCCAGTATTGTATTGGCGCGAAATTCAAATTCAATTATTACTAATCGCTAATAATATATCATTATTACACATTTGTAATTTTTTTTTGCTTTTTTATTTACACTGAAAAAAATGTACTTGATTTAAATAATCGATTACTTGACTATTATTAATGAAATATTTACTGGCATCAAATAATATTTATTTGAGTCAACTACATGGTATTTGCTTCAAATACTGAAATTATTGGTTCAAATGACATTTAATTGATTCCAAAAAATATTATTTGATTCAAGTAATTATTATTTAATTGATAATAATCAATTAATCGGTTATTTGAATGAAATAAATGTTTTACTGTATTTTCTAATTTATAATTACAGTCATAATAAATATTTTATTATTATGGCATTGTTATTTATTATTAAATAATTAGACAGTTTTGATCAGGTCGCTTACTTGCTTTGCTAAATTTAAATTTCCCGCCAAAATAGTTTCGTAAATACCCGCCTAGATGGAGAGAAAACTCACTCATAAATAAGATAGAATTGTCAGGGCATAAAAATCGTCAGTGCTCTCTTGATATTCTTAGTCTAATTTGCAATTAAACAAATTATTGTAATTCTTAACTAAATGAATATTTCTACACTGAGAAAATAATATATTTGAATAAAATATCATTATCTTTGTTATACAGTCAATTAAAAATTATCTTTGAATTGAACATAATAATTTAGATTCAATACATAATAAATTTGATTCAATAAAAATTTTGTTTAATTCAAACACATTTTGTTGGTTAACTATACTTATTTTTGAATTAAAAAAATTTCTAACATTTTTTAAATATTTTATTATTTATTAATCAATTATTAATTTTATTATTCTTCTAGAGAAAAACCATTATTTTTATTATTCTTTTAGAGAAAAACAGAGCTTATTTATTGTGGATTATATTTATTATATATACTTTATTGTACTATTTATTATATACTTTTATTAATTATAATAGTTATAACTATAATAAATCATTATAACTAATAATTACAATTAATAATTACAATTATAATGAATAATTATAATTTATATAATTATAATTCTAATAAATAATTCTATAAATTAAAATTCTAGTACATAATTCTTCCCTTTAGAGGGAAAACTCTCTGATTATTTACTTTAAAAAAATGTAAGACTAATAATTGTTTTTTCGGTTAATTGCGTTTGCCGAAAAAATAAAAAAAAACTTCCACGTAGCTAAGAATAATTAATTTTTCCGAAATAAAAATTTTTTTGTCTACCTTTAATTTTTTTAATCAAATTTCCAATTGAACAGGAACTATTACTGGTTCAGATTAAATTATAATTTTTCTTTGCCATTAAGATATTGGTCTGATTAAGGATAATCGTTTTAGAAAATAGAAGTTTGTTGAAAGATTAATTTTACAAGATTGGACAATTTTCTGTCTCTTTCTCTTTCTTTCTCATACACATAAGACAAAATGTCGTTTTCTGAAAGTGATTTTCTGGTTCTGAGAGCAACGTGATTTGTCGCTCGGGGAACGTTGTCAACTTGACAGACGTTTTTCGGTTCCAGAAGGTGCAGGTCTAAATTCCTAAACATCTTATCTCTTACGTATATACGTCTTTCTGTGTGTGTTTGTCTACTCTACTTTCTGATAATTACACTTAACCTCTCTCTCTCTCTCGAGATGAACGAAACACTAGTTTGATCAACATTATTTATGTAAATGTAATTCGATTAATTATTTATAATATATATGTAATAGTTTTCTCTCAAATGTAAAAACGAAATTTCCTGTTTTATTTAGATAATAATCGTTGAAAAACTGGAACTATGTGTTTATGTAAAATATCGCAGAATTCCTTTTTTATTGTAGAGAAAAGATAGAATGGTGAAAAATGTCTGTAAGTACATTAAATAAGTGAAATTTATTATTTTATTTCATGTTATATATAAGTTTAGAGGGCGGGGATTTTAGCTGTGTTTTAGAATTTTTTAATGCACGTGCTTTTTTTTCTTGTAGTGTAATTTTATTGGCTGACTGTTATTGTTTATTAATTTGTTTAAAAAATAATAGCCGGTAAGTAGGATATTTAACGGAGAAGGCTTGCGGATCGTAGGCGACGGAGTGGGGGCCAATGAGTGCGAGCGAGAAAAACTGGAATTTCTCTCTCGCTCTCGTTGCCCCCACTCCGGCGCGCATGCGCTCTGGCTTTTTTTTTCTACTTAAGTGCCTTAAATGCAGTCAATTTTTCCTCTTCTTTATTAATAGAGCGTAATACTGAGCAGTAATTTTTTAATGAAGCGTATTACTCAGTGTTATATTAATAACTAAATAGTATTTCATGCAATAATTACAGTTATACAATAATAATAATATTTTTAGTCCTTTATTAAAATATTCTTATTTTAATATTATTTCCTTCATATTTATTTATTTACAATATTTATTGATTATATAACGAGACAAGTACAATTAAACAATATTGTAATTTAATATCCTTATAGTTAGTAATGATATAAATAATATTTTTATTATTATTATTAATACTTTTTTTATATTTATGTTTTTATATAGTTTAGTTTTTACTTATTTTTATTATGATTATTACTAACGTTATTCACATTTTTATCGTCATTTTTACCTCTTATTTTTGCGGCTTATTATTTACTACTATAATTATTTTTACTATCATTTATATTTCTATAAAAAGTGTAATAACATTTCTAGTGTACACTTTTTGTTTTATAGAAAAAAAATCTTTTTTTGATAAAAAAACTACTTTTTGTTGAAATTAATTCTTAAATAGTATGTTTGTTTATTAAATATGTTTAAAATTAAAAAAACCAATTATTTATTAAACATTAAAGTCGTCAAATAAAATTATATTTTTCTACACTGATTAAAAAGAGGGAAAAATTAATTTTCACATATAAATTTTTTTTTTTTGATTTGCAAAAATAATTACTGAGAGCAAATACAATTTGTTGGAAAAGAAATAGAAAAATTATTTTTCAATATCTGGAAAATCGCTTCTTATTATAAGATTATAGACTTTTTTTTCTATTTTCGTTTATTTGAATGGAAAATACATACACACGCAAAGTAGTCGCGAAATAATGACATGTTCTTGTATTTTTTTCCCGAATGTGCACGTGTTTTTACAAAGTACGTTCTTCTCCGAAGCATTTAAAAGTCGTTGCTTGTTTGTTTCATATAGTTTTCGAGTGAAAAAAAAGCAGAAGCAGGGGGGAAATAATATTGCGAGCATTTTTACTTCTTTTCAAACAGCAATTTCAAATTTATTTGATGAATATATTTATTGCTGATATAATATTGAAAATGAAATTAGCTTTTTTATGAAACTATAAAAAGAAATTTTAATGCTTTTCGAAAATGAAAGGCAAACTTAGTACAATTTTTTTTATTATTATTAATATTGTAAGTATGGGGAAATAAATAACAAAATAAAGACTTTCCTTATCGTTTAATAAATTTTGTTTTTATAAATTATTATACAAACCAATAAAAAATAATTATTTTTTTGCAAATTAGAAAATTAATTATTATTTAAATGTACAATAATTATTTTATTACTAATTGTTAAAAAATGTTGTATTACTTATTTATATAAATTTATTAATATAAGTAATAAATAATTTCCCATTATTACAGTGCTGTAATATTTAAAAAGTGAAAATAATTATTTATTAACAACTATTTAAATATTGAATAATTCTTCAAGTCAATAATTGTTTATTACTAATTATTACATAATTTCGTATTAAGTGTTAATATAAATAATAATTAATTATTTATTATTCATTATTAATTGTTATATAATGTCGTATTATTTATTTCTATAAATAATTTCTATTTATTATTAAACTGTTATAAAAATTGTTTATTTGATAAGTGGAAATTATTTGTTTATTGTTATAAGGATAATAAATAATTATTCATTTTACATTTAAATTATTATTAAAATTGTAAGTGGATAAGTTAATATTATTTATATAGTTACTGATTATTTATTTATTGTTTACATTTATTATTTAGGTAGCAGTTAACACTCATCAATAACAATTAAATTCTTGTGAAAATTCATTGCATAGTAGTAAATAGAAATTGTTTATTAATATAGAGATGATAAATATTTTCCACTTCTTAAATAAACAATTTTTATAACAATTTAAGCTGTCTATATTAAATAATTTTTTTTTATTAAGGGTTACGATAAAAAATACAGAAAGAGTACAACAGTTACAAAAATTTCATAAAATGCCTACATAAAAAACGTCCCTCCTTTCTAATAAATAAATAATAATAAGTGGCAAGTAATAATAATTTTTGCAGAAATATTAATTAATTTTTTTCTCGTTTTCTATTTGAGGGAATGTTGAAGAGGTTTTTTTTAAATTTCTTTTTAATTTTACTTTTCCTTTTTTTTTGCTTTGAATTAAACGTAGTAAATTGTATGATGAAAAGAGAGTGGAAAAAAAGAAGAGAGGAAAAAATCTCTCAAGTGTCGCTCGTACGACTACGAGCTTTAGGAGTGGTTATGAGACATTCGGGCTAGGCATGTGGCAATGTTTTGGCCGGAATCGATCGACCGCCCCTTTCTACGTTGCGGCGTAGTATCGTACTTCCTTGCCTAACCCTTCACCCCACCACTTGCATAATCCACCCACGCCCTGGTTCACTCAACCACCCTCAGACAGCAGTGACTCTCAATTTTGCCAACCCTTTTTATTTTCTACACAAACCTACTCTCTCTCTCTTTCTCTCTCTGCGTATCACGATCCCATTAACTTTTCTGCTTCTTTTTCTTTTCCTTTTTCTTCTCTCTCTCTCTGTATATATATTTAAATTCTTTTACGTTTTTAATTGAATTGCAGTTGAATACTGTTTACTGGTTCAAAATTAATATTTGTACAATTGTATTTTAAATTCGCGTATCCTTTTTTTTCTTTATTTTTTCAAAGAAATTATTCACTCTTTTTTTATTTATGTTTTAATTTTTTTTTTATTAATATTAATAATTACATCAATATTTATTAATATTAACATTAATAATTAAATTAATATTTATGAACATTAACATTAATAATTATATTCATATTTATTAATATTAACATTATTAATTATATTCATATTTATTAATATTAACAGTATTATATACAAGGTTAATATTAATTATCCATAAGTCATATTTATGTTAATGGATAATATTAATTTAATAAACAATACAATAAACATAATAATAATTACACTATTCATAAAATAAAAATTGTTTTTTTTATCATTAATAATTAATAACATTAATAATATGATATTATTATAAACAATACAATCATTTACTCAATAATTACCTTGCAAAATTAACAATAGAATATCAACAGGTCATTGATATTTATACTTAGTCGATTCCATCTCGTATGTGAGAGAGTTTTCTCGCTAACTAGACGGGAATTTTTAAAATTATTTTGGCGCGAAATTTAAATTTAGCGAAGCAAATAAGAGGTGTCTACTAACCGGGAAAACAGGGAGTTTTATTTAATCGGGAAAACCCGGGATTTTTATATAAAACGGAAAATTTTTTCCTAAAAATTAAAAAAAGTTTTATTATTTTCATTTGTTTTTAAAAAAATTACTTTTTATTTCAATTTTTATATAGATATTTACATTACACTCTTCTCTAACTTTGAATTAGTTAAAAAAATTAATTCGATAGTAAAAGTCAGGCACTAATTCAAACAGATTATGTAAATAAATTTTTAAAAATTATGGAGTTAATAGAAATATTGTGAAATTTGACTGAAAATATGTAACTGAATTTGTTGAAGAATTTCTTTAAAAACTTTTTAGCAAATAAAATTTTCAAAGTATTTTAATTTAATAATTAATTAATAATTGGATTTTATTGTCACATTTTAATGAATTCATGTTTCTTAGTGCGAAGATTAATAATTAAAATTTTTATTAGTTAATTTAAAAAAAAACGATATGCACTTCAAATTTTTTAATAACATTGAATTCTCGCAGATTTTTTTTTAAATTATAAAAAATAAAATTGTTGAAATTTTTCAATTCTATTGTTTCAAGATAATTTAATTTTTCTAAACAAATAATTGAAAATTTTTGGAATCATTGAAATTTCTTTACATTTTTGTTTGAAAAATAATTTAATTCTTTGAAAGAATTTTACACCGAAAAAAAAGTATTTTCAAATTTAGAGAATTCCTCTTCTTTTGCAGCATTTTTTCCTCTTATATACGAGCACTAAAGTTTTCTTTTCTAATTGAGAGGATTTTCCTTTATTATATTTGTTATTAAATGTCACTTTTTAGACAGGTTAAAGTTGCATTCAGAAAAACAAAAAGCAACTTAAAAATCTTCTTTTTAGTATAAATTTGTTTCATTTTTAGAGGAATAATTTCAATCAAAGAAGAAATATTAAAATTAATCTTTTAGTTAAAAAACTGTCAAATATAAACAAAAATTCCTCTTTTTTACAGATGAATATTCGTATATTGAAAATAAAATGTGAAAATAATTGTTGAGCGGAATTTTCTTCTCACTCTGAGATTTTATTTTTTTCGGTGTAATTAAAATTTTTCGAAAAGAATCAAGGGAAGTTAGTGACCGTAATTATAATTTTTTGTTAAATTATAAAGTCCCTCTTAGAGTTTTAAATCAATTTTTTGCTTCTAAAAATTATATTATTCTATTATTATTCAATAGTTATAATTATTGAACTTTTTTAAAATTTTTATGATTTCAAATTTCTGAATGTTCAAATAAATGATATTTATCATTTCTTAAGCAAATTTAATGTTTATTACTTATTAAGTATATAATTAATTATCACTGCTTTTTTTTTAATTGTAATAAAATTCTTCACAGGAATTAAATTATTTTCATAAATAATATCATTCTTTAGAAAAATTTCAATTATTTTGTAAATAGTAAAATTTTTTCCAGAAATTCAATTATTATCAATAGAATTGTAATAAACTTGAAAAAGAAGCTTTCTTATTATAATTATAAAAAGACAAGTTTATTTTTAAAAAATTGAAAAAATTATTTTCCAAATTTTCAATTGCATTTATTATTTACTTATGTTCGAAATCAAATTTAAATTAAAATTTTTATGAGAGAAGAAAACCGGAAAAAAATAGTCCATAACCGGGAATAATCGTGAATTTTGTTGAATGAAAATAGTAGTATTTATTTAGTACAACATAATTTTTAGCTAATTAAAATTAATATAAATAAATACAAGAAAAAATTCTTCCATTGATTCTTTATTTAAAAAAAAATTAAATTCATCCATGCGAAAAAAATTCTTTCTACTTATAAAAATTTTTTATTTTTAAATTTTTTCATAATGCAATTTTTTCATTTGAAAACAAATTAATTGATTCATAAAAAACTTTTTTTCACTCAAGTAAATTAAATTGATTCATTAAAAAAATATATTCATTGGCATAAAAAACTATAAATTGATTTACTAAGAATAATCTTGAATTAATTAAATTGATTCAGAAAAAAATATTTTACACATAAAAAAATTATTATTAAAAAATTGAAAAATTTGAATTTGAATTATCGAAAAAAATTGTATTTTGATAAGAAAAATTAATCATTGTGGGAAATATATTTTTTATCGATATTATGCATATATTTAAACTGCGGTATTCAACTATAAAATAGCATTTAATCATTGATTAAATATGAGAAATTATGTATAAAAAGAAAGGTATGAACGAATTGTCATCTAGGACATTTAACATTTTCAATGATAAATCAAATGATGCGAAACGAGTTTTAAATTGCACATAATTCATTATGTATATGAGATCTCGTTTCTAGGGTATTAGATCTTCACGCAACCACTTTACTCGATCCTGATAAGCATTAATTGTGATAGATCATTTATATATTTTATATATTTTTTTATTTCTATATATATCAGTATTATATCCTTTGATTAAGTGTTGATCGTCTTTATTGATTTTTTTTTTTAAATTCCAGTTTAGAAATTTTCTAATATTACGTAATTTTTTTTACCATACAGTTATTTTATTTTATAAATTTTAAAACTAATTAATATAATAATATTTTGTAGAATTTTATTCTCAGAATAAGAATAATTATTACTATATTACAAAAAGCATATAAATTGAATTTTTACTTCTTGTTTTTCTTTATTAAAATTTTTTTTTTACTCTTGTTATAATTTCCAATTTTTTCTTCTTTTTTTCGCATAATTAGTGAAGAATACAGTTTTCGCGATAAATCGTGAAAAATAAACACTTTTTTTTTATCAATATATAATTTTATTAATGAAAAAAAGAAGAGAAAAAAATATATTGAAAAAAATTGTCAGCTGCATAAAGACGTCAATTGTTAATTCAATTACATTCGATTTCAGTATTCGAAGCACACATGATATTTCAATTAACGTTTATATTAATTATTAGTACTTATTTTTCTGGCGCCTCACTAATAAAAAAGGCACGAATCTAATTCTATTTTTAACTTTTAGCTTTTCTTTTCTGATTTTTCAAAAATAATTTTTTTGATTATATTATGTAATTTGGATATTTGCGGAGATAAAAGTTCGAAAGGCAAATAGTATAGTGATTGAAATTTTGGAACGAATCGACCTAAAGATAAATTTAGGTCAAGGTTGTGAACTTAAAATTTAGGTCAATATGGACATAGAAAGCAGTTTGTTCAACGTTGATCTAATATTCGTCCATTATTCGCAGATATTGGCTACAAATATTTTTTCCGATATTGGATCTAATGAAATTTCGCTAATCTAATTTTAAGTTTACGAAAATAATGAAAATAAATAAAAATGACCAATAATAATAATAATAATAGTTTTTTAATTAATTTATTTTTTATTTATACTTTTTAACATTTTTTATAAAAATATATTTATATGTTTATAAACGGGACAATATAATTTTCTTTATATTTTATTATAATAATAATAACAATAACAAACAGTAGTAATTATAGATTAATAAATAATTAATTAATATAAATAATAATGAGAGATAAAATAAATAACACGCAGGTATTAATTAGATGAATAATATTATTAATGATTATTATATTGCGAATGTTTTCGTTTATAACCGCGACAATTGTGAAATATTTTTCATATGTAATTAATATTCATCCAATTCAAATTATCTGTTCATTTTATAAATTATTGATAAAAAAAATACCCTAAAAAGTGGGTCATTTAGCAGTAAAAAGAGTGTCCCACTTATATACTCGAAAGCACTGTTGTAAATTTAAATACCTTTTAAAGAATATGACTTTATGACCTTTGCATTACATTTTCAATTTAAAATTAAACTTCTTTTATAAAATATTCCAAGAATTTTAACATATTGCAGAGAGGATAATTATATATTTTATAGCAAAAAAAAAAAAAAAATTTTATTTCAAAATATATACATACAAATTCTTCATTTTCTTCGTTAATTATTTTTTTAAATTTTTTGTCTCTCTGGAAGTGTTCATTTATTTTTTTCCGATTTTTTTTTTTTTTTTGATGAAAAGAAAATGAGGACAAATTACACTATATAAAGATGTCCATGAGAATTATTATATCGAATCATTATCATATCATTTATCATAAATTTGCATTTTTTTTCTACTCATTTCGGACAGATGAGTTGATACTGTGAATATCCAATTGCCTCCTCTGTCTAACTAACTCCCTTTTCTGTCTGGGAGCATTGCCAACTTTAAGCTGCGAATTTACTCCTTTTACCGTTTTCGTGCAGAGACTTCTCAAGCGCTCTCTCACGCCTCCTTTGCATAATTTTATCAAAATGGTGTAATACAGTCAAGTTGATTTGCATTTTAGAATTTTTTTCTGCCTCCCTTCCTACCCCCCCCTCTCTCTCTCCCAAAGACTTAAATAAACCTTCTCTTAATTTACTCGTTTATTGCACTCTCTTCTTAAAATAAAAAAAAAAAAAAAAAAACGAGCTATGGTCCATGTTCTACTTATTACGCGTGCCTATCCATTTTGATCATGGAAAATCTGTTGGAGAAATTTTTCTTTTTTTTGTTTATTTATTCGAAATTGTTTAAATAAATAATTGTTTATTGGTAAAATTCGAATTTAATAAAAGAAAACGAATTAATTATAAATTTGTCATGATATAATTTATATATGGGTGGATCTACAAAATAGGGTATATATGATGCCCAAGATTATTGTTTACATTAATTTTTTATTTAATATTAATTAATTAGTTAGTATTAATATTAATTAAAAAAAATAGATTTATGTTTAATGGCAACTGTACTGCTTAATGATTTCTATTATGCCACAAAATGTTACCTGGTTTTAACAATTTTTTTTTTTTGAAAAAATAAGCATATGTTCTGGAAGTCTGTTCGCAGTTTGAAGTTTGGTGTAGTTTGCTTTTTTGTTTCTCCACTTTTTTAATAATTGTTCCTTTTAATTTTTTTCAATTTTAAACGTCTAACTAATATCATAAATAATCATTAAAATTCTTTGAAAGAATTTTACAATTTACAAAAATAATAAAATTGTTTTAAAGAATTTTAACAATAATTTTTGAAAATAATTGAATGTTTTGAAAGAATTTTTAAAAAATTTTTTAAATAATAATTGTATGAAATCAAAAACTGTTATTAAATATTTTTTAAAAATTAATGTATTCTGTTGAGAAATTTTATTAAAATACTATTAAAAATAATTAATTAATTAATATTTTTAAAAATAATTGTATTTTTTCGAGAAATTTTATTGTTATTAAATTAAAAATAGTTGCATTCCTTTGGAGAATTTTATTGTTAATGAAAATAATTGAATTCTTGCGAAGAATTTTATTAAAAGATTTCAAAATCCTTATTACATTCTTTTCAAGAATTTCTTTGATTTTTTTTTTAAATAATCTGTTTTCTTTAATAATTTTAATTGAAATCGTGTATTATTAAAATTGTTTTCAATATAATTGAATTCCTGTGAAAAATTTTATTATTTGTAGAAATAATTTAATTCTTGTGAAGAATTTTACTATTTTTAAAAATAATTGAATTGTTTCCAAGAATTTATTAGAAGTTTGAAGAATTAAATAAATATTTTCGAAAAATTTGATTAAAAATTTTAAGATCTTTTCTCTAAAATTCAATTATTTTAGAAAATTGTATAATAAAATGCTTCATGAGAATTTTATTTTTAATTCACTTTTAATTAATTTGTTTTCAAGATTTAAATTTTTATCGAGAATTTGAATATAATACTTAACCAAAATGTAATAATTTTCGAAAAATTGTAATAAATTTTTTTTCAAGAATTCAGTGACTTTCATAAATAACAATATTCTTCGCTAAAATTCAATTACTTTTGAAATATTTTAATAAATTTGTTGTCAAGAATTGAATTATTTTTATAAAAAACAAAATTCTTCTCCAAAATTCAATTATTTTTAAAAATTTTATTATCCATTAAAATAATGAAATTCATAACAGAAATTCAATTATTTTCATAAGTAGTATACATTTTTTAAAGAATTTAATTATTTTTTAAAATATATTATTTGTTTTTGTACTTGAATATAATTGAGTTTTAGTTGAACTTTCTAATAAGAATTTATTGAAAAATAGTTAAAATTGATTGAATTTTAGAAGAATTACAGTTTCAAAACCATTTTACATTGAAGTTACTTAAAACATTATTAATCCTTTAAACAATAAATATCTATTTAAAAGAAATTAATGAATTTTATTTCTATACTTTTTTTAATTTAATTGTATTTTTGAAGAATTTAACATTAAACCTTATTTGAAATTAATTCAATTTTGCAAAACATTTGACAATTAAAGTTTTCAGCATATACGATCACAGTTTTCTTGAAAGTGTCAAATTGATACCTAATGAATCAAATTGATACGAAAGTGAATCAAATTGATACCAAAAATTTGGATTAATTTTTTATTTGATCTACATTTTCGGCATCAATTCGTCGCAATTTGAAACTTTCAAGTTAACAGTGATTAGAATATAAAAGAAAAATATTTTTGATGAAAATTATGGGGAATAAAGTTCAGGGAAATAAAGTACAGAATTAATTAAATTTTTTTTTAAATCATTTAAAACGAGTTTCTTTTTAGGCAGAATTAATTTTCTATAGCTATTTACTTTTTTTCATTGTTAAAGCAACTGCACGAAAAAAAATCTTTAACTGGAACAACTACAAATTTCACTATATTAGCAAAATTTTTAGTTATTGCAGCGAATACTTTTGCTATTTCAACCAATACTTTGACTATTTTAGTGAATACTTTCGCTATGCCAACGAATACTTTCGCTATTTTAGCGAAAGTTATCGCTGTTCTAGTTAAAGTTTTTTTTTCATGTGTTTAATACTTTTTAAAAATGATATACACGGAATAAAACATTTATCTGAAACAATAAGTTCTTTTTTTTAATAACGAAAGTCTTAACTGAAACAACTAAAGATTTGATTAGTTTAGAGAAAGTTGTAGATGTTCCAAAGGTTAATATTTTGTTCCATATAATTATATCCGGTATTGCTAACTACAATATACCAAAGGTTAATATTTTGTTCCATATAATTATATCCGGTACTGCTAACTACAATATTAAAAAATAGTAGTAAACAATTTTTCCCCTTTGGCAAATAGCAAATAGCAAAAAAAAAAAAAAAAAATAGTCACGCAGAAATAAAAAAAAACAAAGAAGGAAAATTGTTTTCCCTGGGAGGACACACGGGTAGTGATGGTGGTGCTGGTGGTGGAAGAAAAATTGTGAATAAGGTGAGAGATGGTGAGGAACGGGGGAAAAACTTGAAGTGAGTGAGAGCCTATTCACAAGGCTCGGGATGGGTGGTAGGGAAAAGAGGGGGGAGGAGGAGGAGGAAGTTGACGGTGGTAGTAGACGATAAGTGGGAACCTAGACTGAGTGCGGAAAGAGGTGAGGTTGTGCACATATATATATATTCAAGGGATGAGTGGGAAACTTGGGAAAAGTGTGAGTGTGTTTGTGTGTGATAAGGGTTGAAGAGAAGAGGAGTGGGGGAAGGGGACGGTAGACAAGCGCGCGTAGCTTCATTCACTATGAACATTCTACTATATACTCGCGGGTATATACTATATATACATGTTTGTATGTGTATTCGTTTGCTATTCGACCTCTTGGTTGCCCTCATCCACTATGCGGGAGGTTGGAGAACGAGGAGGGGGTGTCTTTAAACCTTCCACCCACAAAACCACCCTTTCATTCCCAGTCAACCAACTCTCTCTCTCCTTCTCTCTCTCTTTCTCTCTCTCTTTCACCACACCCACCCAATTCGCCGGTCGACGCGCTTTTCCTCCAATTGCAATTGCATGCAATCTGCTCAACCCTCGCAAATAATCCACCTCCTCTCCCTCACAGTCCTCCTCTCAACTTTCTTTCTTCCCTAGCAGTGTAAATTTCTTTATATATAATAACATTGCGCTTTCGTGAATTACAAAACTGAATGAATGAAGAGATTGGCATATTAGGGAGCGAGAAATTTACTTGGAGATAAATTAGCCGTGTTGATGTGGTTGTGAATTTTTTAATATGTGCCATGAAAGGAGGTGCTATAGAGATTCAGATAAACTAGTTTGGTTATTTTTGGTTCCGATTGGGAACCTCTTTAAGGAAAAAAGATCTGGAAATTTATTGATTGTAGCAAAAAAATATTGCCGCGACTCAAATAATTTTGTATAACGAAAGATAAAAGTTTAGAAATAAATTTAAATAATTATAAGTCGATATTTATATGAGTAGTAGATAATTTTATTATTTTAATTAATTGTTTCGTATAATGAAAATTGAAAATTTAGTGTACAGGCTATTTTCTAGCAAAATTATATTTTATAAACAGTGTAGGTAGCTTATTTACTCTTTATTTGATTTGAATTTCGCGCCAAATTATTTCTGTAAAGTTCCGTCTAGATGGCGACAAAACTCGCTCATAAACGAGATGAAATCGGAAGATCAGTTTGGCTATCAAATTAGTTATTTTTCTACCCTAGAATTCTACAAACTCGAGAAGTTTTTGAATAAAGATAATGACAATAATAATTGATGCGTTAAGTAATCTAATAAATATAATAAATATAATTAATAAAAAGTTTAGTTTATAAAATATTGTCTGGCAAATCGAAACTCTATAATTGTCGTTAACAATTCATTAGTACATTATTTTAAAACTAGCAAAACTAAACGCGCCCAAGGGTTCGTGAAATTTTCTTTTCCATTTTTACTTTCAAAATTTGCTTTTACAAATTTAATGAAAATTCTTAATTTCCTAAAAAATATTATTTTTCATACGGTTTTTCATTAAATGTAATTATTTGAACAACTCGTATAATAAATGTAAAAATATTTCTAACAGCAACTTGAATTAAAATTCAAAATTTATTTCAATAAAAGTTGGCAAAATTTTCGATTGTTTCAATTTTTTGAAATTATTATCGGAAATAGAAGTATTTTTAAAAAATTTTAGTTTCATTTTTCAAGAAAGAATTTTACAAAATTTGTGAATTAAATTTTTTAAAACTTTAATACTTTTTGTTAAACAAAAATTTTAAAACTTATTCATATTTATTTTTCCCTCAGGAATAAAAATTTCAAATAATCTCAATGAAAAACCTCATGAAATATAATTATTTCTAAAATTTGCAACTGTTATTCATCCAAAATTCAATTATTTTTTTTAGAATTTTTGAAAAACTTTAATGATTTTTAAAGAAAAATAATGTTATTAATAATTTTTTAAATAAAAATTTAAAGATTTTTAAACTTTTGCTTATCTTAAATTTTCAAGGAATTTAATTTAAAAACCTTTTAAAATTTAATTAATTCCTAAAATTCCTGTTATAATGGTTTAAATATTTAATTATTTTTTAAAACGTTAACCAAAATTTTTGTTAGATCAATTTTCTTGAGAATTCAACTACTAGAATTGAATTATTTAAATAGAATAATTTTTGTAAACTCATAAAATGATATAATTTCAAAAATATAATTATATTTAAAGACAATTTTTAAAGAGGAAAAAATAAAATTTTTTTAAATATATAAAATTTTACAGAATTTCCAATTGTTTCAATTTGTTAAAATTATTATTGTGAACTCAAGTACCTTTTTTCTTAAAAAGGTTTTTACACAAAGTCTACAAGTTAACTTTCTTTTACCGGAAAAAAAATTTAATTGATTCAAATAACCGATTAATTGACTATTAACAATTAAATATTTAATGGAATCAAATAATATTTATTGGAGTCAATTAAATGGTATTTGCTTCAAATACAGAAGTTATTGATTGAAATACGATTTAATTTAATCTAATAAATATTATTTGATTTAAGTTAATATTTAATTGATAATAGTCAATTAATCGGTTATTTAAATCAATTAAATTTTTTTTCAGTGTTCATTTCACATATCAATTTAAACTACAAAACAAAACATTGTAATAAAACAACGCTAATTTCAGGCGAGGACAGATTATTATTATTATTATTACAATATATAATAATAATAATAATAATAATAATTTTACGTTACATTCCTGAAATTGGTACCAAATTATAGTCCAAAAATTGGTACCAAAATAAGCTCCAAAATTTGTGCCAAATTAGTCCCAAAAATTAGTATGAAATAAGTCCCATAATTGACGCTAATAAATATTATTTGATTCAAGTAAATGTTTAATTGATAATTAGAATACATCTTCTGTTTTGTCCTCCCCCCTAAAAAAAAAATTTCTCCCTACGAAAATGGGGGAGGGGGGAGATTAAAAAATAAACAGTCTACAAATTCTGCCGACAAAAATCGGGGAAGGGGAGAGGGATTAAAAAAAACTGTCGACAGATTTTTTATAAAAAATTTGTCGACAGTTTCTTTTTTAATCTTCCCCCTCTCCTTCTCCAGATTTTCGTCATTTACGTCCTACGCAAGTATAGTCCTCATCGGAGGGAATTCGTCCTTGAACAAAAACCAGTTGCTTCTGAAAAAGAAAAATTCTCGACCCTCCTGTGAATATTCACAGCTTTGGAAAAAAGAGAGAGAGAGAGAAAGTGAAAGAGGGGGGTGTAGGGAGTAGTCAATGAAATCCAAAATTAGCAATAATAATTACATTTCGATTAAAAATTATTAAATCGTCAAAATTGAGAATCAAGAAAGAAAGACAGAGAAAAAGAAGGAGAGATAAAAAAAACGTAATGTAAATATAAAAAGGACGTCGCACCTCGGTAAATTTCGCGAGTGGGCTATAACACAACTCCATAGCAGGTTCAACGTACGAATCAACCCCAGGCGCAAGAGGGGAAAATCTAAAGAAAAGTGGGGATGAAATGAAACTAAAAACGAATGCTGGAGGAGGGGGGGGAGAAAAGAACATGAAAAAAAAGAGTGGGGGATATTTTTCTTGTGTATATTCATGAAATAGCGAAAGGGGAGAACCACGAAACTCTCTCTCTCCTCTCTCTCTGTCTCTCTCAAAAATCCTCAAACCCCCTCCCAATGGGGGGGAGTAGTTTTATACATATATAGCGATATTCCTCCTCAAAACGAGATGCCAACTGAATGAAAGTGAAATGGTCGATATTCTAGAGTCCCTCTTCCTCTCTCACTCACTCTCTGACTCTCCCACTTCTCTGTGAAATACTTTTTCCCCTTTTGGACGCTCGCTATCCCCACCAATTGCAGTCTGTTTCTCTCTCTCTCTCTCTCTCTCTTGCTCTCTAAACATTTGTAGCCAATGAGTTATGAGCATAGGTCTCTCGTATACGTAAAACGTACGACGTAGTAATACGGACACGAGTTATAGAACCATTTGCATTCACGGATTTATTTGTGATAGTTGGTTTTTTTAGTTGCGCTATTTTTTGTTTTTTTTTTGAGCGAATTTAGTTTGATAATATATTTTTAATTAGAATTCTCTTCGGAGTGAAAGCAATTATGATAATTTATTAGAATTTTCTCTGCTTTTAATTTTATCATTATTTTCTATTTTATAATTTTATTGAATCTGTTTTTGTATTGTTGTGCATACGTAAAAAAAACCTTCTGCTGGGACAGTGATTATTTTCGCTGAAATAGCGAAAGTATTCGTTGCAATAACTAAAAATTTCGCTAATATAGAGTCACTGATTTTCAGTCAAATTTCACTGATTTAGATTTAAAGAAAAGAAAATAATAATTTTTATAAAAAATTAGTAACGTTTATAAATTTTAATAACTTCTAAAAATCACAATAATAATTGTTCCTGGATTTAATTGTTTTGTACAATTTTCAACTGAACTTCATTTCTGAATCAATTAATTTAAATAATCTTACAAATGTTCTTCTAGAATTTAATTATTTAAATAGATAAACTCAATTTTTATAACAAAATTGTGACTTTACATAGTTTTTTCTCAAGTTATTAAACGGTATAATATTTTCAAGACTCTAAAGAAATTCTTACAATTAATTTTTAACAAATATTTTAAAATAATTTTTAAACGATAATACTTTTTCAATTTTAAAAAATTTCTTAATAATTACAGGGTTGCCACGCAACCTGGAAAACCTGAAAAGTCAGGGAATTTTATAAAAATTGAAAAAACCTGAAAAAGTCAGGGAATTTTGATCGAAATTCTGGAAAATTTATTTTTGAAATCTAATTTTACTTAAATATTTCAAAATTAATTCGATTTTAAAAGAGTTGCAATTACAATTTTCATAAGTAGATAAACTTGAAACTGTTTTCATTAAAAATTTTGTAAAACTTGAATTTTAAATGAATTTCATTAAAAAATTTAAAAATCTAGATTTAAAAAAAACCTTAATAACTAAAATTCTCCTAAAATTATTAAAATTTTTTAATACATATTTAATTGATTATTTAAAAATAATGGATTTATAGAAGAATTTTAGTTAAAACACTAAAACAAAACTTGAAATTTTGAAGTAAATACATATTTTTGGAGAAATTCAATAATTTTTTTTTATCTTATATTATTTTTTATTTAATGAATTAAATCATATTTCAATATTTCAATGAAATTCTTTTGTGACAAATTTAATTTTTTAAAAATAATTTTAATAAAACTCTTCATAGAAATTTAATTGATTTCAACAATATTTTTAAATTCAATTATTTTCAATGTTTGCTATTTGAATAAAAGTTCACGAAACAATTCAATTATTTAAACCGAAATTTTAATAAAATTTTTGAAAATAATAGAATTTCGAAGAAAATTTTTATTATTAATTAAGATTAATAATTAATTTTGAAACAGAATTGAATTTTTGTGAAGAATTATGTTACTTTTGAAAATAATCGAATTCTTGAGGTTTCAGATAATTTTCTTATTAATAATAAATGTGGTTTTATAAACCTGAAAAAATTCCCTTTTTTAACCTGGAAAACCTGGAAAAGTGAGGGAATTTGGAAATGATAAAAGCGTGACAACCCTGAATTAAAATTTGGTAAAATCTTTTAAAAATAATTGAATTTTTAAAAAGTATAAATATAAATTATTAAAATTTGGAATAGAATATTAATTATTATAAACTCAAGACCATGATTTTTAAAAAATTTTGATAAATCCAAAAAGTATATATTGAATCTTAAAAAATATTATTACAAAAAAATTTTAATAATTAGTTTATAAAAATATTTTAATGTAGTTTTTCGAAAATAATTGCATTTTTTTAAAAGAATTTTTGTATAATTTAACAAAACTAATGAATTTTTTTGATGAATTTTAATTAGAAATTTTTGAAACATTATTGTTTTTTCCAAAATGTTAAAAATAATTCTAAAATGTTATTTTTTTGGAAATACACAATAAAAAATATGGAAAATATTGAATTTTAAAGATTTTGAAGCTAATTTTCATTTTCTAATTTATTTTTAAAGATTTTTTTTGAAAAATGTTGCTAATTTAATTATTTTTAAAATTCGTAATTAAAATTAAAAAGTTGATTTTTAAAAATTGTGTCAGAATACTTGAAAGAAATTAATTATTTTTAATTAAATATTACGGGATTTTAACAATTCAAAATAATTTTTGAAAGATTATACTAGTTATTTTCCGCATTATGAAAATCAAAATAAGTTGCACTTTTTTTTTACAAAAATTGTGGTATTTTATTGCAATGTTTGGAAGAAAAGTCGAGAAAGTCGCAATTTTTTAAAATAACTTTTTGTACTTGATAAAAAATTTTTCCATGACATTTACGTGACTTAACTGGCAACAATTTTGGTTTAATATGTCATGGAAATTATATCATTTATTATCCGGAAATCATGGAATTTTATAACGTGAAATTTGTTGAAACCCTATTATTTGGTCAACATTTTGCTAAATTTTGCTAAAATCTTACCAATCACTACTGAATTTTTTTAGTAATCCAGGTAAATATTTGAACCATTTTTTGTCCATAATATTAACCTAAAACTTGACTGTTTGTGTTTATTTTTGGCTAAATATTGGACTAAGCACTGCTAACCAAAGATTAATTAATTTACCCTCATAAATATTAATTTACAATTGTTTTTTTTTATTCAAAGAAGAATGTGTACGCTTCCGATTCTCATTATTGTTGTAATATTTTTATTGAGAACTATATTCATTACATTGGTTATTTTGCGTGCAAAGTTTGAAAATAGTGTTAATTAACTATTCACAGTAACTATCATCGTGGGCTAATTGTCTCTATGGGTTATAAATAAAAGCTTAAACAATCTTCATTAAGAACTTTAAAACTGATAATAATGTTAATAATGTTGATTTGAAAATTGCCTATAATTATAGACGTAAATAAATGTACGTTGAAATATATCTGCGCGTGCACGGAATGATGTATTTATTATTAAACGCTTCGTAATTGATATTTCCAATTAATACAAAATTTACTTTCTAGATATCGTTTCTATAATTGCTTTGCAAAGACCAAATATGTATATATCTGTATAATTGCCGTATAAGATATTTTACAACTAATTGTAAGAAAAAAACAAGTTTTTCTCCATGTTGCTTGTGAACCAAGGTTATGCAGAAATGTTATTTACTCAGTATGCAACTTTGTTGTGCAAAAATAGTACTTTGCTGTTTTGATTTTATTGCAAAAATAAAAGTATTTTCTTTTTTTTGTTACAAAATTAAATTATTGTATTTTTGTTTTTTTCTTACGGAAAATGAAAGTATTTTTGATTTTTTTGTTACGAAAAATAATATTTTTGATTTTATGTATAAGAAAAAATTAGTAACAATTTTTAAATTAAAATTAAATTTTTTTTTACATTTTTACAATATACAGAAAACAATATTTTGGTTTTTTTCTAAATTAAACTTAAATATTTTATTTACATACTAATTTAATATCAATATATTATTAAAAAAATATAAATTATTCCTACTGACAAGAAAAATAATCAAAATAATAATAATAATAATAATAATAATAATAATAATCAACCAAATATTTTACCAAATTCTTTTTACTATTGTGAATTAGTTTCTCGCACATATCACTGATTTAGATTTCGAGAGTGGAGATTCAAGTATTAAACAACTTTTCAATTAGAAATATGTATATTATATATACATATATACGTTTTACAAGGAAAGTAATTTCAAGAAGATTACTATCTCAAACGATTCGATAACTTACATATCGATGGAATTTTAATAATTCCAAGTTGCTATCGACTTTTTTTTTATTTCCAAACGAGAATCCGGAATACCGAGTTTTACAAACTTCCTCATTTATACAAGTCACAAGATATTACTTCAATTATAAAGAGTTTTTTTTTCACTAAAAATACACATATTGATTTTTTATATAATTATATAGTTAATAAATTTTATTATAATAATTATAATTTATATATTTTATTATAATAATTATAATTTATACTCAGTTAAAGTTATAATAATATTCTCTCCAAATTTCAATTAGTAAAAATGTTTACTAATATTTAAATTAGGGAAAGCTGTGTTTTTGTTTTTGAATTAGTAAATTTTACTAATATATAGTCATTTCTACTAATTTTTTGGTAAAATTTATTAATTCAGAAGCAAAAAGTCAGTCACTGATTCGAATTAGTAAACATTTTTACTAATTCAAATCTAGAGAGTGGTAAAAATGTTTACTAATATAAAATAATGATTGACTTTTTACTTTTAGTAAATTTTACTCCTAAACTACTATTTCATTATTAATTAATTAATTAATTATTTATTATTATTTATTTACTATTAAATTTATTCATTTTATAAATAAATTAGAAAAACTTTTACTAAATCTACTAATAAATGGTTTCTACGAATTTTACTAATAAATAGTATTTTCTACTAATTTATTAGTAAAATTAGTAGAAACTACTACTAAATAAATTAATAGAAAATACTATTTATTAGTAAAATTACTAAAAAATAAATAGAATAAAATAGGTACTATTTATTACTTATTAGTAAAATTTACTTATGTTTTGCTTTTAAATTAGTAATTTTATTTAAAAAAATTAGTTGAAACTACTACTTATTAGTAAAATTTACTAACACTTTGATTTTGAATAGTATTTTTTTTTAATTTTTGTTAAAAATATTAATTTTACTGAAATTAAAACAAAAAATTATACTGTTTTCCTTTTGAAATATTGAATTTTACTATTGAATAGTAACTAATTATTTATTTATTAGTAAAATTTAGTATTTCAAAAACAAAAAGTCAGTTACTAATTTAAATTAGTAAACATTTTTAGTAATTCGAATTTAGAGCGTGGTAAAAATGTTTACTAATTAGTAAAATTTACTTGAATTAGTAATTTTAAAAAAAAATTAGTAGAAACTACTACTTATTTGTAAAATTTAATAACGCTTTGATTTTGAATAGTATTTTTTAAAAATTTTTGGTAAAATGACTAATTTTACGGAAATTAAAACAAAAAATTACTGTTTTGCTTTTGAAATAGTAAATTTTTCTATTGAATAGTAAGTGCTAATTTATTAGTAAAATTTAGTATTATAAAAACAAAAAGTCAGTCACTAATTTAAATTAGTAAACACTATTATTGACAATCAAATTTAGAGAGCATGTTTTTAAAAAAATAAATATAAATTGTAGAACTTGGCAAAAAAATCACTAAAAACTTAATGAATTTTTATTATAACTTTAAACAAAGAGAATTAGTAGAATATTTAGTAGTTGATAATTATCAGCTTTTATGTTAGTAAAACTCTAATTAAATAAATTGAAAATCCCATTTTTATAAACTTCGCTAAAATTGTCATAAGAAGAATACTAAAATTACCAAAATACTGAATATTTAGCAATTAATTAATTTTAAATTAACAATAATTGGAAAATTGAAATTTTTATTTACAACTTAAGCAACAAAAAAATTAGTACTAAATACTTTAAATTTACTAACAAATTAAATTTTTGGTTTTTAATTCAGACTTTGACCTCCTGAGATATAGATAATATTTTACTGTAAATTGAAATAATATAACTAAACAATAAGATAAACAAACTAATGTTTTGCTTTTGAACGACTAAATTTTTCTAATTTATTAGTAAAATTACTAATTTTACGGAAATTAGAACAAAAAAATTATTCTTGTTTTGCTTTTTAAATAGTAATTTTTTCTAATTTATTATAGTAAACTAAAAATTACAAACTCAACAGCAAAACATTAGTAAATTTTACTAATAAATAGTAGTTTCTATTATTCTAATATTTCCTATTAGTAGTTTTTACTAATAAATAGTAGTTTCTACTAATTTATTACAAAAATAAGTAGAACTAGAAATTACTGCTTATTAGTAAAATTAGTAGAAATGATTTACTATTTTATTAGTGGATTTAGTAAAAATTGTAATTTATTATTGAAATTTACTAAATGAAAAGCAAAAAATTAGTCACTAATTAAAATTAGTATAAATAATAAAAATTGTTTAATTGTCTAATTTAATTTTAGAAAGTTGATATTAATAAATTTTATTTGTAAATATTAATGTAATATTAACAATTGAATAAAAATTAAACTAAAATTTACATTCGCAGTAAATACTAAATACAAACATTTACTAAAGTTTGTTTTGTGATTTGCAGGAAATTCCCGTAAAATGTAAATTTTCAGTAACAACACTAAGTGTAAAATAATTACAAACATTTATTTACAAATTTTTTAATAAACTATTGACTATTAACAATTTAATTTTTCTATTTTTTCGTAATTTACAAAACAGAACTACAAAATATGGTGAATTCATGTTGAATTTAGCAAAACACAGAAAAATAAATTTGTTTGTAAACTTTAGAAAAATTATATTTGTTTTTCCCTTTATGGATTTGAATAAACGATTAAAAGTTAATTAAAGGTTCAGGTTAAGTACGACTCGATTAAGAATAGATTTTTTTCAATGAAAGTCAATAATTAATTTATTGAATTAAAAGGGGTCAGGGCATTGATTACATTGGGACCATATATGTATATATGTATATATAGAAAGAGAGACAGAGAAGAAGAGGCACGAGGCTCAAAATTATTATTATTATCTGGATCGTCGATTAAATCACTCACGGTACACTATGTACAGTTTACATCCACCCTGACCCATGGTACGTGCCCGAAATAATTTACTTAACTTTTTATGACGAACAACAAATGCCAATCTTCAATGTCGCGACGAATTGAAAGAAACAATTTTATCCAATTTATCTTCAATTTCTATAAATCTCTTTCTTTCTTTTCTCTCTCTCTCTCTCTCTCTCTATATATAAAGTACAAAAAAATAACACGAATTGAATTTATCAATTTTATTCCTGTCTCTTTACAAAATTGAAAATTAAATTTTGTTTTTGATTTTCTTTTTTTTTTTGTACAGAGAAAAATAATTTATAAAAAAATAAGGTAGAATGGGAGAGAAAATATTTGACTTGGAAAAAAGTTCTTCGTGACATTTCTCACGTGAAAAGCAATTAGAAAATGTGGGTCATTAAATTATTTCTAGTTTTAATCTTGTTTTGACTTAAACCATAAGAAAAAAATAGTCAAAATCTCATTTAATTTTTAGATAAAGATTTATGATGATTTAGAGAGAGATTTCAATGTGATTCGAGATATATTTACTATTTTCATGAAATTTGTAAAATATTTTAATTATTGAAAAAGATTTTTTATGCAATTCTGCGAAAACATTGAATCTTTTTCATAAATAATAAAAATTAATTAAAAAATTCAATTATTTTCATCGCAGAATTAAAAAAAAATTGTATACAATTTTAAATATATTCTTTGAAAAATGGAATTATTAAAATTTTCATTACAATTTGACAAAAAAATTTAATTATTCTATAAAATAATAAAATTCTCGTTGCAATAATTCAATTATTTTCATAAATAACCTTTAATTCGTCGCAGGAAATCAATTATTTAAAATTTTTTAAAGTAATTTTGCAAATGAATACAATTATTTTTTGATAAATAATAAAATTCTCTTCATAAAATAAATTATTGGAAGGGATGTTCAAGAAATTCTTTTCTACAGAGTTGACACGCAACGTGGAAAAACCTGGAAATGTCAGGGAATTTCATAAAAATTGAAATAACCTTGAAAAATCAAGGAATTTTGATCGAAATCCTGGAAAATTGTTGTTCTTTAATTGTATTTATTCTTGAAATCTAAATTTACTTAAATATTCTATTCAATTATTTTCAAAAGTAATAGAATCCTTCGAAAAAATCCATTTATGTTAGAAAATTTTCAAAATTCTTGTCAAAATAAAAAAAAAAAATTTCAAATTGTCTTTACAAATAATAAAATTTTTCTCCGAAATTGGATTATTTTCAAAAATTTTCAATAAAATTCTTGGCTGATTTTCAATTACTTTAAATATACAAAATTTTCATCAAATTTATCGAAAAATGAAATTATTGTTAAAATTTTTTAAAAAATTGTTCCTTGACAATAAATAATAATAATAATATTAATTATTTTAATAATAAAAAACAAAATAATTAAATTTTGATAAAATTCTTTACGATAATTCAATTTTAAGAAACATTCCATTATTATTTAATAAATTCTTTATTTGTATAGTTAAATAATTGATTTCTTGTAGAATTTTCTAATAAAATGTTGATTTAAAAATAAATCTCAGTTAAAATTTTAGATTATAATTGAATATCATATTCAAAAATATTTATTTATTAGAAATGTTTACGAGAATTCATTGATTTAACTCTAAAAATAAACATTTTATTAAATAATTAAACTTTATTAATTGAATTTAATTTATGAATTAAAAAAATTTTAATAAACTTTTTAAATAATCTGTCAAGAATTTTATTAAAATTTTTGAAAATAATTGAATTGCGGAGAAAAATTGTATTATTTATAAAGATTCTTAATTAATAAAGATTCCAATTCTTGATACTACTATATTTCTACGAAGAATTTATTTAAATTATTTTTCAAAAAATTGATTTGCCGCATAAGAATTTCATGTTGAAATTTTTAAGAAAAATTTAATTCTTTAAGAAATAAGTAATAAATGAAAAATAAATAATTAAATTTTTGAAAATCTTAATTTCTATATGAAAAAATAATAATGATTAAATATTGATTGAAAAATGAAGTTATTGATGTTTTGCAATAATTTTCTTATTAATAATAAATGTTGTTTTAAAAATCTGGAAAAATTCCGTTTTTTAAACTGGAAAACCTGAAAAAGTCAGGGAATTTGAAAAGGATAAAAACGTAGCAACCCTGTTCTAAAATTCAATTATTTTGTTAAATATCAAAGTTTTTTTCAAAAATTCAATTATTTAAAAAAATTTTGATAAAATTCTTGACAAAATTTAAATTATTTAACCAAAATTTAATTAAATATTTCGCATGAATTAAATTATTTTCATAAATTTTTATTTAAATATTCTACTCTTTGGAAAAAGATCTCAATTATCTGAAAAAATTGGTATAAAATTTTTTAAGTTAATAAATTTCAGTAAATTTTAATTAAATTCCTTAAAAGAAATTAATTATTTATTTTTGTAAATTTGGCAGAGAAAATAAAATGTATTTTACTACATTTTTCGTAATAATTAAAAACGACCGTTTTCTTTAGGAAAAAAATTTTTAAACACTTTTTACTCATTAAAATTTAGTAATTTAGTAATTCAAATTTAGTATATTTATTACAAACATGGAAAAATTTTGTTATTCATTAATATTAATTATATTGGTTTATAGCATTTTTTTTTTTTTTTTAGTGAAAACTTTATTTTATAAAATTCTCCAATTTTTGGAAATAAGTGAAGAGAGAGGGAGAATTTGGGAGGGGGAGTGAAGATGATAATGGGTAACTTGAAACTGTACCAAACTTCCTTAGCCACAATAAACGGGGTCTTCGCTCTCTCCTCTCTCTCTCAAAGTTTCATATTCCTTGACTTGTCTCGCATTTTGCTCTTCAGAGGTTTAGAGGAGGAAGGTTTACGTATAATAATACGTAATCTATCTAACGACGCGTGAGAAAGTGCCATTCGCAGGTTTCTGCCCCACTGAAAATGTAGCATAGACGCTTGCTGAGTTGGTTCATTCAACCGAAATAACGCACATTTTCGGTCACTTGGTATCGAGACACTGTTCGTTGACCATGGAAATTACGATTTTCCACAAGATTATTGCCGTATTTTATAACTCCCACGTACTATATTTATTTCCACGTGCTCTTTCGTTATTCTTTCTTATTATATTAATAGATGCACAACTATTTTCATTTCCTTATATTTTTTTTAACTATTTATTTCCATTGACAATACAAATTGTTTCTTGTCCTCCTCCTGCTGCCGTCATTTGTTAATATTTATTTTTTTCTTTTACTTTTCATCATTTATTTTTAATCTTTAATTTTGCTATTTTTACTGTCACTTTTTCTGGTTTGTTTCTATTTTATTTATTTTTACTTTTTGTTCCACATATTTTATTTTTCCATTTTTTTATTATTTTATTTACTTTTTTTTATATTTTATTTTTGTTTTATTTATTTTTATTCTTTATATTTTACTTTTCTATTTCTTTATTATGGCCATTTATTGTTATTTTATTTATTTTCTATATTTAATTATTAAATAAAATTAAAGAGAAAAGTTTTTAAATTAAAAATAAATAAAAGAAAATGAATAAAAATAGTAATTTATTGTTATTTTATTTATTTTCTATATTTAATTTTTAAATTAAATTAAAGAGAACAGTTTTTAAATTAAATTAAAAATGAAAAATAAATCAAATGAAGAACAATTCATAAAAATAGTCATTTATTGTTATTTTATTTATTTTCTATATTTAAATTTAAATAAAGACAAAAGTTTTTCAATTAAATGAAAAATAAATGAAATAAAAAAATGAATAAAAATAGAAAAATAAAATAGGAACAACCAGAGTATTTATTTGTTTTTTTCGTATTTTATATTTTCTTTTACTATTTGTTGATTTATTTTATCTTCAATTTTGTTGTTTTTATTGTGACTTTTTAATTTAATTTTAATTTTTTTTCAATTTTTGTTTTACTTTTACCTCTTTACATTTTATTTTTCTATTTTTTTATTTTGTTTATTTCTTTTATCTTCACTTTTTCATTTATTTGTTTATCTTTAATCTTGTTTTTTTCATGTATGTAGATATTTTGTTTTTTTCAGTAGATACATTTTTCTATTTCTTTTTAAATTTTATTTTTACTTTTTATTTATTACTTTATTTATTTAATTAATTTTTATCTGTTGTTTTATCTCTTTTGTTTATTTACATTTTAGTTTTGTTCTATTTTTATTTTGTTTCTTTTATTTTATTTGAATTTGTATTGTTTTCATAAAGTGCAATAATAATTTGTTGAGTCGATAAAATTGAAAGGATTTTTTTCTTTGACTCATTTTTAAAAGTTTACTATTTTTTTTACTTGATTTAAAATTTACATGTAATCGACTATTTTTTTTGTATATAAATGTTTAAAAAAAAAAATTTTATGTTGACTTTTTTCTTTTACAGATTCATGATGTAGTTTTCAAAGTGCCTCGAGAAGGAGTTGTTTCCAAAAAAGTGAGTTGAAAATTAATTAATTTTTAATTATTAATTCATTTTTATTATTAACTTTTTATTATTAATATTATTTAGCTTGTAATTGTTGTTATTTATTTTAACTATTTTAATATTTTATTTTATTAATTTTAATATTTGAGTTTATGAATTTCATTATTTTCGTTAATTAATTTTATTATTTATAGTTGACGAATTTTATTTTTTTTGTGTTTTTTGTTGTTTAAGAATTTTATTGTTTTAGTTTATATTTAATGAATATTAATTAATATACAATAATAATAATATATAAGTGCATGTAAGATGTAGTGAAATTTAGTAAGTTATGTCAAGATTTTTTTCAATTTATTTTGGTTTCTCGTTGAATTAAATTTGAATTTCGCGCCAAAATAGTTGTGCAAATTCCCGCCTAGAGGACGAGAAAAATCTCTCACAAGTGACATTAAAATCGGCAGAGTATATATGGCTCAGTGATTCGTTGTAATTTTATTATACAAAATGTAGTTTATTTATTATTTACAAAAAAATAATATTATTATGTTAATAATTAATAATAATAATATTATTTAATACGGTAAATAGTGAATAATATTTAGTAAACCTTGGGCTAACATTGGCAGTAGATTTTTTTAATTATTAACCTAAATATTGGGCTAATATTCGTAGTAATTTTTAGCCTATTATTCGTAGTAATATTTAGCCTAATATTCGTAGTAACATTTAGCCTAATATTTGGCTAAATCTAGGTCCAATATAATTATAATTAGAAAAATAATAATACTGGGTTCAGTAATCAGCTGATTTCTAAATCAATATTGTCAATAATAATTGTTCCAGTAATTAGCTAAATTTGGGCAAATATTATCAGTAATAATTGACCTAATATTTAGCCAAACTTTAGGTGGAAATTCGCAATAATAATTGGCCAAGTAATTAGCTAAATCTTTGGCCAATAAAGGAAGTAATATGTAATAGAATATTTAACAGAATCTTAGCCCAATATTTTCAATAATAGTTTCCCGCAGAATTTAGCCAAATTTTGGGTAAAAAATTTCGTAATGATATGTATCGTTAAATAAATAATTATGTATACATTTATTATTTAGCAAAAAAAAATAATTTAGTGTAAAAATGAGAAAAAAAGAATTGAGAGCTCGAATAGAGAAATAAAGAGAAAAAGAAATATGAATAGAGTTAATTAATATACTATTATCAGCAATAATAGGGAGGTCATTTTTACACGTTGGTCACGGTGACGCGACGACACTATGTGTAATTGTTCTTCATTGTTCTCGAATCGTGAAGCATAATGAAAAGTATAAAGTAACATTTTGCCAGTTTAAGTATCGAAGCGCGCTCATAAACATTGTTGCGGCGGTTGTGGCTTCTACTGGTTCACGGTTCGTCGCAAGTGTCGCTAAAGCGCGTCTATATTTAAACCACAAAATACTATTAGTTATTTTGGAAATTTGTCGACTATAGGTATATATCTATATACACACTAGACATATAAATATTCGTCGAATAATGGAGGAAGAGAAGGCACGAATTTCTATAACAAAAAGTTTTTAACTATTTGTTTCCTTCTCTTTTTGTCGCAAACACAGAAAAAGGGTAGAACTGTTTTTTTTTTGGCGGGAAGAAAAATTTGTAAATTTCAAAATTTATTGAGCGGTGAATTTAATATTTTATTGCGGCTTATTTAAAAGTTTCGGTGAATTTAAAATGAGGTTTTTGTGAATTTACAATTATTTTTGGCGAATTTAAAATTTGTTTTGGTGAATTAAAAATTTAGTTTTGGGGAAATTTATATTTCTTCGTGATGGAGGTGAAAATTCGTTAATTTTAGAAAAGAAACTATTGAAACTTGAAAAAATAAATGGGATTCTAGCCTTGCTAGGAACTATTCAACAAAGTGACTGGTTCTTTACTAAATTCCTATTATTAATACAACAAAGTTGGGTCAGGTTGGAAAATTAAGGGATTTTAGGAAAAAGTCAGAAAAAGTTGAATTGGTCAGGGAAAAGTCAGCCATTTTTATTAAAAGTACTGGGAAAAAATAAAATTTGTAGCATTTGTAAGTGTTACAAAATTCTGAATTTTTGTGGTTTTTTCATTTGCCCCATAAATTATGAAACTACTGCGAATTTTAATGCTAAAAACCTTCAATTTTTTCTATTTCTTACAAAAATTTTGTTTTTAAATTACTTAATTCTTGAAAAACTAAAAAAAAAATTATTACTTATTTGTTTAATGACTAACTCTACTTAAATATTTCAAAATGAATAGAATTCTAAAAGTGTTTACAATTTTTATAAATAAATAAGTTTTAAAGGGGTACAATTTGAAATTTTAGAAAATTTCTTTAAGTTTATGAATTTTGGAATGAATAAAATTAGAAATTTTAAATAACTTTGATCTTTAAAAAATGTTAATAATTAAATTCTTCTGAATTTAGTTAAATTTTCTTATTATAGATTTTAATTAATTATTAAAAATAATGGATTTATAGAAGATTTTAGTTAAAAACAATTTCAAAAATTGAATTTTAGAGAAGTTACACAAATGATTTTTGAAATTCAATTGCATATTTTGAAAAATAGAACAATTCTTTTGCGAAAAATTCAATTATGTTAAAATTTTTTTTCAATTTTTGTCAAAATTTCAGTTATAAATAATATTATATTATTATAAATTATATTTATAAATTATAATTTTAATTATAAAATAATATTTATAAATAATTTATAAATAATCAAATTCTTCTCCGAAATCCAAGTTATTTTTAAAAATTTAAATAAAATTCTGTAAAAAATTTCAGTTATTTAGTTATTTTCAAAAATATTTCCCTCGGTTCAATGATTTTCAATATCTACTTTAATTATACTTAAAAAAGAATTTAAAAAATTTCTTCGTGAATGATTTTTTATAAATAACAAAAATTTCTCAAAAATTCAATTATTTTAAAAATTTGAAGTTCACAACGTTGATCAACGAAAACGGGTTCTTAATTTATTCGAATATTATATTTTTGTAAAATATACAGCAATTATTGCTAAAATTTAAATGAAATTCTCCCTTTTTAATAAATTTTTGTGCCAGTATTGTTGTTTTATCCTTTTGTTTTTATTAATTAACACTTATTAAAAAAAATGATTTCTTTGATAAACGTTGTGGACTTCAACCTCATTTATTTTCATACATACTACATATTTTTACAGTGATTCAATTATTTTTATAATTTTTGTAATATTTTTTTTTAGGAATTCAATCATTTTTATAATTAATTAAACTTATCGCAGAATTTTAATTATTTTTAATACAATTTTAATCGATTTCCTCAAAAATTAATTAGTTATTAATTCTTTTTTAAATTTTTATTAAAATTCGCCGAAAGAATTTAATTAAAAATTTGTTGATAAAATTATTTATGAGAATTCAATTTTAAGAAACATTTATTTAGTCAGTAAATCGTTTTTAATTTGTATTTAAATAGTTGAATTCTTGTATTGAAATTTCTAATAAAAAATGATTAAAAAATGAATTTTAGTAACAATTTTAGATAATTAAATTTTAAAAGAATTATTGCGTGATTATTTGGAAATTATTGAATTTTAAAAAGGGTTCGATTTAAATCTTTGAAAATGTGAATATTTTTTCATTCAAGTCAAAACGTTTTAAGCTTTTTTCCAAAAAGAATAGGGCCCTAACAAGGGCCTTGCTAGGAACTATTCAAAAACTATCCTGTTCTTTACTAACACCCTAATTTTAAAACTTTACTTTTGAAAAATTTTTAAAAAAGAGTAAAATAGTAAAAATAGTAAAAAGAGGGAAAAAATTTCACTAGACAACTTTTTTTAATATAATTTCTGTTTCTCTTTCTACCTATACATGAAGAAAAGGGAGGGAGAAGAAATAAAAAGGAGGAAAACTATATAAAAATGGACGTTTATTTCCCAAGAGAGTTAAGACACGTGCATTGCCCCGTTTAAACGAATTATTACACTTTTTCTTTGATAACAATTTTCTTCTTCGAAGGAAAAAAAATGAAGAGAGGGAAAAAAATAGAGATTGGTACTGAAAAAGAGAGAGAGAGAAATAGAGTGAGATTAAAAGAGAGATAGAGAACAAGAGAGGGAGAAGGAGAGATTGACTCTTTCTAGGAAAGTCAGGAAGTTATCCTGTCAGATTGGATTCGTACACGAAATTCCATATTTTGTATATATATATATATATATATGTATATATGTATTTTAGTAATTCATTCATGTCATATGACACGCGCAGGAAACATACACGTGGCACTTGAAATTCATCGCAAAATTTTGGTACTGACGATCGATGGTGCGGGTGCGCGCTTCATTTATGTGCTCCATATATGTGTATACACTACGACTAAACAACAATAGGATGAAGCATCCGGCCTACTACTCCATCCCAGGATTAATGTCACCCCAATTTTGACATATATAGCGTGAAATGTGACTTTATTATTGACGTCGCAGCGCACTCAATTTCGCACACTGGGGTTTATTTTCATTTTTTTCCCTCCCTCCTTTTTCTCTTTTCTTCTCTTCTCTTCTCTTCTCTAAGACGAAAGTCAACTAATTTTTCCCAATTTTCTCGGTTTTGTAAACAAGAATGAGTAGTTTTTTTTTATTTTCTTTACTTTTTACTATAGATAAACATTTATTTATTGAGAATGTATTTGCTGCCAGGTTGAGGCCAAGTTGAAGGAGTTCATGTTTGACGTCAAAATACGACGTTGAAGTCCACAACGTTTATCAACAAAAAAAATTATTCACTTAATAAATTAAAAAAAAATAAAGCATTAATATTGCCATAAAAATATGTAGAAAAAATAGATTGATGTTTATGTTATGATATTAATTTGTTATATGAATAAATATTTAATTAAAAATAATTTTGGAAAAAATTAAACAATTTTTTTTCGTTGATCAATGAAAAAAAATTATTTACTGCGTTCAAGTATTATTCTTAATTTAATATTTAATTGTAAAATAATTATTATCAAAATATAAACATTTATATTTTTTAGTAAGAATGTAAAATTTATATTAATATTTTTTTTCTAAATATTTTTGTGTCAATATTGCTGCGTCATTTTCAATTAATTTACTAAGTGAACAATTTTTTTTCGTTGATCAACTTAGTGAACTTCAACATGGTAATTTTCTTGAAATAATTCAAAATTAATTCAATTTTATAATAATAGCATTTACAATTTTCATAAGTAGATGAACTTAAAAAGATTTTAGATGAATTTGATTAGAAATTTTTAAAAACCTAGATTTGAAAAAAAATTAATAACTAAAAATTGTTCTAAAATTATAATTACAGTTATTAATATAAATTGAATTCATTTTTTTAAATAATGGATTTTTAGAAGAATTTTGGTTAAAAACATTAAAACAAATTGAATTTCTGCTGTAATTAGATATTACTGTAGAATATGAATTATTTTTAAAAGTAGTTAATATAAAAATAAAATAATTTAAATTCTGAGAAGCATTCTTCTCAGAAATTCAATTATTTTAATTTTTTTTTTATTTATTCTTCAAAGAATTAATTATTTTCCAAAATTTTAATGCAATTTTTTTGTAACAATTTAATTTTTTTAAAAAATAATTTTAAAAAAATTCTACGTAGAAAATCAAATTAGATTAAAAAATTTACAAAAATTTTAATCAAAATTTCAATTATCTTTAGAAATGATACAATTTTTCTCCGAAATTCAATTGTTTAGAAAAATTTTAATAAAATTCTTTAAAAAATTTCAATTATTTTAAACATATTTTATAAAATTAGTTTCATCAAATTTCTCGAAAACTGAAATTATTCTAAAAAATTGTATTAAAATTTGTTAAGAGAATTCACTTATTATTTAAATTTTGAGAAATAATTAAATTTTCAAATGGTTTTAAATTAAAATCATAGTAATTTCAATTTTTTATACTTTTAACGAACAAGTCTGTAGAATTAATTTATTTAAAAAAGGTTACCTGCTATTTTTTTTACTTTAACTTTTTCAAAAAATTTTTTATCATTACGATTATTATTTTTAGAGTTTTAAATTAAAATTCTTCTTTAAATCAACTAATTTTAATAATTTTCAAGAAAGTCCTTTGTCAATTTTCAAATCCATTTGTTTACAATATTAAATTTTACGAAATTTTAATTATTCGTGAATTCTACAATTAAATTTATGTAAGGAAATAAATACTTCAAATTTTATCTAAAATTTTTAACTGAAATTCGTTTTAAAAATCAATAATTATTATCAGAAAATTCTACAAGAATTCGATTATTTTAATACAAACAAAAATAATTTATTGAATAATTCAATTTTCTTTTAAATTCAATTCTGGTAAAGAATTTTATCAACAAATTTTTTAAATAATAGAATTCTTTCGATGAATTTTAATAAAATTCTACAGAATAATTACATTTTTTGAGAAATTCAATTAATTAAAAAGAATTGAAATTCTTTAATGATTTTTTGAATTTTTTATTTTTTGGAAAAATTATTGAATGTTTGTGTAGAATAGATTATACAATTTTTTTGAATAATCGAATTTTTTGACTATATAAAAAAATATTTTATTAAATAATTGAATGTTTCTTAAAATTGAATTTTCATAAAGAATTTGATCAACAAATTTTTAAGGAATTGAATTCTCTTGGCACTTTTTAATAAAATTTTAAGGAATAATTTTATTTTTTGAGTTTCATAGAAATTGAACATATATTAAAAATAATTCAAATTCTGCCACAAGAATTTTATTAAAATTTTCCAGTAATGTTTAATTGTCGGAGAAAATTTTTATTATTTATAAAAATAATTGAAAATTGACGAGAATTTTTGTAAACTTTTCAACATAATCGGATTTTTGATAAGAATTATATTAATTTTGTAAATAATTTAATTCCTTGAGACGAATTTTATTCAAATTTCTCTTTAAATAATTGAATTCATTTGTTTATATTATTTTTAATTTTATTAAAATTTTTCAGTAATGCCTAATTGTCGGAGAAAAATTTTATTATTTATAAAAGTGATTGAAAATTGACGAGAATTTTTGTAAACTTTTCAACATAATTGGATTTTTGCAAATAATTGTATTAATTTCAAAAATAATTAAATTCCTTGAGACGAATTTTAGTAAAATTTCTCTTTAAATAATTGAATTCATTTGTTAAAATTATTTTGTAATAGTAGTCGCAGGGAATTTGAGAAGAGCAAAAGCGTGGCAACCCTGTAAAGTACTGCAAATGCATGAACTATCAAAAATTGAAAAAAAACTGTTCTGTGAATTTGAATTAGTTAAAAATAGTATTTTTTAGAAGTCATTCAAATATAGTAATATTACCCCAATGAAATAGTTCATAATCACTAGTTATTAGTTTTTTCCCAGTCAAAAATTAAATTCTCGGTTCGTAGACACCTTTTCAAATAAATTGGTAGAAACTAAAAACCCGTCGAAGACGGTAGTTACTAATAATAATATATAGTAATAAAAAATAAATAATAATTTACTGCAAATTAACTGCAAGGGATAAAAACTAACCACATTCACCGAATAGGGTTATAGGCGAACCAGAAAAAGGACAGTAGTTTTTTTTCTCCTTTAACTACTTTCCAGTCAACTACCCAACGGTAGTAGAATTTTTTTTACATTTTTTTTTTTTTTTTTTTGACAATGTATAGAGAGGAACTTTGTGCCATTCTTTACCCGGCTTAATGTATAACTTAACGTTGCTCGCGTGTTTTACGAATCGGCTTACGACGTCGTTTGCATTTTAGCGCTCGTTCGGCTTCCACACACAACTTGTAATATGAATATGTGCGAGAAGAAGAAAAAAAAAGAAAGAATTTTCTGACACCTAAAGCTTCGAGAATTAAACTTCTATCGCGGGGTGAACATGAACATGTAAAACATTGTATATGAGTCTATATATATATATATTTTTTTTTACTCATGAAAAAAACCATATAATTTATTGTGGGATTTTTGAAATACTTTTCTTCCGCGTAATGTCGTTTAATGAAGATTTTTATAAACCGTATAAAAATTCTTGAATGCCGCATACACCACAAGAAATTGATGTATGTATTTTCTTTTTTAGAAGCTGTCCTATTTTGTGGGTTTATTTCAGTATGGGGTATTATATTTGTTGTTTAATTATTTATTTATATTTATTATCATTATCTGTAACTTTAATTATTATTATTACTATAATTAAACATTAAGTTTAAGGTATATAGTAGAGAGAAAAATAATTTTCAACCACCGGGAATCGAACACTCAACCCTTACTTGCTCCCATGTTGATCATCTTACCACGTAGCTAAATAATATACTGTCTCTATTATTTTACTATTCATAATATTATTCTTTTATTCAAAAAGACGTTTTATATTTTTTTAGTCCTGTGGTAGTAAATAAATAATAGTGTAACAATCTAGTTATAATATTTATTTATAATAGTTAATTCATTATTTAAATAAAAACAATTATTATTATATTATAATAATCGACATAATCTGTCCTCACCTAAAGTTATTAAAATTTGAAAAATTTAATTTGGAAATTTTTAAAAAATATTTTTAATAAATATTATTTTTTTAAATAAATTTTTGAAAAATAGTAATTAAAATTTTTTAAAGAAGAAGGTACTTGAATTCACAATAATAATAATTTTAACAAATTGAAGCAATTGGAAATTCTGTAAAATTTTATATTTTAAGGAATTTAATTTTTTCCTCTTTAAAAGTTGTCTTTAAATATAATTATATTTTTGAAATCATATCATTTTATGAGTTTACAAAAATTATTCTATTGAAATAATTCAATTATGAAAGGAATTGATTTAACAAAAATTTTAGTTTACATTTTAAAAAATAATTAAATATTTAAACCGTTATAACAGGAATTTTAAAAGGTTTTTAAATTAAATTCCTTGAAAATTTAAGGGATACAAAAGTTTAAAAATTTCTAAATTTGTATTTTAAAAAATTATTAATAATATTATTTTTCTTTGAAAATTATTAAAAGTTTTTCAATAATTTTATTCAAAAATTCTAAAAAATTAATTGAATTTTAGATTTATTACAGTTGCAAATTTAAGAAATAATTATATTTCATGAGGTTTTTCATTGAAATTATTTGAAATTTTAATTCCTCGGGAAAAATAAATATGAATAAGTTTTAAAATTTTTGTTTAACAAAAAGTATTAAAGTTTTGAAAAATTTAATTTACAAGTTTCGTAAAATTGTTTCTTCAAAAAATGAAACTAAATTTTTTTAAAAAATACTTCTATTTCCGAAATTAATTTTAAAAAATTGAAACAATCGAAAATTTTGCCAGCTTTTATTGAAATAAATTTAGAATTTTAATTCAAGTTCCTGTTAGAAATATTTTTACATTTATTATACGAGTTCAAATAATTAACTTTAATGAAAGACCATAAGAAAAATTATATTTTTAAGAAATTAAGAGTTTTTATTAAATTTGTAAAAGCAAATTTTAAAAGTAAAAAAATTATACTTAAAAAAAATTTATAGACGGCATTATTTTTGTCTGAGTTTTTTCCTTTTTTGTGAAAAAGAAGAATATTTGGTAGAAGGAAGAGGGAATAGTTTATTACTCGAAACAAAAATAATAAATTGCATAAATAATACCTAATTATAAAAAAATGACTTTTGGCATTTTTTACTTATTTATAAATTTTACAGACGACATTTTGTTTTTGTTTTTTTCTTTTTGTGAGAAAGAGATGGATATTGGTGGGGGAAAAATGAATGAAGTAAGAGAATAAAAGATGATGGGTACATTTTTTTCAACAAAAAGAAATACAATTTTTTTTTTGTAAAAGATGAATTTAATTCAATTTTTTTTTAGTACAAAATGAACGTAATTTGAACGAATTTAAAGTATGATCTGGAAAAAAAGTGGAAGAGAGAGAAGTCAATCTGCATATTCTAAAAATGAAACAAAAGTAACCTCATTTCTTTTTAATGGCAGATCCCTTTCAGAAATACTCACGGCATTCACGTATATTTTCCACTACTCTCCTCTCTTCTTCTTTTTTTTTCTTTTTTTATCTGCCTTATATTGAGAGTTTTTTTCTGGGTGCGCGCGTCATTAGAGCTTCATTCCGTAATGTTCAAGCTTCTACTCTTGTAATACTCGAGCCCGAGTCTGAGTCTGAATGAGAGTTCTCGTAGAAACCATTCATCCTTCACGTATGTCTCTCTCACTCACTCTCTCTCTCTCTTTTTTTTCTCTCTGTCATCTGTAGATATAGGAGAAAAAATTTTTAATGAGAAAAATACTGAAAAATTATTCATTAATAATAATTGTTTTTAACCCCACTCCACTTCCCCCTCTAAAAATTGCAGTAAGAAGTAAATATGTATCGTGGTAATTTTAAACGTACTTTTTGGATTTTTTTTTACATTTTTCATTGATAATTGTTCTCTATACTTATTTAGACAATTTTTGGGTTAATTTGTTTCTCAGAAATTCAATTATTTAAATTAGAATTTGCATAAAATGAATCGAAAGAAATCAATTATTAAAAAATTGTTTATAAAATTCTTCACAAGAAATGAATTATTTTTATAAACATTTAAATTCTTTTATGAACAATAAAATTCGTTACAGGAATTAATTTTATTATCATAGGATAAGAAAAATTTCCTAAAGTAAATATTTTTGATGAAAATTAGAAAAAAGTGAGGAAAATAAAAAATGTGGAATAGAATGTTTGTCAGTTTTGTGAAGTGTCTAAAACGAATTTTTTTAATCGTCAAGTTTAATTTTTCGATAACTACTTTTTTTAATTACTTTTTTAAGTTTGAAAGCTAATTCTTGCTTGTTTTTTAAAATTAATTTTTATTTAAATTCAATTCATTAAGATCTATAAAACAATTTCAATTTAAGTCTTATATTTTACAATTTTAAAATATATTACAGGCGAACGTTAAGTTTCAGTCAACATTTTAAATTAGGACGAAAATATATTGTAAATCTATTTTTTCATTTTTTATAGGTAACCAAATTTTTAATTCTTTTTTCGATTTTTAAAAGCAGATTTATTTTCAATTATGACTCTAAAACTATTGAATTTAGAAAACTGTGCTAAGAACAAGTTTGTTTTTTTATCGATTTAATACACACTTATAAATATCAGGGATAGTTTGCAAAAAATATTTTGGTCCCCTACAGAATCCAAACGGAATAAATAAAAAATACTTGTGACGTAGAATTGACCGTATATTATTATTTATATAATTTCACCGGAAAAAAAGAATTGTTAATATACAAATAATAAATTTTGTTGGTTGTTGTTACAAAATTTTCTGTTATCTTAACAAATTTATTGTTATTGGAAAAAATTTGAATTGTTAGGGTGTTGCATATATTTTTAACATTTTAAAATTTTAAAGTGAAAGTTTAAATATAATTTCCGATGTTTTTAACTTATTGCCGTTGAACCTCAGTGACTTTTAACGTAATATTCTAAAAGAAGACATGAATGCCATTGAATAGTGCAAAATATTTCCAAAAAATAATTAATCCACAAATATAAACGAAAATAATTACAACTTCTATTATCCGAAACAGGTCCTTGTCCGAATTAGTTTAGGTAGTCCAGGTTCCACTGTATTTTAAAAAGCATGAAATTTTAATAGTATAGTCAATAATGTAAAAAAAAAATCCAGAATTAATTTAGTTTTAGGTCCGGGAAATCCGGTATTTTGCCGGGAAAATTGAAAATCGTTCGCTAGACAGGACTTACTACTTCTAAGTAACAGGGTGTTACTTAGAAGAAAAACTATAGACTAATTCACAACTTATGAAATAATTTTTGAAACTTGAACAGAAAAAACGAAAGGACTAAATTTTCTTAACTAAAACAATGTTTTTATTTTTCAGAATGAAGAACCATGATCGTTGGCCAATGATTATGAATCTGAAGTGTTGACTTTAATGTCGGGCGCAATCGGAGCCCCACAAAAACAATGCCTCTCATTAGAATGAGAATGAAGTCTTGAAAAAAATAAAAAGAAAAAAAAATGTGGAGTGACTCGCGAGTGAAAAGCCGACAATTATTATCATCCAAGATGAATTCGGACGATTCAATGATATCTCAGGCGAGATTCGCTGATGAGATTCTTGAGAATCGTTGCTGCTACTGTCCTGGTGCTCTCAATTCACTATCATCATCATCAACAACATCATTATCATCAACATCAACAACAACATCATCATCATCGACATTATCGTCGTCAACGTCGTCGTCGTTGTCATCATCATCATCATCATTATCAGCATCATCATTAGCATCATTAGCATCATCATTGTTATCGGAGGCTTGCAAAATAGCGGAAACATTTTGCCAAGCCTGTCAACGGCTCCATAGTTTGCCAATGGAGTCAGATAAAGACTGTTGTAAGTGCCTGGACAATCGGTTCAGACATCGGGATATTTGTGCATCGAGAACTAATGTCGAGTGTTTAAAGGGACATTGGTGTCGAAATTGTGTGAACGTGGGTCGTTGTTTAAGATGTGTTTCAAGTGTTGTGAGATGGACCAGTGCCAAGAAAACTGTGCGAAGACTCATTTGGCTGATTGTTCCATTATTATTACTGACCTTCGTCTCGCCAAGTGTCGCTAAACTTCAGAAATCAGGCGGAAGGAACAAGTCGGGTGGTGAGTCGATAATTATTATTTTATTCTAAAAAAACTATTTTCTATTTCCATTCTTTTTGTTTTCTCTATTTCATTCTGTGCAATGAGTTAGCGTCTCGACGCTAAGTCTAGAAATACCCACTAGACCCTAAAAACCAAAGGTTTCTTTTTTAATTTTAGGCTCGTTTTAGGCGTCAGTAGAGTAATGGTAAATTTAAAAACACTACAGAAGGGAAAATAGTGTAAAAATGATTTTTTATCATAAAAAAATAATTTTCGGCGTTTAGCGTCAACCCTAAGTTCTGGGACTTTTTATTTTAAAAGATCTTGTTTTTTTTTAATTAAAAATTGTTTTTTTTGAAAAGGGAACATTTCCTTTAGAAGAGAGTGAATTTTTTTTTAAACAAAAACAGGAAAATTAATAATAGGTGCGATAATTTTTTGGAAATCTTATGCTTGACTGCAGAAAAAAAGAGAAGCGGAAGCGTCCCCCCACCTTGCCCTCGTTTCTCTCTGCGCACAATCCAATTCGTTCCTTTAGTGGGGAGCCGCTTCTCTTAGTTTGATGCTCACCGAGCATCGACTATTAATTCATTTATTCTTTTACTTAAAGTTATTGAATTAATTAACAAAATTGATTTTATTTAATAATTAATATAGTTCAATTCCCTAAGCGTTGAATTTTTTTTTTTTGTGAAATCAAAACACAGTTCTTTTTAAATAATATTAAATTATTAATTAATTATTAAATTAACTTGGTTTTTTTTTTGTACTAAAATTTAATTATAGAAGAATTTTATTTTATTTTATTTAAATATTAATATTAACAATACCAAAATATATAAATGTTATTATAATTTATCACTAAAGATATCTAAAATTAAATTTTAAAAATTTTAATAAACTTTAAATAAATAAAAATAAAAATAAAAGAAATGAAACTTGAAACAAAAAAAAATATTCTAAATAAATTCTGCTACACAAAAATTTAAATACTCTTTTAAAAACAAATTTATAAAAATGACTAAAATTTAAATTATAAGCATAATGTTACAATAAAAAATCAATTGAAATACCCTTTACGAAGTAAATTTATAAAAAATTATTAAAATTAAAATTTTACAAGGGAAATTTATTAAATTTTATTAAAGAAGTAAATTTATGAAAGTTTTTAAAATCTGAATGTATTGTAAAAATTTGGTAAAATGTTAATTCAAAGAATTGAAAAGTCTAGTGAAAAATTAACAAAAAAACGTCCATTTTTCGAATTTGCCAAAATTTACATGCGAATCCTTTTCTTCGCGAGCTTAGTAAACAAAGTTCATAGAAGAAGAAAAGACGAGGAAGAAAAAAAATAGACGCAAAAAAAACTCTTTCGCGGAGGAAAACGTGACAGGCTCTATTCTTTACTTGAAAAGAAGAAGAGTTTTATAAAAGAAAATAAGAGATCGTTTAAAATAAAAGTTAAAGTGACATCTCGCATCTCGCGCAAATCTGACTTGCAACTTTTTTTTTTCTTCTTACAAAGAATTTTTTTTTCTCTATCCTATAATGTATATATAATTTTTTTCCACAATTATGAATATTAAATAAGTAGAAGAGTTTTTTTTAAATTTCAAATTTTTAAAAACTGATTTCTTTTTAGTATCAATAGGTATTTAATTTTTGTTTGATAATTATGAATATATAGAATATGTATAAAACAATTTTTTTTGGAATACTTTTGATGCTTATCAGTATTTATTCACTTCATTGAACATTGGTAATGGGATCATTGAGAAAATTTTATAATAGTTAGTCATGTTTCTCATTATCGTTCGAAGTTCATAATCTACTGATCGAAAATCAGACAATGAATATAATAATAACACAGTTCGTTGATTATGAAAACAGAGTATAAGTAATTTTACCAGCACGTGACACAAGTTGTTTGGAAGTTATTTGAGAAAAATCTGGGTCTATTATATTTTTTTTAAATTTCTTTTTATTTTAATTATTAATTTTTTTTCTTATTCTATTTTTAGTAAACTTTTTATTAAAGGTGATAATATTCAGTGTGGGAATTAATATTTAATTAACTTTTCATTATTATTTAATATTTAATTAATACTAATAATTAATTAATTATAAAATAATAAATACTGGCTTGCCACAGGACAGGGAAGTCAATGAATTCAGGGAAAAGTCAGGGATTTTTAGTAAAAGTACTGGAAAAAATCGAATTTCGAAAATTCATGAAACACTCTAAATTTTGATGTTTTTTTGTTTGCCTTGTAAACTATAAAAATAACCACGAATTTTAACACAAATCTTTGACTTTTTTCTATTTCAGACAATAATTTCTTTTTAAATAACTTAATTTTTAAAGAACTATCATAAAATTATGACTTATAAATTATGTGATGAATAATTTTTACAATTTTCATAAATACTAGATTGATAAAAGAATTTTAATTAAAAATACTAAACAAAATATAATTTTAGAAAAGTTACAAATAATTACAGAAATTCAATTATTTTCAAAAGTAATAACATTTTTCGCAGAAATTCAATTATATTAAAAAATTTTTTAAAATTCTGGTCATTTCAATTATACCTTTACAAATAAAAAAATTCTTCTCCAAAATTCAATTATGTTCAATTTTTTTTTAAATTCTCGTAAAAATTTCAATTATCTTTATAAATAATGCAATTCAATTATTTAATATAAAAAATTTCAAATAATTTTTGGAAAAATATCAATTATTTAAAAAGATTTTTATAAAATTCGTCGCATGAATCAATTATTTAAAAAAAAATTAACAAAGCTCTTTACAAGAATTTAATTATTTATATAAATAATAAAATTCTTCACCGAAATTGAAATATTTTAGAAAAATTTTAATAACATTTTTGGAAATTTTTTAAAATTATTTCCATGAATAATAAAACTTATAGCAGGATTTTTTTAAAGAAAATTTACTAGTTTTAAAAATAATTGAATTCTTGCAATGGATTTTATTAGGATTTTTGTAAATAATTAAATTTTTGTTGAAAAATTTCATGGTTATTTAAATTATAACAAAACATGAAGAATGATCGTCTTGTTTATATTTTGTAATAATATTCTTATAAATTGTTGAATTTCAAAAAGGATTGAATTTGAATGTTCTGAAAAATTTTAATTCATGTGGAAAAGTGATAATTAAATACTTATTTAAAAATTTAGTTATTGATGTTTTTTGAATAATTTTACAATTAATGAAATTTGTAAATAAATTTAATAGAACATTTTTTTGAATATCTAATAATTTTTAGATCAGAATATTTTTTATGGTCAGGGAAAAAGGGTGAATTTTGTCTGAAAATCAGGGAAAAGTCAGGGAAAAATAAAATTAAATATTTGTGGCAACCCTGAAATGTAAATAAATAATAATAATATCAATAATAAATTACCTACACCTAATAAAATATTATTCATTTATTTATAAATGAGCAAAGTTTTAATAAATCCCAATTGTACTAAATCCCAAGTACTAAATAAAAATAAAGTAATCGATTATTTGAATCAAACAACTTTCTTTAGTGTATTATTATTATTATTATTATTATCATTATTATTATTATTATTATTTTTATTTTTATTTATCATTATTATTATTAAATTATGAATTACGAAATTATTATTAATGATAAATTTTAGGATAATAATAACAATGAACTATTATTTTTATTATTATAATAACGTTACAAATTTGATTGCATTTATAATAATGTAATTATTCTTTTTATGATACAATTATTATAAATTTAATTAAAATTTTGCAGTCAAGGGCTCTTCTCTCTCTCAGTCTCTCACGTCACATTCATTATTGTTTCGTGAATTGATTGTATCAAAATGTTAAAGGTTGTTTACTCCATAATTATTAGATATTAAAATTGGAAGATAATTAACGTGTGCAACGAACCAAATGGTCCCTTTATTACAATAATGAGTTAATTGGTCTATAATTTCAGGAAATGATAACGAAGTATTGATGCCAATTATTAAATATATATATATACCTATATATACATACATATTTCAACGATGAAAAATATAATTAATTCGATAGTTGCGATATTTGATAAGAGGTTATCCCGTCCGTGTGGTAGTTATATATATTTTACTAATCAAATATTGTTTCTAACCTCTTTTCATTTTTTTTAAGTGATTAATTTTTTAATGCTGAAATTTTTGTCAAAATTTCCAAGTTTGTGTTAATAATAACAATGTTGAGAAACACGAACAAATAATTTAAATATTAACCAACTTTATTATTCTTGTTAACAATTATTTAATTTTTTTTTATTTTAATTCACAATTAATTAAAAATATATAGAAATTAAAAAATAATTATGGATGAAATATTAATTTATTATTATTATTATTATTAGGTATTTTTATTTTTTACTCTCTAAATTTGAATTGGTATAAATGTTTACTAATTTCAATTAGTTATTGATTTATTATTTTTTTTTACTAAAAAATTACTAATTACTTGTTACTAATTCCGGAGCAAAAAATGAATCATTTTAATTCAAATTGGTAGATATTTTTATTTAATTGTTTTTAATACTATTTGTTTATTAAGTATTCAAATAGTAATCTCTACTGATTTTTTATTCAAATTTACTAATTCAAATACAAAAAGTCAGTCACTAATTGTAAGTCAAATAGTAATTTTTGAGATTATATCACTTTTATAATTATTTTTAAGAGAATTGAATGTTTGCAAAAACTTTACTAAATAATTGAAAGCAAAAAAAAAGTTTCCCTACCAAAAAGAATAAAAATTTTTGTTCACAAATATTTTGTTTGTAAATCATTATATTAAAAAAATAAACGTACTATTTTCTTTACAAAAATTTATAAAAATTTACTTTGAAAAGTATTTTTTTTTGCAGAAATCGTTGATTATAAACCTTGTGAACTTCGCCAACGTGTAAATAATTAGATTCTTGAGAAAAGTTATTAAAATTTTTTTTAAATATAAACAATAAATAAAGATTTATTTAATAAGTGAATCATTCAAATTTTGATTATTTTATCCAAAAATATAAATTTGAAAATAAAAAACTTTGTAATTTGCATTATAATAAATTCAATATCATTTGCTGGTAATAAATAATAATTAAATACCAAATTTTGAAAACAGACACTAATTGTAAAAAAAATTGTTATTTTTATGAATAGAATGTCTCGAGTGAACGAAAATAATTGCTGACAGTTTATCATGGAAATAAAAATTGCAATGCTGTTTTTTCCTCCTTATATGACCAGGGGCATAAATATATATAAATGTAGGAGAAAAAATAGTGTGAATATAGACTGACATGCGTGGTTATTAACAAAGCAAGATTGGATGTGCAAAATGATTTCATCCGGTACTCTTTCCTCTCACGTTGTGTGTCTAAGTGTGAGTGTCGTTTGAATTATTATTTGTACCACTGACAATCCAATGTTTTTTTCTCGCGCTTTTCTAATTGTCTCATCCCCATTTCATTCTTGTATAATATCGTCATTTTCTATCATGCGGAAGGATAAAAGTTACGAGTCAACATTTTTTTACCATTCTATTTTTTTTATCTATTCTTATATTAAGTTTTTTATATTTAGTTTTTTTAAATTAGTTTTTATTTTGTTTACTTTCTTTTATTTAGTTTTCATTCTTTTATTTAGTTTTCATTTTTTTATTTAGTTATTAATTATGTAGTTTTTTTATCTAGTTTCTATTTTGCTATTTATTTTAAGTATTTTTTATTTCTTACTTATTTTGTTTTTTATTTTCTATTTATATTTTTATTTACAAGGAAATCGCTTTGGTTCATATTTTCTTTTTTAAATTATGTATTTATACTAAATCAAAAAAAAAACTGTAAATCTTTCGTTTACATACTTTTTCCATTTTCTAGTATAAAGAAATTACTTTATTTTTCTCTTTTCATACATATTTTTCTTTCGAAAATAAATATTACAGCGAGAAATCTTTTTTTTTCTTTTTCTTCCAATTTCAGACGGTATTTCATTAATTTTTTCTACTTCTCAAGAAACTGTTAATAACAAAAAAAATGAAAGTCGATAATAAAGCTTATTGAGATGACATGTTGAAATATATCATTTTTCGAGTAAAATAAACACAGATAAGACACAATTTGTTTCTTATAATAACATCTAAATAAAAAAAATTCGCAAAATCCCCTTTTTGACGCTAAATGAATAAAAAATTGAGATTTTTGTCTAGGGGAATTTTTTTTGTAAATTAAATATCGATTCTTATATTAGGATTTTGGTTTTTTACGTTGGTAAAGTTCACAACGTTTATGATCAACGATTGTAAGAAATATTTTTCTGGTTGTCGAAATCAAAATATTTTGTTTGCAAATTTTTCCTTTTCAAATTATTTATTACTGAAAGAATTTTGCAAAAATTTGCGAAATATTTTTTATAGAAAAATATACAAATAAGATTTAAATAGAAAAATATCTTTTCTTTTCCTTGATCTTAAACTTATTATTAATTATCAACAAATTATTTGTTACTGAAAGAATTTTGCAAAAATTTTCGAAACATTTTTTATAGAAAAATATACAAATAAGATTTAAATAGAAAAATATTTTTTCTTTTTCTTTATCTTAAATTTATTATTAATTATCACTATTATATATTTTTATTTCTTTAACACACTTTTTTTAAATGAAAAAAATTTACAATAGTAATTATTTTATCAATTTTCCTAAAATTTTGAACGTTCAAGGGAAGGAAATATTGTTTTTTTGCTTTAATATTTTGAAAAAAAAATTACTGGACTGAAATTAAAAATCTATTGTAATTCAACATTTTAGATAAAAAATAAGTTTCTAATTACAACAGAGAATAGTTTGCAAATAAAATTAATATTGAAAGAAGTAATAAAAAAAATTGTCGTTAATTTTAAAGTTCGAAACTAGGGGCATTATTTTTTTTTTACTTTCTTTAACGAGAGAAGGAAAAAATTTGCAAACATATTTCTTTCTATTATTATTACTATTAGTATTATTTATTTTATTAAATAATAAAAAAAAACTTTGATAGAGAATAAAATTGTTTTTCAAAGATTCGCGATCGTTGGAATGTGTGTGTGTGAGTGTATTTTAAAAGAATAACAAATGATGGGAGTAAAGGTGAGCGAGAAAGAGGAAAAAACAGTCTGAGTGATATATAGCACGTGTCGCGGGGATAAAAACGAGGTCATTAATTGGTGACGGAATAACGCAATTCTCAGTTACGTTTCACTAAAAATTGTCCGTTAATATCAAATACACGGGATTTTGCTTACTAAAATGTAAAAAAAAATTAAACAAGGAGAGAAAAAAAGATATTTAATTCTCTTAATATAAGGTTTTATAAAAAGACACGTGTAAAACCAGGATTTCGCAGTAAACACCGTTTCCGGGGAGAGAAAAAGAGAGAAAAAGAAAGGGAGAGAGAAATAAAGAGTGAAATATTACCCGGTCGTGACTCTTTTTTTTCTTTGTTGAATCATTCAAATATAGACAATATTGGCAAATTTTTATTTTATTTCAAATGTATTTTATTTTATTAATATTTAAAACTATAATTATTTTGATTAAAAATCGGTAAATTAAAATAATAAATAAAATTTATTTTAACAAAGACGACGAAGTGATAAATTCAATAATAAATACAATTGTTTTCAATAGTTTATAAAATAAGGTCTGCGGCGGTTTAAATAAATAAATAATTAAATTTATAATAAATAATGTAGACAATTTTTACCGCTTTATTTTTAATTTTAATATTTTAATAATTGTTCGAGTCATTTTCGACAATAAGAAAATTAATTTTTATTGAAAACCAAAAAAAGAATTTTTTTAAAAATCGTTCGTTGATTCGGCTCAATTAGCGAACGATTTGGAAAATTTTTTTTTGTTTTTTCTTTTTGGCTCTATTGATAATATTTCCTAAAAAAATATAATTGAGTGCGTACGCATAAATTTTCTTGTTTTCTTTTATAATGTTTACGTGAAAAATTGAACGCAACACTACGGCGGCATTTCAATCGGCAAAAAAGTGGAAATGATTTTCTATGAAAGGAAACCTGTTATTCAATAGCTATTTTAAAAACAATATAACGTACGCGATGTGAGTGACAATCAGTATCGGCGCCGAGATTTATATACACACATTATTATATTTATATGTATAAGAAGCTGCACAAGCAAAAGTATATACACATTATGATATATCGAGTCAAAAAGTTTTTTTTTACGTAATAAATCGAAAATTTCTTCGAGGAAAATTAGGTGAAAGAAAATTTTCTCAATTTTAAGGAGAATGTAAAAATTATTTTTAAAAAAATTCCTAAATTAGCAAAAATTAATGAAACTAACTACATTGCCAATATTGGTCCAAGTTGTTGCCAATGTTGGAAAGCAACATCGAATTCACAATTTCGAATCAATGTTCATTTGTCATTTTTCAGTAAATTAAACAAAATTTCCAACAAAAGAATAAAAAATAAAATAAGATTTGAATATTAAAAATAATTAATAATAATAATAATAATAATAATAATTTTTAATGTTTTCAATAATGGCTCAAGCTTGAAAGAAAGAAAGTAAAACTACTAAATTTAAACAGTTGGTTAATATTCACTTAGGAGTTTTTTATAATGATAGTCAAAATAATAATGGTACTAATAATATTTTATTACTAATTATATTAACAATAACAAAATTATTTTCCAATATTCGTCCAAGATTGGAAATACTGAAATGTCTAATTCAAATTTAAACATTGGATCAAAATTCTCCCTTGATTTTTCAGTAATAAAAAAAAAATTTCTACCAAAGAGTAAAATAGGTGTTAATAATAATATTATTTGCCAATATTGACCCAAGTTTGCGAACATAAAAAAATCAAACTCTTTAAACATTGGTTCAATATTTACCCGCCAAATTTTTTTTATAATAAATTAAAAAAAATATATTTTCCAGACAAAAAAAATAGAATAGTAGTTTCAATAATAAAAACAATATTATTTGCCAGCATTGGCCCAAGTTTGCGAATATAAGAAAAACCAAAATCTTTAAACATTGTTTCAATATTTACCCGCCAAATTATTTTATAATAAATTAAAAAAAAAATTTTCCAGACAAAAAAAATAGAATAGTAGTTTCAATATTAAAAACAATATTATTTGCTAGCATTGTCCCAAGTTTGCGAATATAAGAAAAACCAAAATCTTTAAAGATTGTTTCAATATTTACCCGCCAAATTATTTTATAATAAATTAAAAAAAAAAATTTCCAGACAAAAAATAGAATAGTAGTTTCAATAATAAAAACAATATTATTTGCCAGTATTGGCCCAAGTTTGGGAATATAGGAAAACCAATGCAAAATTTTTAATAATAATAATAATAATAAAAAAAAATTTTTTTTATTATTTCAGTATAAACGGGACATTTAACAAATAAACTACCGCATCTATTAAAATAAAAAAAATCCAATTGTGATTGAAGTAGATGAAATTATTTTTCACTCTGGACGTGTTGCATCTCTGTATATAAGATATATATTATTAAGAGAAAATTATGTTATTATTATTTTTTATTTCGTTTTCTTTTATCACTGAGGTCGTACGAAGGTGATTGCGTAGGGTGTCAATTAATCGCGTCTCGTGTACGTAAAAAGAAACTCGAGTTTTAAAACCCTGTTGACAACAACGACGTCGTCGACGACGACGACAACAACAACAACAGTCATTGATTTGAGCGTAGGCGAATTCGATTCAAAGAACTGCAAAGGCTTTCGAATTGAACTCATTCCAGACTTTATAGATTTAAATTTATTCACTTTTTCGATGAATTAATTTCAATTTAATTGCTATTGGCAAATTTTTATTTTTATCTAAATAATTAAATAAATTCGTAAATATATAAAAAAAAATTATACGTTTATTCGAGGAATGGGAAATTGTTGGAAAAATAACGAAACCGAACGCCTAAATTGTGTTTTATAGTTCAGGGATAATTTTTGACTTATTAACCAATATTGATAGTTATTAATTTTTAAATTTATAAAAATAACAACAGAGAAATTATTTAATAATAATAATAATAAAAATTCAAGTTTAAATAAATTTCATTAGAACATTATAAAGAATTTAGTTTTTTGAAATATTTTTAATAATTCAAATTCTTTTCAATTTAGTTAAATTATCTAATTCAAAATAATAAAAATTTTTTCCAAAATTTAATTATTTTTAAAAGTTTTCTTCAATAATTTTTAAGAGCTATTTTCATACATTTTTTCAAAAGAGTTCAATTATTTTCAAAAATAATAAAATTCTACGCAAACTTTTAATTATTTTCATTAATATTTTTTTGAAAAATTTTAGTGATTCAAATTTTTCTAAAATTAGTTACATTTCTTGATATATTCAATTAGTTATTAAAAACAATGTATTTATAGAAGAATTTCAGATAAAAACATAAAAAAAATTAGTTTTGGAAAAGTTACAATTGATTGCAAAAATTCAATTATTTTCAAAAATAATAAAATTCTTCGCAGAAATTAAAATATATTCAAAAAAAATTTTAAATTGCAATCAAAATTCAATTATATGCACAAAAAATTTTCTCAATTCAATAATTTTGAATTTCTGTTTAAATAAATTTTTTCAAAAGAATTTGATGAAATTCTACTCAAACTTTTAATTATTTTCATAAATAATCAAAATCATCGTAGAATTTTTATTATTTTTAATACAATTTTAATCGTATTCCTCGAAAAATGTAATTATTCTTTAAAAATTTAATTAAAATTCGTTGAAAGAATTCAATTTTGAAAAACTTTAGATAATAATTAAATTTTACTAAACAAAAATAAATGAAATGAGAATTTATTTGTAAAATTTACTGATTAAAATGCAAAAAGTCAGCCAGTAATTTAAATTTGTAAAAAATCAAATACATTTAAAAAAATTTATAAATTGTCATCAAAATTCAATTATATTTTCAAAAAATTTTCTCAATTCAATAGTTTTGAATTTCTGTTTAAATAAATTTTTTCAAAAGAATTCAATTCTTTAAAAAAGAATTTGAAAGACTTTAAAATTGAATTTCTAAAATTTTAGATAATAATTAAATTTTACTAAAAAAAATGAAAGAAATGAGAGTTTATTAGTAAAATTTACTGATTCAAATGCATAAAGTCAGTCACTAATTTGAATTAGTAAAAATTAGTAAACTAGAAGTCAGAGATATTTTTATATTCCGAACTAAACCGACGCGAAATTCAAATTGTAAATAAAAACGAAGAAAAATTATTAATTTAAAAAAATAAAATAGTTTAATAATATTAGGTGCAATATTGGTGTTAATTATATTGACAATAAAACAGCAATACAATGTTGATTTAAAAAAAAAAGAATTTAAAAGAAAAATTAAATTAGTTAAAATTAGAAGACAGAAAAAATGAAATTGAAACCAACATACTTTTCAGGACAATTAAAATGTTCAATATTTCAGTGATACAGAATTTTTTGCGATTATTTTTTTCAATTTTAAACAGATTGTACATAAAATTCCTTCCAGTTCAATACAATACGAGAATGAAATATATAAATAAATAGAGAGAGAGAATGCGCGCGCAACTTTACATAAAATCGAAATTTCGCATTATATAAATAGTCAATTGGTCCATATAGAGAAAAGTATAATGATTATTATCACACTGTCAAAAACTGTGGTATTTCACATGAAAGTGCGTTATCTATTCTGTGTATATATACGTTATATGTGCACTCGTAATCCAAATGGTCTCTCTCTCTATACATATATACATAGAAAGAGAAAGAGAGAAAATGCGAAATTCCCTTTGAGAATTCGAAATCGCAACATCACATCTGATCTACTTTTATGGACCAGTCCTAAAGTTGGGAATTATTCATATATCAACTCCACAATCACAATAGGGTTTATATGTCTATATTGCTAATGTGATAACTTTGTGGTTGAATATTGTAAAAGGCATTAAAACTTAAAACAGAAAGAAAATTGGAATATATTTTTGCAAAATTTTTTAATTTTCGAGAGAATGGAATTTTTTCTTTTAGTTGAAAATTTTGAAAACTTACTATATTCGCGAGCTTGGGCCAATACTGGCAAATAATATTTGTTACTATTATTGTACCCTTTTTTATTCTATTTCTTTTTTTTCGAATTTTTTTACTACTTAAAATTTGCTAATACTAGAAATCAAAGAACTATTCTAAAAAATTGCAATCAAATTCTTTAAAACGATTAAATTATTTTCATTATTTAGCATAATTATGTTCATAAAATTTCACAAAAAATTCAAATATTTAGGAAAAAAAATTGGTAAATTTTAGCCAAAATTCAATTATTTTTATGAGCAATAAAACTTTCACAGAAATTCAATTAATTTAGAATGGCGTTTTTGAAAAAATTAATTATTTAACAAAATTTGTATACAATTATTCACAACAAAGAATTACTTTCACTATAATAATAACATTTTTTCATGGAAATTCCATTTTAAAAAAAAATTATAGATAAAATTCTAAACAAGAATTCAATTATTTTTCATTCTATTTTAAATTAATTCATCAAAAAATTTAAGTATTTTAAGAAATAAAGTTTTTCACAAGAATTCAATTATTTAAAATAAAATTTTTAGTATATTTATTATATTGTAAGAAAATTAATTAGTTAAAAACAATCTTTATAAAAGTTTTATGAAAAAATCAATATTTAAAAAAAAAATTCAAAAAAATTCAACTCTTTTTAAACATTCGAATAAAATTATTCGCAACAATTCAATTTTACAAAAATTGCTCAAGAAATGTAATTATTCTTTTAAAATTTAATTCCAATTCTTCCAAAAAATCAATGATTTACAAAAATAGAATTCTTTACAAGAATTAAAAAAATTCAAATATTTCAATAAAATTGTACGAAAGAAATAAATTGTTCTGAATATAATTTAAATTTTAAAGTAATTTTTTTTATTGAAATAATTTAATTATTTTTTAGTTTTTAGTAAAATTCTTCCAAAGAATTCAATTAAGTTGATAAATACCGCCGTTGTTCCCGAAAATGCAATTATTTTGAGGAATTTTAATAAAATTCTTTGATAAACTTAAATAATTTCAAAAAATAACGATATTTATCACAACAATACAGTTATTTTCAAAAATGAAATAAAACGCTTTTTAGAAATTGAATTCTTTTAAAAATTAACGAAATTTTTCGCAGAAATTCAATTCTTTTTAAACATTTTAATAAAACTTTTCTTAATAATTTAATTATTTTCATAAATAATAAAATTCATCGCAGAATTTCAATTATTTTGAATATAATTTTCCAGGAATTGCTCAGAAAGTTTTGATTTTTTTAGAAAAAAATTTAATTATTTACAAAAATATTAAAAATTTTCAAAAGAATTCTATTGTTATTAAATATTTTTAAAAATTGGTTGAAAAAAATCAATTATACCAAATAAAATTTTAATTATAAATAATCCTTCGATAACTCTTGAGGCATTTTAATAAAATTTTTTGCAAATTTCAATTATTTTCAAAAAATTACAATATTCCTAACAAGAATTCGATTATATTTAAAAGTAACAATTTGTTTCTTAAAAATTCAATTATTTACAAAAATTCTAATAAAATCGTTCGCAAGAATTCAATTTTCATTAATAATAAAATGTTATTTAAGAAATCAATTATTTAAAGAAAAATTATTAAATTGCCACACAGACATTCAATTATTCTCAAATTTTTATTAGAAAGCTTTGTAAAATTTAATTATATTAAAAACTTTTCGCAATTCAATGAATTTCAATATCTACTTGTTTCATAAAGTTTTCAATCAGAATTCAATTATTTAAATAGTTTTTCGTAAAAATCTTCGTACGAATTCAATTCTTTTAATGAATAATAAAAATTTCTCAGGAATTTAATTATTATTTAAATTATAGTTTGCATGAAATTAGTCAATAGAAATTGTTTATTCAAAAATTTTTATTAAATTCTTAGCAAGAATTCAATTATTTTTATAAATGTTTATATTCTTTCATGAATAACAAAAATTGTTACAGAAATTCAATTTATTAGCAGGACAAAAAGGAAGTAAATATTTTTGATGAAAATTATTTTTTTATCATTTAAAAGTCCTGATGGATGAATATTTGTCCGAATAGTTTAAACATTTAGGATTTTCTATATGTTTGCAAACTTGGGCCAATATAATTGTCAAATAAATACTCGAATGAAAAGGAACGAAGAAAAAAATATTTATTTCATTTGAAAATTAATTTTTGAAATTTTAAACCAATAATTTGTGATCCAATTTAAAAAAATAGATTTTAAAATCATGGCCTTTTTTGTGAATGAAAAAACCTTCAATATCGAATTGAGAATTGAACTCCTTGAAAAATCGCCTTTTCTATAAACAATTTTTCCAATTAGTGGTGCCGCATTTAGGTATAAATATAGTTAATAAGAATAATTCCCACAATATACGTGCTGTAGTGAATAAATTTGTCACTAATTCTCTAATTAATTAGTGATAAAAATTCCCTAGAGCTGACTTTTCACATTATCAAGATCAAGCTTCTTTATTTAGTTTCCTTGTTTTTTTCTATAAATCTAAATTATAGTTAAAAATAACTTTGTAAACTCTTGTTGGTTAATTGTAGCTGTCTTTTTGCTTCGGCAATTAGGAAAAATTAAAGTAGAGTAATAATTAATTCATCTTTTTTATAAACTAATTTGTTCAATTTTTATACAATCTTCGAAATTATTCGCTAAAATACAAGTTAATCGATTCTAGTAAAGTTATTTTGATTCAAGTAAATGTTTATTTACTCAATTTGATTCAAATAAATTGTGTTTGATAATACACTGAAAGAAAAATTTATTTGATTCAAATAACCGATTAATTGACTATTATCCATTAAATATTTATTTGAATCAAATAATATTTATTGGAGTCAATTAAATGGTATTCAGTATTTGAAGCAAATACCATTTAATTAACTCTAATAATTATTATTTGATTTAATTAAATATTTAATTGATAATAGTCATTTAATTGGGTATTTGAATGAAATAAATTTTTTTTCAGTGTAGTCGCAAGTAATCAGCTATTTTGGATTAAATAATTTTTTTTCCAGTGTCTGTTCCTTTAGGAATTAAAAATAGATTTCTTTTATTTACATGTATTTTTATTTATATTGTAATCTATATTTTATTTCTATTCGGCAGCTTTTTTATTTATATTCTACGGACATTGCCCGCGTAAATAAATATTTAATTTGATAAATTTCACGCAGATGGAAAATATTTGAAAAATTAAATGTCTATTTTTGAATTTCCAATGGTTAAAAGTTTGATTGCGCTAATTAATTCCCGATGATGACGTATGCTGTTGGAGATTTCTGGAAAGACGGGTGGAAAAGGGTCGCGTTTCGGCATTGGTGGCTCTCGACGACCAAAGTGTGTCTGTGTCTGTGCCTGTGTATATATATAGAAGCTGAGAAGCAGTCGGGTAGGCATTTCACGTTCTGGAATGTCGTTCTCGCTTCTCTCATTTGGAGTCAGACGTCAGTGGCGGTACCGACTTTAGCGATGTTGTCCCACGGGGCGGCAGTCATCGATTGCGTCCCGTGAGGGGAAGTAACTCTACCCCCCACCATGCGGCTCACAACCGACCGGCAGTTTGGGACTAAAAATTCTCCCATCGGGGGTCGTACGACCTCTTTAATCCTCATTAAACACTTTTGCTTGATTAATTTGTTTTTTCAATTTCTTTGGCCTAAAATGGTCAAACAAATTAATAATAATAAAGATCTTAAATTTATATTTGTTCGGACTCTCTAAATCTGAATTAGTAGTTTTCTACTAAGGCAATAGTGCGAATTCGTTTACCAATTGAATTAGTAACTGTTTTTACTAATTTTTAGTTGTTTCTTACTAATTATTAGTAGAAAATTTACTAATTTTAAAGAGTAAATATACGTTCTACTAATTGAATTAGTAATTTTCTACTAGCAATTAATAAAAAAATAATAAAAATTAGTTAAAAATGTTACTAATTCAAATTGGTAAATGAATCCGCACGAATTCAGATTTAGAGAGGACATTTGGCAAAAAAAATACGTTTAGTACCGTTATATTATTATTTATTATAGTTATTAGTATTTTTTATTAGTATTAATTATCTTTATTATCTGCTAGGTTAAATTGTTAAAAAAATTAATAATAATATAGATATTAAAACTTAAAATTATTTGTCATCTACTAAAACCTACTATTTACTACTTGTTTACGTTATGCTACTATTTGGTGGGTACTCTTTTTTTTAATTTCAGTCATTAAAAGCTACAATTTTTATTTTCTTTTTAAAGAATTTTCAATACTTTAAATTCGCTAATACTAAAAATCAAGAAACTATTCTCAAAAATTATAATCAAATTCTTTAAAGCGATTCAATTACATTAAAAAAATATTCAAAAATTAAATAATTTCTATATCTAGTATTTTCATAAAATTTAGTAAAAAAGAATTAAATTATTTTTTAAAAAATTGATGAAATTCATCTAAAATTTAATTATTTTCATAAACAATAAAATTTCCACAGGATTTTAAATAATTTAGTACATCATTTAAAAAAATCAAATTATTTTCATAAATAATAAAAGTCATCGAGGAAGAATTTCAATTATTTTTACAAATGAAGATTTACACAAGAATTCAATTACTTAAAATAAAATTTCCCTTATAATTATTACCTTTCGAAAAAATAATTATTTAAAAAAATGTTTCTTGAAAATTCTTATGAAGAATTCAATTATTTTCGAAAATAACAAAATTGTTAACAGAAAAATTCAATTCTTTTTAAGCATTTTAATAAAAATTTTTCACAATAATTCAATTATTTGCATAAATAATAAAATTATTCTCAGGAATTGAATTATTTTTCAAAACTTCAATTAAATTCTTCTTATAAATTCTTTGGAATCAAGTAACTTACAAAAACATTAATTTTTTTAAAATAATTCAATTATGCTTTTATAGATTTTAATGGTATTCTGGGAAAGAATTCATAATATTTAATATATATTTAGAGAAAAATATTTGTTTTTTTTTAATAAGAAAATGTTTCACAAAAATCTAATTATTTTCATAAATAATATAATTTATCGCGCAGGATTTCAATTATTTTTAATAACATTTTAAAGGAATTGATAAAAAAAGTTTACAATTCTTTAGTATAATTCAAATATTTACAAAACTATTCGAATTTTTTAAAGAAATTCAATTGTTTTCAAATATTTTATTTAAATTTTTGAAATAATTCAATTATTTTTTAGGAAGCTGAAGTCCACAACGTTGATCAACGAACAAAAAATGTTTACAAAGTAAATTAATTAAAAATAATGCATTAATATTGACACAAAAATATTTAAACAAAAAGATTGAAGTTTATGTTTTTTTTATAATAATTGTTGAACAATAAAATATTAAATTAAAAATAATATTTTATTGCATTAAACAAATTTTTTTCGTTGATAAACGTTGTGGACTTCAGCTTCCTTATTTTTTTTTATTTTAATAAAATTCTTCACAAGAATTCAATTTTTTGCATAAATAATTCTTCGAAAGAATTCAATTATTATAAAGATAGATAATAAAATTATTCCCGAAAATTCGATTCTTTTGAGACATTTTAATAAAAATCTTTGCAAAATTTAATTTTTTTCATAAAAAAAACAATATGCATCACAAGAATTTAATTATTTTTAAAAATAAGAAATTTTTTTTGGAAATTCAATTGTTTAATGAAAATTCTCATAAAATTGTTCCAAAATAATTCAACTATTTTTAAAAATAATAACATTCATTTTAATAAATCAATTATTGTCTAAAGAAAAATGTTCAAATTGATACATAGACATTCAATTATTTTCAAAATTTGTATTAGAATGCTTTGTAAAATTTAATTACTTGTAATGACTTTTAGCAATTCAACGATTTTTAATACTTAATATTTTCATAAAATTACTAAACAGAATTCAATTGTTTAAAGAATTTTTTGTAAAAATCTTTGAATAATTCTCTCTGTAACATTGTAATAAATTTTTTTTATTTAAAACATTAAACGGAAACACTAATTTTGCAGCCTTTTTGGTTCCAAATGCATTTCACAGTTTGATTTAAATCATAATTTAAATGACAAGATGTAAATTAAGATTAAAATCATGATTTAAATCATTGCAGCCCTGGTTTGGCCTAATGTACAAAAAGATAAGTTTAAGATTTTTATGATTTTTTATTATTAGTATTAATTATCTTTATTATTTGTTTGACCTAATGTCCGAACAAATTAATAATAATATGGATCGTAAACTTTTTTTTTGGTCATTAGATCGATCAAATATTTATTATTTTTAACGTCTGTTTGTCAAACAAACAAATAATAATGATCTTAAAGGTCATTGGGCCATTTGGTCACAGAAATAATTATATATCTTCATATTTTGTTTGGCCTAATGGTCGCAAATAAGTTTAAGATTTCTATTATTTTAATCATGTTGCTTTAGAAATTTCTTTCGGCAATAATAATTGATAATTTTTAAAACAATATTTAAAAAATTTTTTTCTATTCAATTCGAATTCCTTATTTTCTTACTTCAAGTTCGGCTTGAGTCTTTTCCTGGTTGGGAAGGGGAAGGTCACTTCCCCTCACGGGACGGAATTGATGTTTGTTCGTCCCACGACCCACGCTCTCCAAGTACAACGTCGTTTTGGTCATGATATCGACTCTCTTTTTCTCTCCTTCTCTTTATACGAAGGCAAACGCTCAGTGATTGACAATTGATTCCGCCAAATCGAGGCCTGGGATCGCGAAAAAGACAGGGCGCATACTCGACCCTCATTTATTCTCTTACATTGTATCAGCATATAGGTATATAAATTTATGTGCGAGTGTGTGTTTCGGACTACTTCTCTATCTCTTGATTTCTTACCATTTACGAAACACGGACAACTTTGTTAGTTCGATTCGTCTCTCTTTCTCTCTCTCATATATATATATATGCTTTATACTCTTAGGAATTATTTTCTCATCTCGAAGATAAATGCTTCCAATTTTTACCGAGAGGGGGGGATATTTATTTCTTTTATATTAATTTTATGTTTATGAAAACAAGGGAGTTGAGAAAAGAAAATTTTTATTTTGTTTTCGAGTTTGCATCGAAAACTGTTATTTGGGATTTTAGTGACATTCGTTTTTCACCAACATTTGAAACAATTTTAAAAATGGAAAATTTAATCATTGGAATATAAAATTCGAAACGATTTGAATAATATGTATATAAATGTTTAAGCAAGATAGGTGTAATTTAATTGCGACATGCGGCAAAAAGATATTTCTGCGTACCATGTGCTATTTTACTTGTGATCGAATTACGCATGCGCAATTTATTTCTTTATTTCTGTTTTTTTTTCGGTGATATATCGAATTACGCGGAGCAGTAGAATTTTCAGTGTCTTTACTTATACTATTTTCTTGAAATAGGATCACTTTTATAAATTACTTGTAAAGAGGGAAGGGAAAAACTACGATTTTGCAAATTGTCTTGCGATGTTCAATATTTGTCCCAAAAAAAAAACTATTTTTTTCGTTTGATTTGAAATTCGCGCCAAAATAATTCTGTGATTTTCCGTCCAGATGGCGAAAAAAGTCGCTCGCAAGCGAGATAGAATCGAAAAGAGTATATAAGTGTAGCAATTATCTATTTATTATACGTGAGGAGAAGTTGTTAAGTTATTTTTTCTATTAAAATTTACAAATAACATACAATTTGTGATAATAATTTTTCTTTTGTGCCGTTATTCACGGTTTCTTTCAGTTTACAATTAAATTTGCTTGAAAGATAATGTAGACGCTTTATTAAAAGAGTACTAGGAAAAACAAATTATTATACCCTCAGTTAATTACGACACATTTTTTTTTCTTTATTCTCTCTCGATTTTAACAGACGTATTATATATATATATATACAATGTTGTATACTGTGTCGGAGGAATAAAAAGATTCTTATCAGAATGACAAGCTATAATAAAAGTGTATATATATAATTATTGCACAAATTGTTCAATTGTCACTGTTTTTTATTTTTATTATTATTTTTATTTATATTATGCTTATTTTTTTGTACTATTTTTACTATTTACTATTATTTTTTCCATTAATATTTTAATTCTAATTATATTTTTTACTATTTGATTGTTTCTTTGTTTTCTATTTGATTTCAGGGTGTCTACTAACTGGGAAAACAGGGAGTTTTATTTAACCGGGAAAACCCGGGATTTTTATATAAAACCGGGAATTTTTTCCTGAAAATTAAAAAAAGTTTTATTATTTTCATTTGTTTAAAAAAAAAATTACTTTGTATTTCAATTTTTATATAGATATTTACATTACACTCTTTTTTAACTTTGAATTAGTGAAAAAAAATTAATTTGATAGTAAAAGTCAGGCACTAATTCAAACAGATTATGTAAATAAATTTAAAAAAGTTAGTGACCGTAATTTTAATTTTATTTTTAAAATACAAAGTCCCTCTTAAAGTTTTAAATCAATTTTTTGTTTCTAAAAATTAAATTATTCTATTATTATTCAATAGTTATAATTATTGAACTTTTCTTACATTTTTATACTTTCAAATTTCTGAATGTTCAAATAAATGATATTTATCATTTCTTAAGCAAATTTAATGTTTATTACTTATTAAGTAAATAATTCATTATTACTGCTTTTTTTAAATTGCAATAAAACTCTTCACAGGAATTAAATTATTTTCATAAATAATATCATTCTGTGGAAGGATTTCAATTATTTTTGTAAATAGTCAAATTCTTTGCAGAAATTTAATTATTATCAATAGAATTGTAATAAACTTGAAAAAAAATTTCCAATTATAATTATAAAAAGACAAGATTATTTTTAAAAAATTGAAATAATCATTTTTCAAATTTTCAATTAAAATGATTATTTATTTATGTTCGAAATCAAATTTAAATTTTACGAGAAAAGAAAACCGGGAATTTTGTTGAATGGAAATAGTAGACACCCTGGATTTTTTCTTGAGTTTTAATTTAATTTTTTCTTTATTTTCTATTTAGTTTTTTCTTTATTTTTACTATGCTCTTTTAATTGAATGGTGCGCCCAGAAGCCAAGTGCGGAAAAATGGGAGTAAAATTAAAAATTCTGACAGAGTGGATTTGCAATATTGTCATAAGATAGAAGAAAATCTAGTTATAGTATATAGAAAGAGTGAATTCTATAAATACAAAAATAAAAATTATGATCGCGGCGTAAATGTCTACATGTGTTTATATTTATAAGCACTGCGATCACAATGTTAAGCGGATGTTTGTTGAGGTCGAATCTCGCGTGTGTAGACTCTGATGGTAGACTACTTGTTTTAGCCGCAGACGTTCTCCGTAAACTTCATGAGCTGAAAGTTGATCTAATTTATCAGGGTGAAGAGAGAAAGATGAAAGAGCAAAGGAGTGAGTGAGAGAGCAAGAGGGAAACAGAAGGAGAGAAAGAGCAAACGAGAAATTTAGAGAGAGAGAGAGAGAGAGAGAGAGAGAGAGAGAGAGAGAGAGAGAGAGAGAGAGAGAGAAAACGTGAAGAATAGAGAAAGAACAGAGAAAAATAGAGAGAGGAAGAAAAATAGAGAGGAAAAGAGAAGTAGAGAGAATTATAAATAAAGAGAAAGATAAACAAAGAGAAAGATAAATAGAGAGAGAAGGATAAATAGAGATTGAAAGACCAATAAAGAGAGAAGAATGAATAGAGAGTGAAAGAGAAATACAAAGAAAGATGGAGAGAAATAGAGAAAGAACAAGAATAATAGAGAGAGAGAAAGAAAAAAAGAGAACGAACGAGAAAAATAGAGAGAGAAAGAGAAATAGAGAAAGAATGAAAAAAATAGAGAGAGAGAGAGAGGTAGAGAACTAAAGAGAGAAAGAGAAATAGAGAGAGAACGACAGAAATAGACAAGGAAAGAAAGAAACAAGGAGAAAAATAGAGAGAGAAGCAGGTGGACAAAAAGAAGAAGAGAGAAAGAGGGCGCGAAAATAAGTGGGAGAGAGTTTGTAGCCGCATGCTCCGCCACAAAAAGGTGGGCCAATTCGCGTGAACAACAGGATGATACCATGGCGTTGGTATTCATACGATGCACGCGTCCAAGATCCTCTCGCTTTTGAATGTACGCCAATGTAGATTGCATTCATTTTTGCCAAAAAAAAAAAAGAATCCCGCTTTTTTTTTGTCTTTTTTCCTAAATGGACACAAATACACATACAAAGGAAGTAAACATTCCCTACTGTTTACATTAGTAATTCATTGTTTACGATTGTTAACCGTTGATCTTCATTTTTTTTCATCTATTTTCTCATATTTCAATGTTTCCAATCTTGTCAGTCGAGATTATGGACCAAGAATCTCCAAACTAATGTCGACAGAAATTCATAGCACATAATTTGGTTACTGGACGAAAATTAAGTATTTCTTCATGATTTTGATACTTTTCCCGTTTTGTTCGATTTGAAATTCGCGCCAAAATGATTCTGTGAATTGCCGCCTAGGGGGCATGAAAACTCTCTCACAAGCGGGATGCGAAAAGTCTAAGTTACCTTTAGTTTTTACTAATTTGCAGTTGCAAAAAATTGTGGTAATAATAATTTCTAATTATTTTCCTAATAATAATAATAATAACTAGGAATTTAATTATTAGACGAAAAGTCATCTTAAGGTTACTATTTAAAAATAGTTTTTTATAATAAATTGTTAATTGATTTTTATTCAATAATTGAATGATAATTTAATAATTCAATAGTTATTATTAATTCAATATTTCAATGATAATTAAAAAAAGAATTCTATAATTGAATTTTATTCTCGTTTATCTGAATGATGTTTTTTTTTTTGCTTATATAAGCCTCCTAACCTTGGGCCAATAGAGAAATATTTTACGGCAATATAAATTATAAGTTTGATGGGAAGAAGCAAAATAACATTGGTCAGTTCATTCATTTTTTCCTTCCACTTTGTTCCCAAAGATTGTTGTGAAAGAAGAAAAAAAAAGAGAAGGGAAAAGAACTGAGATATAGTCTCACTCACTCTCTCATCCCTTTGAACTCACTTGAACCAAAGCCGCCTGGAATTCGACAGTGGCTAAAACGAAAGAAAAAAATTATATATATATGTATATATATATATGTATATATATGTATATATATATATATATATATATATATATATATATATATATATATATGTATATATAAATAAAGAACACAACTGAGAGAGAAGGAATAAAGAAAAGAAAAAAAGGGGGCAAAGCAAAGGAAAAAAAAATAAGGGGCAAAAGGAGAGAGATGAAGAAGAAAAATCGTGATGCATTCCTGTTCTTAACGTTTCGGAATTCATCGAATCTCGATGGCATTATATTCGTAGCGCAAAGAATATAAACGTCAGCGTACTTTCACATGCCGCGGCAAAAGGTTCAATTCAATCATCGATTAACTTTGACGTCTGACTGCCAATTGCCATAGACATGCGACGCAATAATTACGTTCTCTTGTTATTGTTATTGTTGTTGTTGTTATTATTATTGAAGATGGAAAAAAAAATTAATTTCTGTCACTGCCATAATATGACAGGAAAAATGTTACATAATATACGTGTAATTAAAAAAGAATGATAAAAAAATTTATACTTCCCGAATTACTTGATTAGCAATTTTTTTTCTTTTTACTTTACTTTCATAATCATCGACGTGGAAAACTCCTCAAAATGTATATTTGACGCGAAATTACAAAGAACTATGAAAAAACCACCATATCCGTTCCGCCATTTTGAATTTTGCAAAATCGACATTAGATTTGTGTTCAGCGACCTCGAAAACCCCACGAATGACGATTTTTGAACAAATTTAATTTTTTAAAATAAAATATTCACCACTTAAATACGATATCTTTAGCCGCCATATTGCATCCGCCATTTTAAATTTTGTAAATTACACTTTATGTTTTTATTTAACACTCAAGAAAATTTCTAGACTTACGAATTTGAATCAAAATGATTGATTATTACTTTAATTCGTAGTCAAAACGAATTTAAAATCATAAATTCAAAAAATCTCCGCCATATTGCATCCGACATTTTTAACTTTGCAATTTTTAAAGTTTATATTCTCCAATGATTTGGAAATCTGTTTGACTGACAAAATTAAAATAAATTATTAATTTCTGAATTTACTAAGGACTATTTATTTTTAATATAATCGAATCTAAATTTATAATTAAGAAAATTAAGAAAAGTCCTCCATATGGCATCCGACATTTTGAATTTTGCAAATTGGACATAGTATTTTTATTTAACAATGAAGAAAACTTCTAGACTGACAAATTGGAATTAATAAATTATTTCTTGAATTTTTAGTCAAAAATTGAGTCAAATCAATAATTTTAAAAAATACCCGCCATTTTGAATTTTTCAAATTCGACTTTATATTTTTGTTTAACAATTAAAATCTTTTCTAGAGAGACGAATTATAATACCTAAATTATTAAATATTTAGGGCCAAAATAAGTGAAACCAGACACTTGAAAAATTTTTGTCTCCAATTTTCAAGTTATCTATGATTTTTGGTAGATATATGAGTACACTTTTTGCCCCTAAGATATTTTTCAAAAAAAAAATTTATTTTTGAAGTAATCAGGTGTTAAAGTTTTGGGTCATTTTATTTTCATTTTATTATTACTTTGAAACAAATAAAGATAATTAGGTGAATTTTTTTTTAAATTAAAGCTTAAAGTCTATATTTTAAGGAATAAATAAAGCGATTGCTAAAAAATGAAAATTTATAATTGTTATTAACAATTCTTTTAAACAATTGCAAATTGAAGAATGTTCTCAATGTTTTTGAAACATTACATTTCGATGTTATATTGCGCAAAACTCCAAGGATTAATTTAAAAAAAAGAAAAATGAGTAACCTTCAATATTATAGAAATTCTGTAGTTTTTTCTGAAAAAATGCAGGCGAAAATCGACTTTTAATCTTAAAAATCCGCTTGAAAACGTGAAGTTTCTAAAAAAACAAAACACGATCTTATTTATTCGTTTGCAATTTTATCTTTTTCCAGTAACTCGAGTCGATTTTCGCCTGCATTTTTTCAGAAAAAACTACAGAATTTCTATAATATTGAAGGTTACTCATTTTTCTTTTTTTTAAATTAATCCTTGGAGTTTTGCGCAATATAACATCGAAATGTAATGTTTCAAAAACATTGAGAACATTCTTCAATTTGCAATTGTTTAAAAGAATTGTTAATAACAATTATAAATTTTCATTTTTTAGCAATCGCTTTATTTATTCCTTAAAATATAGACTTTAAGCTTTAATTTAAAAAAAAAATTCACCTAATTATCTTTATTTGTTTCAAAGTAATAATAAAATGAAAATAAAATGACCCAAAACTTTAACACCTGATTACTTCAAAAATAATTTTTTTTTTTTGAAAAATATCTTAGGGGCAAAAAGTGTACTCATATATCTACCAAAAATCATAGATAACTTGAAAATTGGAGACAAAAATTTTTCAAGTGGCCGGTTTCACTTATTTTGGCCCTTTAGTTTAAGTTCGAATTTTTAGTCAATGAATTTAAATCTATGATCTGAAAAATCAATGACGTACAAGAACAGTACGCCATTTTGGATTTTACAAGTTATTGACTGTATACCCAGAAATAGGATTTCTTTGAAACAAAAAAATCGTTTTTTCAAACTCACTCTTTGAATTAAACATAAAATTTGTTTGAGTTAAAAAAAAAGTTTTCTTTACGTTTAAGAAAAACAATTTTAAATGTTTTTTGAATTAAAGAAATTATTTCTTTAAATAATATTTTTGATACAAAGAAAAATTTCTTTAAGACCAATAAAAAGCTGAGAACATTTAAAGAAATTATTGCTTTGCCTTAAAAAGAGATTTTTTATTAAATCGAAAGAAACATTTCTTTGAGCCAACAAAAATCAGTTAAAGAAATATTTTCTTTAAATCAAAGAAACTTTTTTTACACCCTATAACAATGCACAAATTTCTTTGATTTGAAAAAACATTTTTTGAAACAAAGAAGCTTTTTTCTTGGTGTACTCATAATTCCCGACACCTAAAAAAATCACCGAATAATCATTAGCATAACTTATAATTAATTATTTTTCGCTATTTTTAAATTTCATGTTTGACGTTATTAGTACTTTTTCTAGAAAAAAAAAAACGGTTTATTAAACAATTTTGAAAGAAAATTTCATTTGAGAGAAAAATAACTGTACTTTGACTATTTTTTTTAATATTAAAAATTGAAAAGACCCACTTGAGTGAAACCCCCGGAAAAAACAGGTCTATAATTGAATTAACATATATAATATTGAGTCTACTTGTTAGCAATAGGGTTAAAATGTAAATAGACATGTGTAAGAGAAGAGAGGTCATTGATGTTGCATTAAATTTATAAATAGAAGCACACATCGTTGTCACGTCCTTTTTAGCCCCCGGGGCTGCTGCAATAGTTTGGACAGTGGGGTTTCGACTGAATGGAAAGGGGTTTTTACCGGTTTTACCCCTTCTTGATATATATATATATACACAGTCTAGCCCTCCTTCCCCCACTCCTAGTGCTATATCGATTATTTTTCCCCGCCAGCAATAAATGTTTGACCCGTCGTGAGTCGCGTGGCCTACGTTTCAGCAAGAAATAGAGGAGAACAAACGAGCACGTGCACGTTGTTGTTGTTGATTTTTTTTTCTTTTTTTTTTGAACAGTGTATGTAGAGAAAAAAAATCGTCTAGACAGCCAACTTCCGGTATCCGGACGACCAAAGATAGAGCCTGTATTTTCGACCCTTTTGCGATGCGTCGCGTCGGACTGACACCTGGCCCCAGGGCCCTTTCGTTCTTTTTCCCCCCCGCCTTCCATTTGCCAAAAAAGAAGCGAAAAAAAGGGTTAATGACCTTTAGATGACCCTTATTTCCGATATGTTGGCGTGGAAAATGTGTGAGTGTGTAAGTGTGTGTAGAGAAAATAGGATAATCAGAGGAAAAGGAGATTTCCCTCTTTTTTTATCAATTGATTCTGAATCTATAGAAAAGTGCTGAGGAATTTTATTAGCGAATTGGAGAATTTTTAATATTAATGAGATTTTAAATTCGGTAATTTATATTTTGATTAATGAGTCTAAACCAATAAAGCTAAATTCATAATTAAAATTTTTTATTTTAAATTAATACAATCAAATTAATTGGATTAAATTAACAAATCTACATTAATAAATTTATATTCTTTAATTTTTATGAATTATTTATTGTATATTTTTCGAATAGTTTAAAACAAATTTGAATTTTGGCGCTGCTAGTTCAGTTCACCATGGTGGCGCTACTGGTTTAGTTTTGTCACCATCATACCAGTGGACGTCGCATGGCCTTAAAATCTTCACATTTATATTGAAAAGAAAAACAAATAGAATGTAAATTTTAATCTCGAAACTCTTTCTTTCTGGTTGTGATTTTCACTATTTCTGCAAAGTATAGTAAAATTTACTGTCTGTAAATTAAGGAAAAAGTAGAAAATTAAAAAAAGTATAATAACAAATAAAAAATATATTAACAAATAAAAATCATAAACAAAATGAATAAAAAATAATTAAATAAGTCAAATATAAAAAAAAATTCTGAAGAGAATAAGTAAAAAGAAATTGATAAAGAAATTAAAAATAATAAACAAAATAAATAAAAGGTGAATAAAGTAAATAACAAAATGAAAGTAATATATGATTAGTAATAAATAAACAAATAAAGAGACAAATAGAAATAATAAATGAAGAAAATGGAGAAGTAAAAAAACAATAAATAAATACTCTTTTTTAACTTTGAATTAGTTAAAAAAAATTAATTCGACAGTAAAAGTCAGGCACTAATTCAAACAGATATTATGTAAATAATTTTTTAAAAATTATGGAGTTAATAGAAGTATTGTGAAATTCGACTGAAAATATGTAATTGAATTTCTTAAAGAATTTCTTTAGAAACTTTTTAACAAATAAAATTTTCAAAGTATTTTAATTTAATAATTAATCAATAATTGGATTTTATAGTCACATTTTAATGAATTCATGTTTCTTAGTGCGAAGATTAATAATTCAAATTTTTATTACAGTTAATTTAAAAAAAAGATATGCACTTCAAATTTTTTATTAAAATTGAATTCTCGCTAATTTTTTTTTTTTTAATTCTGAAAAATAAAATTGTAATTTTCCAATTCCATTGTTTCAAGATAATTTAATTTTTCTAAACAAATAATTGAAAATTTTTGAAATAATTGAAATTTCTTTAAATTTTTTTTTAAATAATTTAATTCTTTGAAAGAATTTTAATTAACATTTTTCGAAAATAATTAAGGGAAGTTAGTGACCGAAATATAGTAATTATTGAAATTCTCTTAAATTTTTATAATTCCAAATTTTTGAATGTTTAAATAAATGATATTTATCATTTCTTAAGAAAATTTAATGTTTATTACTTATTAAGTAAATAATTGATCATCACTGCTTTTTTTAAAATTGTAATAAAATTCTTCACAGGAATTAAATTATTTTCATAAATAATATCATTATTTGGAAGGATTTCAATTATTTTTGTAAACAGTCAAATTCTTTGCAGAAATTCAATTATTATCAATAGAATTTTAATAAACTTGAAAAAGAAAATTTCCAATTATAATTATAAAAAGACAAGATTATTTTTAAGAAATTGAAAAAATTATTTTCCAAATTTTCAATTACAATTATTATTTATTTATGTTCGAAATCAAATTTAAATTTAAATTTTATGAGACAAGAAAACCGGAAAAAAATTAAGCCTTAACTGGGAAAAACCGAGAATTTTGTTGAATAAAAATATTAGACACCCTGTAATATTATTTTTTTTCTCGAAGTTTCGAACAATAAAATTTATTAATTATTTTTGGTTGTTTAATTTATTTACAATGTTTATTTTATAATAGTTTATTTCATTTAATTGTTGGGTTTCTTTTGTTGCTTAATTTTTACAATAAAATTAACAGAAATTGTTTATTGAACAAAATGATAAATTTTTTTTTACTGAGACTATTATTTCTTATTCATTTTTATAGTATAATAGTATAATGAATATTATTAATATAATATTAATGATTACAATGAATTAATTGTTATAAATATGATGCCTTTTATTTTTTTTTTAAATAAATAATTTTTTATAACTCTTCTATAAAAAAATAATTGCAAAAAGAATACAGTAACAAGAGATATAATCATTTTATGCCTCTCTACATACTCCATTTTACATTGCACGATTTTCATCCATCTGACTGCCTCTCAGTGAAACGGAATGTTCCAAGATCTTCATCACCTTTCATTTTTTTTTCTCATTTCGGTTTCCCTCCTCCCCCCATCAACTTCCTATTATAATCTTTTGCTACTTCCTGTAAACTATTCTCGGTGTCTTAACTAAATGAGTTTTATAAAGAAAGAAAAAGATAAGAAAAAAAACTCTTAATTACCGTAACGAGAAATCTTTCCTCGCGAAAGTAAAAACGTAGATTTAAAAAAAAACTCGTTCGCCGTTTTTCTTGTCAAACAAGAAGAATTGAATGACGTTAAAGGGGAGAAAAAAATTTGTAAACAGAAATATATATACTTCTCGTATTTTTCGTTTATAGTATGTGAAGAAAAAATAAGTAATTAATAAAAAAAATAATCAAAATAAAGATAATAATTAAAGTCATAATTAAATTATCACTTATTAACTTATTAATTAATTATAATGTTAATAATTAATTAATTTAATAACAATTTATTTAAATAATAATGTTAATAATAATAACTGTAATGAAAAAAGTAATATACATTCAAAGCCAAAAGATACAAACTATGTATGTCATTTATTAATATTGGGTCAGTGGTTAACGTCCAGGTCTAGAGTGTATTAGGTCCAGAGTTCCATTCCCCTCGCGTATAAAATATTTTCATTTTTAATTCTATCAAATTTTCGAACATAAATCTCCTAATAATAAAAAAATATTGTAAATTTGTTAATAATAGATCAATAAATAAATAACGCAATTTTTGTAATAATAAATTAATAAATAAATAATGCAAATTTTTTAAATAGTAAATAAATAATTATACTAATAATAGTAATAAAAATGAAAAATAATTCAATACCGATAGAAATAAATTTTTGTAAAATAGAATAGATTTTGAAAGAAAAAAGAATTTTTTTATATAAAAAAAAAATCACGTTCTCTTTCTTTTTGTCTTGAATTTGTATAAACACGTGTTTGTGAATCATAATATGGAAGTAAATAATAATAATTTTCTGGGAAAGCATGATGACGTTACGTTTTCATAAATAGGCCCTTTGTGGATATTCATAGTTAGACGAACACCTGTCTCTCTTTCTCTCTTAATGTTCTGTGAACTCTCTTTCGCTCTCTCTGCACGAATATGTAGACGAGAGACAGGCGCAATAATGTTGATATATTATTTTAAAAATCAACAGAGAAGAAGTGTTGATGCATGAAATATGATTATCTTTGAATACAAATTAGCCATATGATTAATGAATAAGACTCCAATTTTATAAGAATTAAATTTTGAAAAAAATTTGCAGAAAAAATTCTGCAAATGATTAAAATATTTACTGTTTGCTTTAATATTTTTCGAAAACTGCAAAAATGTTGCCTAAGTCAATTAAGCAGATTTTATTTGTTATTGAATTATCGAATCGAAGTGTATTAACTTTTTTATTTGTTAATTAATTATTAACGAAATTAGTATTATTTCTTTTTTTAAAAATAAATTTACAGTATTTATTCATTTATTATTTTAATATTTATTATATTATTATTTATTTAACATTTTATTATTTATATTTATTATGAAGATATTTATTTACATTTAAAAAATTCAATAGAATCAGAAATGAAAATATTTGACACTTAAGGGGAATCAAACTGGGGACCTAATACACTACAGACCTGTACGTTAACCACTAACCCACTCACACATTGAATAAAAATTTCATTTTTTCTACTAAATGTACCAAATTTTTTTAATACAATTTTACTGTCTAATATTATTTTAGTATTTTTTATTATTATTCAGTAAATATTTTTATTATATAGTTAAAAATTAACTATTTAATAGTTGTAATTTTTTCTTCTAAATTTACGATTGTGTACTATTTAATATTTTTTTAGTATTTTTGATCTTTATTCACTAGATATTTTTATTATTTAGTAAAATTAAAAAATTTGTGGTTGTAATTTTTTCCACTAAATTTTTACTAATTGTACCATTTTTGATATTAAAACTTTACTTTCACACTACGTAAGAAATTAGTTTTTACATAGTTTACCATTTTTAAATTTATGGAAAGTTGTCAAAAAAGTGGGACGAAAAACAGTGAATTTTGTTAAATAAATAATAAAACTGAATAAATAATATTAAATAAATAGTAAAAATAAGTAAATAATATTAAATAAATAATAAAAATAAGTAAAAAATGTTAAACAAGTAGTAAAAATAGATAAATAATAAAATACCAACTAACAAAACTGGCTTTTCTAATTAGGCCCAATTTAGGATCCTTTTAAGTTTTATTAACCTAGAAAGTAAAAAAAGAATGAGTACTCGCCAAAAAAAATTGACAGGATTATTAAAATTTAGTACACACGAGATTTAGCCGAGTTTCCTAATAAATTTCTTCTCGAGTGTATAAACATTTATGTGAAAAGGAACGTATAGGCCATCAGAGTACTTCGGCCTTTGGGTGAATGGCTATATACTAACCTTGAGGAGAGTGTCTGGAATGCAACTCCTTAAGTAGACTATTTTCGAGTTCCTTTGCGACGCGACAACGAATCAGCAAAATTGCACACTTTTTCCACATTCGTAAGAGTCATTTTTTTATCGATTACAATTTTTTTTTTCTATATGTAAATATATATATACACATATAATATTAAAAGCGCAGAGAAACAGATCATGGATGACTAATAATGTCGACAAAAGTCGTGCACGATCTTGAAAATAAGAATCGTTTGCTTCAGCTAAATATTAACTCAAATAACACGAGAGAAAGAGAGACAGAAAAATTTGTCGTGTTTTAAATTACAATAGAAATTTTTTTTTGTTTATTTGAGAAACTTGAAAGTTTTTAATTTAATATTTTATTTCGAACTTGGAAAACTGATTTTCGTTGTCATTTTTTGTTGCTTAGTAATTAAATTAAGTAATTAAATGTTAATACTAAATTTGTTTGTATATTTGTTTATTTATTCAGTATTTTGTTTTTATTTTTACTATTTTTTATTTTTGTTTTGCGAATTTTATTTTCTATTATTTTAGTTTAGTTTATTTCTCTTTTTATTTAGTCAATAAATACAGTGATTCTTTATTTATTATTTTAGTTGTACTATTTAATTAATTAATTTTTTTTTCTTTCATTATTAAAATTTAAATCCGAGTGGAATCGAACCACAAACGCATCGATCACAGTCAAGCGCTTAACGACTACGGCTAAGGGAGACTTTGCTATTATAGTTTTTTTATTTTCTACGCAAATATTTTTTTTTCCTAATTTTTTTCTCATTTTAGTTTTATTATTTAATTTGTTTAAATTTTATTCTATTTCAGGTAGTCTTAGTTTTATTATACTCTTTATTAATTTCCTATATTTTATTTTTATTATTTTTTGTTTTTCTTATTATTATTATTATTTAATATTATTAGTAACGTACTCAATAAATAATGTAACTGTTTATTGTAATATTAATTAAATAAAATGAACAAAATAAATAAACAATTAAATAATTATTATTCCATAAAATATAACTCCCACTAATATTATTAGTGGATAATATCTCTAATATTATTTTCTTGATATCCAGAAAAATTTCCATATTTTTCAATAAAAAAAATTTGCAAATTTCAACTTGGAAAAATTTGAGTTCAAGTTAATCGAATATTTTACAAGAATTCCTGTGGAGAATAAATTTACATGTGAAATTTTCTTGTGACCCTAAGGACCAATCGTGTTCTTAAATAATTTTTTTTTCTTTTGTACTTTTTTTTTCAATATACGGGACAGCGAGTAAGAAATGCACCTGGGTTTTATTATGGATTACAGAAGTTACATAGTTTGATGCATGATTATATGTATATGCGCACGGCGATTTTGTAACAGATTGCTTGGATCAGAAGGATTACACACGAGATTACTGATTTTATATTGCGTATACTTATTAAATATGTGAAAAATGATGATTTGTACTGCATGACGAAAAAAAACATTCACAACAAGTATTACTAATAGATGTTATGATGTTTGGAGATTATAACTTCAGGAGAAATTTAATTTTGAAAGATAATGATAAAATTAAGTTTAGAGAAAGAAAAATAGAAATTTTTTTAATAGGATAAATTTTTAGTAAATAAATATAATAATAAATTTTTTAGTAAATAGAAATTTTTACTTGTTTAGTAAATAAGTTTGCTATTTTAGTAAATAATTATTACTATATTAGTAAAAAGTAACTTTTACTACTTTAGTTAATAATTATTAATTATATTAATATTAATTAATTTATTAATTATATTAATTATTATTAATAATTATACTATTTTAGTCGTAGTAATTTTTAGTATTTTAATAAATAGAGAAATTTTGACTGCTTTAGTATTTCACTATTATTATTTTACAATATTTACAATATTTTTATGAATAATAAAATACTTCATTAAAATTCAATTATTTTTAAAAGTTTGAATAAAATTCTTGACCAAATTCCACAAGAATTCAATTATTCAATTTTTAATAAATTTCTTCAAAATAATTCAATTATTTACATAAGTAGAAATAAAATTTTTCACAGGAATTCAATTATTTAAAAAACAAAATTTAATAAAATTTTTCGAAAAATATTAATTATATAAAAATATTTTTATAAATAATAAAATTCTCCACCGAAATTCAATTACTTTCATAAACTAGAATAAAATTCGTTGTAAGAATTCAATTATTTATATAAACTTGAATAAAATTCATTGGAAGAAATAAATTATTTTCAAAATTAATAAAATTTTTCGCAAAAATTCAATTACTCTCAAAAATTAAAAAAAAATATATTTTCAAAATTTCAATTTTATTTATAAATAAAAAAATTCTTCATCTAAATTCAATTATCTATAGGTATTTAAAAATTTTAATAAAATTCTTGACAAAATTTTGTAGGAATTAAATTTTAATGAATTAATTCAAAATAATTCAATTATTTCCATAAGTAGTAATAAAATTTTCACAGGAATTCAAATATTTAAAATACAAAATTTTATAAAATTTTTCGAACAATATAAATTATTTAAAAAATTCTTTACCGTAATTCAATTATTTTTATAAACTGGAATAAGATTCTTTGTAAGAATTCAATTATTAATATAAATAATAAAATTTTTCACATAAATACAGTTATTTTTATAAATTTGAATAAAATTTAAATTATTTTCATAAGTAATAAAACTCATCGCAGGATTTTAATGATTTTTTATACAATATATACTTTTTAATCAAATTCCTCGTAAAATTTAATTGTTCTTTAAAATTTTATTAAAATTTGTCAAATTAAATTCACATATTTAAAAATTTATTGATAAAATACTTTATGAGAATTAAATTTTAGCAAAGAACATTCTATTATTCAATAAATTATTTATTTTTAAATTTAAATAATTGAATTTTTCTAGAATTTTCTAATAAAAATTAATTTAAGAATGAATTAACGGATAATCGATTTATTATTATTTATGAAAGTAATTGAATAATTGCCACGAATTTTATTACATTTTTTAAAAATAATTTAATTTTTTTGAGAAATTTTACTGCTTGTAAAAATAATTGAATTCTTGCGAAGGATTTTTTTAGGATTTTTGTATATAATTAACCTATAAGTTGATGAATTTAAAAAGGTTTGCATTTGAATGTTTTGAAAAATTTTAATTCCCACAGCAAAATATTAATAATTAAATATTTATTTAAAAAAGAAGTTATTTATGTTTTTGAATATTTTTACAATTAATGAAATTTGTTAATAAATGTAGTGGACCATTTTTTCTTAATAATCTAATAATTTTTAAAATGAATCAGAATATTCTTTAGGGTCAGGGAAAAAGTGAAAATTTTTTCTGGAAATCAGGAAAAAATAAAATTAAATATTTGTGGCAACCCTGTTTTAAATAGTAATATTTACTATTTAAGTAAGAATTAAATTTAGTAAATAATTCTACTATTCTAGTAAATGATAATTTTTACTATTTTAATAAATAGATAGTAATTTTTACTACAGTTTTTTTCTATTATTAAACACGAAATTGTCTATGAAATTTCTTTTTTCACAACTTCTACTATATTTTTTGAAGTAAATTTTATTAAATGTCAGGAAAGTAAATATTAAAACAAAAATTTTCTTCTTTGTAAATACTAAAATTTATCCTCTTGAAAAATAGTAAAAAAAATTACAATTTAAGAAGACGCAGAAATTCTAGAGAATAAAATGTTTTATTTATAAATAACGGAGAATATTTTTAGTTATAACTACGTAGCCATCATTTACTATTATTTTATTCGTTCGGAATTTGGATTTTTAAAGGATTTTCAATTTTTCCATTCAAGTTACATTTCTCTTTATACGTATATGTATAAAAAAAATCTTACAATTTAAGAGGATGCAAAAAAAAATAGAGAAAACAATGAAGAAAAAAAATTCAATTCTCGAATCCGGTTGTTGCTTTCAATATATATACCTATTTGTTTTTTGTTTATTTATTCAAGCTCACATTAAATAATTTTATACAGGCGTATTAATTTATATTATTATATTATTGCTAAATTTTCAAGTACAAGTGAGATAAGATCAATAGATTCTCAAAGGAGACGTACAATTTTAATAGAAGGCATAATATTATAAATTTACATTCCACATATATACAATGTATATAAATATACTTTATCTACGAGTGCAGATAGAAATAAATAAAGACTGGTTGAACAGGTTTAAAATATTGTTTATTTATTTTCGTTGCAAAAAAAAATCCACACGGATTTGTGACTCTAAAGTGCATCAAATTCAATGTATATATATTTGTAGTTTTTATTCTAATTCAAATCCGTCGAAACCTATTTTCATTTTTTTACTCTTTCTGAACGTAAAAAATTATAGAAATTAAAAAAAATGTTTCTAACTATATTATTTCTTTTTTATAATAGAATTTTAGTTTGGAAAAAAATTCAAAAGTTGTAAGTTATTAATTAAAAAAATAGTAATTAAAAGTTTGTATAGAAATTCGTTCTCTTTATGTGTACACGATATGGAGAAAATTGTACAAGAGGAATTTTTTCGATTAAAAAAATAGTTAATTAGTTAATTTTCTTTTTTGTCGTTTTTTTCAGGGAGGATAATTTTTTCTTTGTTTTTTTTTTATTTTTTGCACGATTGACGTACATTGAAAGAAGAAAGCATAATTGTTTTATCACGGTACAATATCTACCCATGAAATTCAACCATGAATCATGAGAATCATTTTCACAAGACAAGTGGGTAAAAATTTTACATTCTTCTTTTACAATTCGTTACGAATTGCACCGTCACAACAGATTATCAAACTGTACAATGATTTTTATTCACACACATTTATTTATATTTATATTTTTGTTATTCTGTTATTTAATTTATATTAACATTTAAATGTACTTACAAAGACAGAAAAAAATGATTTATTATTGTTTTTATTTTATTTATTTATTAAATAATTCGTTTATTTCAACATTTAAACGATCATAGAAAGAATAGAAAATTTATTTATTATTAAGAAAATTTTTTTTTTATATTTTACGCTGGCATTCGTAAAAGTACTTTTTCTTTATTACAAAATACAAATATGGAAAATCGTTGCATTTTTCTTGTTTTTTTTTTAAATTACGAATGCAGAAATTGTTTTCTATTTAATCAAAAAAAGAGAAAAATTATCTCTTAGAAACATATTCTTACATTGTAATTTCCCTTTTTAAATTCCCGTGAGCAATTTTCCAATATCTATACCCTTTAATCTGCACTAGAATTTATTACCTTTATATATCTTGGCAGTGTGCAATAAGAGAATTATGAAGTTTTTAAGAAGCAAATAATCGTAAATACATTGTATATATATACTGTATTATTGTTGGAATTTATGATTATTATCTCAATGTCTACTTAACATCGCCAATTAATTATTGGCTTCGTTTTTTTTAACGAAATTTTTATTTGTAGAATATTTATTTTTCTCTTTACAATGATTTATATTTCAATTGAAAAATTAATCGAATTTTGAATTGGAAAATTTTTTTTTTATTAATATTTTTTTGGATTTTCTGTTAGTAAGGAAAAATAAAATTTGTACAATTTAATTATTTTTTAATCTGAGTGCAAAAATAATTTTTTTTAGTCTCAGAATTTTTTATTCATTTTTTATTCACTCAGAATAGATAATGTGCAATAATTGCGATTGATAATTCGAAAATAATTAACAATTTTATCGATTAATTAGTAATTAAGTTATAGCAATTTCAGCAATTTAATTAATGATTAATTTAACAATTATTAAATACACTTTTATTTAATGCAAATATATAATAAGTGATTTAAATAAAAATTTGTTTGGTTCTAATAAAATTTTTTATTAAGTAGAATAATGAATTAAAAAATTTATTTGGTTCAAATAAAATTTTTAATTAAGTAGAATAATTAATTAGTCGATTGTCAAAAATCGATTATCAAATGAAAAAATCAACAACAATAACAAAGTCGCAAAGAATAAATCTCCCTTTAAAAAATCATTTTTTTTAATTAATTTAAATTACTATGATATAAGCGTAACAGTGGTGTGTGAAATGCAATTAAGGACTTCACACTGTGAACTTATTTTTTTTTCTTTATTTTTTTTCTCAATGAGAGAGAAAAAATAATGACCTTGGTGAAAGGATGAAATGTTTAGCTCCAATGTTTATTCACTATTAGCTAATGAGCATGTAATCTTTTATGCTGCATCTTCTACTTAGAGTATTATCTCACATTACCTTTAATTAATAGTCGACATTAAAATACATTATAACAAGTGTCTTAAAAATTATTACATAAAAACACTTCTCTCTCGTGTCCGTATAAGAGAAGTTAAATTTCAAATCAGAGTTTATATTTCCAAGAGGCTTTTTTTCTCGATTCGAAAAATTATTTTTAATTCAGAATTTTATTCTTCTTTCTCTACATAAACACATTCGTGAAATATTCACATTTTTTTGTGCAAAATTAATGAATAATTAATTTTCTCTCATTTTTTTGTTGATCGACTTATCGAATTTTTATTTTCGATTTGAATTTCGCGCCAATTTAGTTCTGTATTCTGCCGTCTAGGTGGTGTCAAAACTCTCTCACAAACGAGATTGAGTGGACGGAATATAAATATATCACTTTTTATTCGTCCTTGGAAAATGGACAATATTTTGAAATATTGTTTTTTGTTTACATAGTTTTTCTAAGGAAAAAGTTTTGCGAAGAAATGTTTTGACTCGCTTTTTGGCTCAATTTGATATCCTTAGAAAAACTGTGTTGGGGAAATTTATATTTTACTTAAAAATTAATTTTTACTTGTTTAAAATTTTTATTTTATTTATTTAAAAATATTTTGAAATATGTTTTTGAAAAAATTTATTATTTAATTGGAAAACGTAATTTTTATTTGTTATTTGAAAAAAATATTTTTTTAGGGGAAAAACTTTATGGTTTGGAGATGTTTCGGGCGTAAAATTCTCGCTTTGGGAATTTTATATAGTATACATAGTGTATGCAAAAAATTTTATTCTTAAAGAAATGTTTTTCTTAACAACTCTCGCGTGTGCATATCCGGATGAATGACGGAGCTTTAAATGAAAGCATTAAATTGTGGGAACGATGAAATTATTTTTAAACGTTGAACTCCCTTGACCTCGGCATTGAATCGTTGTATCGAGGTCGCACTCTAGCATAGAAAGACGGCGAACCATGAGAGAAGGTCGATGATATGTGAGGGAAATTTTTTTTTTTCAAAAAGCATATGAACACTGTAAACATTATAAATATTACCACACGTATACAATATAAATATATTTTTATGTTTATTTTTTCGAAGAAAAAAAATTAGAGGTATCATTTTTTTTGCTATAATCGACAAAGAAAAGAATTTTCTGATCCGGAAATTAATTCTTCACCTTTTTTTTACATTTTGCATCGTTATATTTAAATTTTAAATAGATAAACTTTTTTTGGAAAATTTTTCTAGTTGTTTATAAACAAAACAAATTTTTTTTTTATTCATAAAATTTCAAATTTTTTGTTTTAATTTTTTTACTAGTATTCTGGAAAAATTTGTTAATTTCGAAAATTTTCGATTCGATTTTTTTGACAAAAATTTATTCATCCTGTAAAGAAAATTTTTAACTTAATTTTTTGCACATGATGAAAACGAATAATTTTCCTACTCCAATTTTTAATTCCGTGTTTTTGTAATGAAAGCAAAAATATTTCCATCGGAAATTTATAATTCTTTTTTTTTTCTTAAGAAAACCATTTTTTTGTAAAGTTTTCATTTTTATAGAACAAAAAGAAATATTTTTTATTTGGAGAAAATTTTCAATTTCATTTATTTTTTCTAATGGAAACGAATATTTTTTTATTGCAAAAAATTTCTTAAACTGAAAAAAAAAATTTATTTGATTCAAATAACCGATTATTTGACTATTATCAAATAAATATTTACTTAAATCAAATAATTTTTATTTGAATCAATTAAATGATATTTGCTTCAAATACAGTTTATTTGATTCAAATAAAAATTATTTGATTTAAGTAAATATTTCTTTGATAATAGTCAAATAATCGGTTATTTGAATCAAATAAATTTTTTTTCAGTGTATTTCTATTTTTCCGTCGCAAGAATTATTTTTCACTTTTGAAAATTTGTACCTAGTTATATTTTTTTCGATATTTTTTTCTGTTTAAACATTAAAAATCAATTATTCTGTTTCGAGGAAATTTTTAATCTCAATTATTTTCATCATGAAAGTAAATATTTTTTTATCTGGGGAAAATTTTAACTCCATTGTTTTGTAACGAAAATAAACAATTTTTTATGCAGTAAATTTTTAATTACTTAAACTTTTTTGGAAGTAAATTTTTTATCGATAATTTAAAATTACTTTTTTTAGTAACAAAAGCAAATGTTTATTTTCGAACATTTTTAATTCTTTTTTTTAATATTTATGATTTATGAAAACAAATATTTGTTTATTTTGAAAAATGTTCTGTGTTTTATTTTCTTATGATGAAAAATATTGTTTGTTTAAAAAATGTGTAATTGTGTTATTTTGTAATGAAAACTTAATGATGTATTTTCTTTTTGTAACGAATATTTTTACTTTCATTTTGTGTAAAAGGAGAAGAAATATTTTTTATTTAGAAAATCTTTTATTACTTTGGTTGTTGTTATATTTAGTTGTTAATTAAATAATGAATTAATTAATTTATTTTGTTAATTTTTTGTTTTGTTTACAGTGTGCCAAAGCATAGACATACGCAATTCAGTTAGTGAATTCAGCAGACTCCAAGGCTGTCGAGTGGTCGAAGGATTCGTTCAAATTTTACTGATCGATCATGCGAACGACTCTGCCTTTTTGAATCTTACGTTTCCGGAGCTTGTCGAAATTACGGAGTACCTCGTGCTTTACAGGTAAATTTCTATTATTATTTTTTATTTTCCCTCTTAATTTACCAACTAATTTTTATTTTTTTATTATTAATCCCTATTTTATTATAATTATTAATTTATTTTTATTAACTTTACTATTATTTATCTATTAATTTTATTAATATTTATTAGTTTATTTCTATTTTATTATTATTATTATTATTATTAATTATAATAGTAAATATCAATTAGAAATATATTACAATGTAGAAAAAATATCTACACTCATGAAGACTCGAACCCCGGACCTTTCTGACACAAATCTATTGTCTAAGCCGCTTGGCCATCCCACAAGTTATTATTACTGCGACTATTAAATTATTACTCGTTTATTTCTTGTATTATTTATTATTATTATTATTGTTTTATCGAAATATAAAAAAGGTTCGCTCTATAAAATTATTTTATTACTAGGCATTTTATTTAAATTAGTTAATTAATTTTATTGTATATATTTTATAAATTATTTATTAACTTCCATTAATTTATACAAATAATATTAATAATAATAACAAAAAATAAATGTATAAATTAAACAAAAATTTTTTTAATAAAATTACTGGGCAAGCATTTTTTTATATATTATAGTACATAATATATATATATTTCTTGAAGTGATTTTTTATTAAAATGACGATCTTTGATTTTCCACTCTTGAAATGTCAATAAACGAGTTTATTGCGAATTGAAGAGGATCATGTGTTGAATTTAGAATCTGGCAGACGAATCGCCTGCACATCCGGTTTGGCAAAATTCTCGCACGGAAGTACGATTCATGAAATTGTGAATAGTATTTTGAATAGTCATATAATTCTTTTAATGGGACTTTACTTCAAATAGAGTGTGCCATTTAAATTGATTTATTATCGCAATCAACTCAATTTTTATTATTATTCTATTTAATGAGAAAAAGAGAGAAAAATTTTTAGTACCGAAGAAAAGAGGAAAATTTTATTTTTCCATTATTATGGAGATCAATGGTTTATTTAATAAAATATGCCAAAGAAATTGTTTCCACAAAAAAAAATTATTAATGTAAAGAAAATAAACAAAATAATAAATTTACAAAGTAATAGTAATAATAGTTAAAATAATTAATTTATTAATTAACTAATAATTTGTTACAATTAGTAAAAATTTTTTTTATGTTTTTATTAATAAAATTATTAATTTTTTTGTTAAAAAAATGAAAAATTAGTAATTTTGAAATAAAAATTCAATTTTTAAAAATTTTTTTCTCCTTTTTATTGCAGAGTGAATGGTCTACGAAGTGTGGGTCGACTTTTTCCAAATTTGACAGTGATACGTGGTAATTCGTTGTTTATCAATTATGCATTGGTCGCTTTTGAAATGATGCACCTCCAGGAAATTGGTCTACATTCTTTAACCGATATTTTAAGAGGTTCCGTTCGTTTCGAGAAGAATCCAGCACTTTGTTACACAAACACTATCGACTGGGATATCATTGCCAAGAATGGAAAAGGAGAGCACGTTATTTCGGTGAGTTGAGAATTTTATTTCCTTCTTTCTGTCGCCGTTTAATTATATAATTTACAGCAATTTGCCAAAAAAAAATTAAAATAATCGAAATTTGTTTAAACAATTCGTCATTGTTATTTATTTATTATTGTTATTTTATTACTAAACGAACTGTACATATGTATAAAAAAAAATTATTAGAAGAATGTTCTTTTAGTAACTTTTTACAACAATAATAGTTTTAAAATAATTTGTTTAAACAAACGTTTGAAAAACAAATGACAAAAAATTGATGAATTTTCAAAAACTGAGGTCGACAATTGATTCTCTAAGTGAAAAGGTACTGAAGGAATAGTTAGTTCTTTTACAAATGTTTAACAAAATTTGTTATAAAATAGTTTGTTACAATAAATTGTTATAAACAAATGAAAAATAATTGCAGTTTTTTTTAAACTGACGTCGTCATTTTACTCTACGTGAAAGAATACTAAAAAACAGTTCTTTTAATAATTTTTAACAAAATTTGTTTTAAAATAATTTGTTTAAAGAAATTTTTATAAACAAATGAAAAATAATTGCATATTTTTTAAAAACTGACGTCGCCATTTGATTCTACGTGAAATAATACTAAAGAATCAGTTAGTTCTTTTAGTCATTTTTAACAAACCTTTTTTTTAGAATAATTTGTTTAAAAAAATTGGTATAAACAAATGATAAAATAATGGTGAATTTATATAAACTAACGTGACTTTTTAATTCTACGGGACAAATTAATAAAAGAACGTATACATGTTTCTCAAGTAAGTTTTAACAATTTTTTTATTAATTGTTGTAAATAATTTATAAACAAATTATCACTCTGATGCACCTATCTGAGCCTATGTTGAAAAAATAGAAATGTCAGTTAATTTGTTATTGGAAACAGAACTGCGAAACAAATGATTAATATTGACTCTGAAAATAGTTTCAAAAAGTATTTGTTTAAACAAATTGTTTTAAACAAATGAAAAAAATTGTAAAATTTTTAGAAAGTTACGCTTGTTCTTTTATTAATTTTTGACATAGAATCGAATGGCGGCGTTAGTTTTAAAAATTCTACAATATTGTTCCATTTGTTTATAACAATTTGTTTAAACAAATCAATTTTTAAACTTCAAAGGTAATTATTTGAAAGGGAGTTTCCTGTTTTTAATATTGATTATACATTTTTTTTTATTTGTATTCTGGCATGTATTTAAAAAATTTTACTCTATTTGTCGTAAATAATTTATAAGCAAAAATCATTTTTGTTTATATATTATTTACGACAAATAGAGTGAAATTTTTTTAAATGTTTATAAATTTTTCTTTAGTAATTTCTTACGTAGAATAAAAAATGACAATGTTAATAAGAATTCATCATTTTTTCAAAATTTTTTATAGCAATTTGTTTAAACAAATTCTTTTTTAAACAATTTTTAATTATTTTTTTGTTTATTTTTATTTCTTCCACTTTAAGCATAGGCTTTAATGATCTAAATCCTATTTCTAAGCAACAATTTTTAACAGAAAAATTTTTTAAAAAGTTTAAACAAAATTGCTGACAAAGATTTGAACGGTAAAAATAGGGAATTCTATAAGTAAAAAAAATGTATATATGTTATATATATATGTAGTGAAAGTGAGTTATCAAATGTTTATCGCGAGAAGAATGTTAACGCTAACAATTCTATGAATAACTCTCGTCTTTCATTTAATTAATGAATCGCATCTTCTCATTCGATGACAAGGTGTTATGTCTCGAAGCTGGCATGTGAATGTCGTACGTTGCATATGTAACTAACTTGCGCGTACGTGACACGAATATTCAAGAGAGAAAGATAACGACTCATCGATTATCTCATTAAGTCCCTGCTTAATCTAACGAGAATCTCTGTTGCAGAAAGAAGCATCTGCGTTTGTCACTAGGGTGCGAAGCTTTTTTTCCCCTCCTTATCTTTCACCGTAAAAAAAAAATTGCCAATAATCGTTTATCAAATAAAAAATAATTTCAATTTTCGATATAATAGTTTTGTGCTTTAAAATGTTAATTTATTAATTTCATAATTTAATTATTTTATTTTTTATTTATTTATTTTAATTTTATTTATGTTTAAGTTGTTGATTTTTCATTAAACAATTTTTTTTATTTTGAATTTTTTAGTTCGAATTGTATAAATAAATTAGAAATTTTCAAACTGTTTTAAATTTACTAATTTTGAACGCGTCGTTAGCTTAGTGGTTAGAGCCTTGGTCTGTAAGTCAGTAGGTCGTAGGTTCGATTCCCCTCGTGGGCAATTTAGTTTATTTTCAATTAATTTCCTGAAATTCAATTAATTCTTAATTTACTTCTTGGTTATCAATTGTTTTCATAAAAGATTTTTTATCTTTTAATTGCCTCCTGTCATTACAATCAATTTTTTCCTTTCATTTTTTAATTACTTCCTTTAATTTCAATTACTTTGTAAATCATTTTAGTTAATTTTTAAATTAATTTCTTTCATTTTAAATATAAGTTAATTAAATTTTTTAATTTTACTAAATTTCAAATTGCTTTCTTAAATTCCAATTAATTTTTAATATTTTCTAAATAATTGCAATTAACTTTTAATTATTTTTTCAATTTTTAAATACTTTCTGTAAGATTAATTAATTTCTTTATTTAAATGAATTCTTTTTTAAGTTCTTTATTTTCAAGTGAATTATTTGATTTCAATTAATTTTCATTATTTTTATTTATTTTATTTTGTTATTTATTTATTTTTTTAAACTTTATTTATGTTTAAGTTGTTGATTTTTCATGAAACAATTTTTTTTATTTTGAATTTTTTAGTTCGAATTGTATAAATAAATTAGAAATTTTCAAACTGTTTTAAATTTACTAATTTATCTTCATTTAATTTTTAAATCTTTAATTTCAATTGCTTTCAGAAAAGATTTTTCATTTTTGTATTGACTTCTGTAATTGCAATTATTTTTCAATTACTTTTTTAATTACATTTAATTTCAATCAATTTTTTCCATTTTTATTAAATTTCTTTAATTTCATTTAATTATTATATTTAATTTTAATATAAAAAACACAATAGAAAAACAAAAACAAACATTGACCTATATGTAAACAAATAACACGAAAAGAAAAAAATGTTCGTCTCCAATATATAGAATAAATGACATTTGGGTTTTTTTATTTTCAATATTTTTAACCGGATTTAAAAGCAGCGATCTAATTAAAATTGGAATAATTTAAATTTGAATTCAATTAAATTTGCATAGATTTGAAGTAACAAGTACCTATTCCTAATTTAATATACGATCAGATCTGTTTATTTTAAAGCTTCCTCCCCCATATATCACAAATGAAACAAAGCGAGGAATAAAATTAGTGATTCATTATATAGAACGTGAGGATTGAAAAAAAAGGAGAAAGAAAAAGTTAAGTTAAGTTCATATGTAGTTAACGGAAGAAATATATTCTCCTGTAAATTTATACAACTAGAAGATAATATATGCAAACATGTGTGTGGACGTTAAATATATATATACACTACAATAGAGAGAAATAACCAGTGCACCTAAAGAACTTGAAACTTTTTTTTTTCTTTTTTGCTATGCACTTTTTTTTGAAACTTTTTTTTCCAGCTTTACGAATAATATTGCACTATAACACGTGTGTCCACAACAATTTATTTATATTTATCCTTTAAATGTATAAAAAATTATTTGTGAGTGTATCTACATTATTTACTTATTATGCTGATAACTGTTTCTTAACTATATTTTTCTCAATGCAAAATAAGCATAAAAAAGATGCGATAAATAATCATGTCCATATTGCGGTCGCTGTTATACCTTACTTAGCACATATTCAACGAGGCATAACTAAAAATAGCATCCGGAAATGTATAAAATAGAAAGAGAGTGCATTTTCAAAGAATAGTTATTCTAATATACTTTATTCGCATTTTATTTTTCATTGGACCAGAGTAAAGTCATTTCGCTTTTTTCCCTGATAAAATTACTCTATTCCTTCGCAAATAACTATTTATTTATTTAAATCACAGCCTATTGTTAATTATTACTATAATTCTTATAAATTTAATCTCATTCATTTTACAATTAAAAAAAAATTTAGTGACTTTTATTTTATGTCAAGAAAAGGACTGAAACAAGAAAAATCGATTTTTAATTATTATTTTTTATTATTATTAATATTTATTATATTTTTTTTAAATTATTGCTTTTTATCGAGCAGGAAAATTTGAAATAAAATAAAATAAAATTTATTAAATTAAATAAATTAAATAATAATAATAATAATAATAATAATTTATTAAATTTGAAATAAAATTTGAAAAACAATGTTTTAATATCGAAAGAATAGTAATTTTTATTTATAAATATTTTTTGTTGAAAAAAAATGTTTAAATTGTTTGAACAATTTATTTTCGTGTTAGAAATTAAAAAGAAATAGAATTTTATTTGCTTTATTTGTTTTTGTTGCGCTTTCAACAAATATTCAAGGAATGACAAGTAGTTTTAAAACTTCTTGTTGCACATCGTTCGCACACACTAACATAATTTCTGAATATGGCATTGTTGTTAAAATTGTCACATTAAATGTGACGTCAAAAGCAACGAGGTTTACGATTGTAATAAAATATACGTCAAAGGGACAATGTGGGAAACGTTGCGAATTCTTTTTTTTTACATTTACTGTCACACTTTCCTGGTTTATAAAAAAAGATTATGTGGAAAAAATTATACTTTACTTTGCGAAAGGAGAAAAATTTAGACGAAAATATTTTTCGATGAATGGAAAATTTTGAAAAATTTCTTTTTATTTCAATTTTATTTTTAATTTGTTTTAAAAATAAAATACAATTTTTTTGTTATTTAGTTCTTAATTTATAGTTTTAATATTAACTATTGCAAAGTTTTTTTTATAGCTTTGATTTTAATTTCTTTTTATTGTTTTTCGGTTTTAATTTGTAGTTACTATTTTTTTTATAAAACTTTTTTATTTATATTTAAGAAGTTATTATATATTTTCTAATTAAAAATTTTTAAAAATATTAAATAAATTTTTTTTATTAATTTTTAGTTTTTTAATGAATTGTTTTTTATAATTTTACTAATTGTTAATAATAATGATTATTATAATTATAATAAAAAAATTTTTATTACTAAATTAATTAGTTAAATTCTACTTAAAATTAATAAAACATTTTGCCAATTAATAGTAATTTTTTATTAATATTTAAAATGAAAAGTTTTTAACTATCATTAGTTATATTCCACAAAAAATAAGTAAAAATATTTACTAATTAAAAATAATACATTAAAATTTATATTTTATTATTATAGAATTTTTTTTTAATTATTTAATATTTCCTATTATTTACAAAAATTAAAAATAATTGTTTAACTAAAATTTAAATAAAAAACAACCAATAAATAAATTAGTTGAATTCTATAAAAATTTAGTACAATTTTTTCTACTGAAACTTTATTAAGTTTTTATTGAAATTGGAATAAAAATAAATTTTCAACTACAAAACAAATTAATCAAAATCCACTAAAAAATTGTTACAAATTGTTATTAAATTAAATTAGTGAACCACTGTTCACTAGAAAAATTCACTATTTAAATTTATAGAGAGAAACATTTACTACAAAGTTAATATTACAATTTTATTTATTAAAATTTAATTCTAATTCATTTTAATTTCAAACACAATTTAAAAATTAATATTAAAAGATTGTAAATTGGTAAAAAAATAAGATAATCAAATGCAACTCAAATAAAAAGGAAATAAAATTAAAAAACATATAATTAGATTATAAATTATAAAATTTACAAATTGAACGATAATTACAATTTGATATCAAGTTATGTGTGTATTTTTTTCTCTCTTTAAAAAAAAAAAAAAAAAAAAAAAACACGAGGAAAATTTATGACGAATTTAATTCAACTTTTGATTTACGAAAGTACTGAAAATAATTTTTTAATATAACATTGATTTAAATGTCTCGCAAATCATTTACCTTTTTTCTCTTATCTCACTTATATATATATAGGATATAAATTTCAACTCACATTTATTATTTATTTATTATAACCCCCCGCCCTTCCCCCACTCTTCAACCGTTACCTTTTTTCTCTTATAATCGAATTTTTTAACAACATATGATAAAAAATTAATTTCAGAAAAAAAGGAAGGGAGAAAAAAAATTAAATCAAAGCAATAAATAACTTTTTGAAGGTATATATATATAAATGTATATGTGTATAAACACTTTAAATCCATCAGAAAATAAATAATGGATTATGGTAAAATTATTGAAGGATTTTATTGCTTTTAACTTTATCTCGAACTCTACTTAAAAGGAAACTTTATGGCTGTTTGTCGCAAAAATGGAGTTTGCACTCCCTGAGAAAGTAAATCGATAAGGTTTTTAAAGTGACACATATATACTTGTATATATATATACAAAATATATTTTTAAAAATATTTGTTTGTATATATTGGTGAATTATTATTCAATTAAATTCCTGGAAAGTATCAGATTATCGTAAAATTAAGTGATAGCTACTCAAATGTAATTGCGGTGCAATAAACTTTCTTGCAAAAAAATGAGAGAGAGAAAAATAGATAAATATATATGCCACTGTTTATAAAATTATCTAATATTTATTTAGGTTACAGCATTTTGTTGGAATTTTTCAAAAATTTAATATTTCTGGCTTTTAAAAATTTAAATAACCTAAAAATATTAATATTAACGAAAAATGTTTCCAAAAAACTTATTTTATTCCATTCATTTTATTTTAGTACTTATTCATATTGTATTAATTGTTTTTTATTTATATTAATTTTATTTTCTATCTATTTATATTATTTAATATGATTTATTTTCACGTACGAAGCCAAAATATAGATAATTTATTATGTTCTCAATCAAGAGAAATTTTTGTATCTTGTTAGTGTTTACAAACAAATGAACAGGAATCAAAAGAAAATTAATTTAGCCTTGCGGTTAAGTACACGATTTCATAACTGGTGAGACCTGGGTTCGATTCTTGACAACTTGAAATTTTTCTTATATTAACGACAAATAATGATTTATTGATTAGAAACTAAAACTAATTATAAAATTGTATAGAAAATAATAATCTGTTTTATTGTTTAAAAACTTTTTTCTAATTAATAAAATCGTAAAAAAATATTATTGGGAGAATAATTTAAATTGTACTTTTAGTGCACAATTAGAATAAAATAAAAAATAATAATTAGATACAAAAACAAATAGGTACTAATAAGTAATATACAAAAATGTACAAATAAAGATTATAAAAACAAAATGTAAATAAAAAATAACTATTTTAGTAATAATGGAAATAATAAAATTTAATTAAAATTTTTGTCTCTCTCTCTTTTTTTAAAATAATAATGTGAATGTAATGAAATGAAACGTGATTGAGGGAAGTTTCAATGGAAGATGAATCAGAGAAGGTAGAATTACAGGTGCGTGAGCGTGAATTTTTTTTTTTTTTTTTGCAAGAGTATTTACCGTACACTTTATATATATACATAAAATGTGTGTTTATGCGTACGTGAAATAATACGCACACTATTTATATACTTCCATATATTCATTTTGTGATTTCCGGTAATCCAAGTAAATCCGGTCCAACTAAATATTAACGATGGATTATTTCTATTTTGGACTCGATTACGTATATATCCATTCATTAAAGTCTATATATTCGCTTTCTTTCTCTCTTTTTCTCTCTTTCTCTCGTTTCAATCACTTTCTTGCAAACTTAATTTTTTTTCCATTCATTCAAACTTCACTCAATTGACCATTCATTTTTTTTCTTTTTTTTTGCCACAATCTAATCAGTAATGGTATAGCGATGTAAACTGTCATTGAAAAATAACTTTATTTTTCAGTATTGAGATATTTTTGTATGGGAAATATTTTCTAAAAATAGAAATTTTACTTAGATTGTTATTGAAATGTTTTCATTTCGGTATCTACTGCGATTTTATTTTTAAGTGTTTATTAGTGTTATTTATAAGTTTTTATTTTCTGAATATTTTTTATTAACTTTATTTGTTTGATTTTTTTATTGATTTACAAAAGGAAATAACTTTTTTTTTACTTAATTTTATTTAGTTGAATTTTTTTTTATTGATTTACGAAAGAAAGGAAATCTGAATTTGTTTGTGTTTTAAATTACTGACAAAATTTTTGTACTGATTTGACATAAATAGTGAGTGAGTTGTTGCTTTTGAATTATTTAATTTTAGTAATTAATTTATAGTAAAAAATGAACTTATTTATTATAGTAATTTTTTGGTAATTCGAATTTTAATTCTATTGATAAATAGTAAAAATTCTATTTCTTCGTTAGTAACTAACTTTAATTTATTTGATAATAATATTTAACTAAATTGAATTATAGTTTTACTAGCAAATAGTAAAAAGTATGCTAATTTATAATACAATAAACTTTAGGAATTCGAATTCTATTTTTACTAATCAATAAATAAAATAATAAATTAATAAATAAAAATCAGTCGAAATTTTACTACAATTTGACTTATTTTTTTAGTGAATTTTAACTAATAAATAATAAAGTAAACTAATAAAAAATAAATTTTGTAAAATAAAATTAATTACAGTAATTTTTTTGTAATTCGATATCTAATTCTACTAATAAATATATTTAGTAAAACATTATATTTATTTTTTATTAACTTTTAACTAATTTAAATAAAAATGTTACTAATAAATATTAGAAAAAATTATTCTTCTGATTTGTTAGTACGAAAAAATGTTAAATAGTTAAAAATCAGATACTAATTCAAATTAGTTCACAAAAAAACTAATTTAGATTTAAAGAAATATATAAAAAATGACTAATCATTAATTAAATTTTGTATTCAATTTTTTTTGATATTACTAAAAAAAATTTCTTGGTACAAAAAACCTTTTTTTATTGCAAACATTTTTTTTATTACAATTAATCGTTTGGTTAAGCAAAAAATAATTTTTTTATAACAATTGGACATATTTTTTTACCAAAAAATAATTTTTAATTGAAAAGAATCTTTTTTTTACAAAATAATCAGTTTTAATTAAAAATAAAAAAGATTTTCTTTACGAATCTTTGTTAATTATTATCTATATTTAAAAAAAAATAATTTCTTATTTTTATTTTATTACAGGGAAACAAGCCGAGAAATGGTTGTCCAATTTGTGAGAAGAACTGTCCAAAAAGAGAGACGAACAAGAATGAGCATTTATGCTGGAACAAAGAACACTGCCAAAAAAGTGAGTTTCTTTTTAAATAAAATTTTTAATAGTTTTATATTTAATTTTTCTTATAAAAAAACAAAATTATTATTAATTATTATTTTTTTATTTATTGCTTCCTCATGGTGGAAGATTTGTATTTATTATTAAACTACATTTATTTATTATTATCATTATTATTATTTTTTTTATTTTTTCATTTATTAAGTTCCATTTATTCATTATTTTGATTTTATTTACTAAATTGCACTTATTTATTTATTATTTTGCATTTATTTACTGCTTTATATTTTTTTTTTTTTTTATTATATTACTTTTTGCTTATATAATTTAATTTTATTATTTCTTACGTGTATGTCGCGATTTTTTTTGTTCGCCTTCGTCGCATTTCTTGTTTGAAAATTTATTGGGAACAGAGAATGATATTTGGGAAGAAAGAGCGTACGGTGCTTGAATTAATGAACTACCACTAGATTTATTCTTGTCTTTTAATCTTTGTGCTTTATCGAGGGCGAATATACGTGTTGTTATCATTGACGACGAGAGTCCAAGAGAGAAAGAGAGAGAGGAATAAACTGAATAAACTCTCTATAACGTATTCAGTGATCGAAAAATGTTTGCACGAACCAGAATTCGATTACAATTCAAACAACGCTTTCAATTACAAGCAAAGGATATATCATTTATAAACTTCAATCGACAATATTTTCCCCTCTTTAAATCCAATATTATATGGATAGAAATCCATTTTTTTCATTTTTTCGGGGGGCTTTGTCAATTTCCATTTGTATTTTTTTGTTTTATTTATAAATTTTATTTTATTTTTTTTTAAATTTATTTATGAATTTACATTTTTATTTTTTCGTATTGTTATTTGTAATTCATGTATTTTTTTGCATTTTATATTTTTTGTAATTTTATTTTTTGTATTTTTTGATACTTTAGTGAATTGTTTTTCTTTTTTTATTTCTGTTTTTTATTTTTTTTTGTATTTTATATTCTTTTATATATTTTTACAATTTTTTATACTTTAGTGTATTTTAATTTTTTTTAATATTCGTTTGTATTCTTATTTTGAATTTTTTTTAATATTCCACGTTTTCGTTTTATACATTATTTGTTTCTGTTTTTCACTTAATTTTTCTATTTATTACAATTTATTATTTTGTTTCTTATATTTATTACAATTTATTATTTTTTAAAAATATTTATTACAATTTATTGTTTCGATGTTTATATTTATTGCAAACGATTTTTTTTCGAATCTTTTTACAATTACAAAATTAAAAGTTTGGATATTCAAATTACCGCGTTGACCTCAACCTTATTTTTTGACAATTTGGAAAATTAATTTTTCAGTTTACTCGAATTTAATTGATTTGATAAAATTTTTCTTTGGTTCGCTTTATTATTTTTTTTAACTGACCTTCAGTGTCATAATAAAACGATAAGCCGGTTTATCAAAACAATGTAACTGATTCCGGATGTCATCGCCATTGCTTTGACTAAAACATAATTGAGTTGTTTTGTTACCAGTTATTCGCAGTAAATTTGTTTTTAAAAAAATAATAGAAAATTATTACTTTTGTTGTATTTTACAATTTGTGCATTTTTTTAGAGACAAAATGTATTGCGATTAAAAATGGAGAAAAAAAATTGTATCCCTCTTGTTTTGTTTTATTAAAAAAAATTCTTTTGGTAGAAATACATATAATTGTAATTATCAATTTTGTTTTATTTAAAAATTTTTGCTTTTTCCAGCAAAATTTGAAACTTGTTCTTCTTTAAAATTTACGTTTTTTCTTAACAAAATTTATTGCGACATAAAAAACACAATATTTATTTTAGTTAAAAAATAAAAAGTGATAAAAATTCCGCAATTGTCAATTTTCAAAATTTAGTATTTCTTTAATTTTATTAATTTTGTTAAAAGTAAATCATGATTTTTTGTAGAATATTTGAAGAAAGAATTTTTTTTCGTAATTTATTGCTTTTTTAATTTTCTTCTTTTTCAAGTTTACTTTAAATTCACCGGAAATCCTCATCAGAATACAAAATATCGTTTCATGGAAAGAATTTGAACTGGAAATTTGTCTTTGAATTAAAGAGAGAATTTAATTTATTTAAATTTCGACTGATATGGGATTACATTCTTTCTTTGAAAAATTTTAAATTCGTTGGTTATTTTGATTAAAAGAGATTGAAATTAAAAGATTAAAATTTATTGTAATTTAGAAGAAAATAGTTGAAACTGAAAAAATCACTTCTTTAACAATTAGGAAAAAATTCAAACACATTGCTTATTTTGTTTGCAAAAAAAATATTTTTATTGCAATTTGGAAATAAGAGATTTTAATTTTAAAAAATTCGCTTTTCTATAAATGTGAAAAAATTCTAAAATTTTGAGTAATATTTTGTAATTTATTGAGACTGACAAAAAAAAATTAAAACTACAAAAATTGGTTTTTTGCGTAAAACGACGAAAAATGGAGGAAATTTTTTTGGTTAGATTATTTATTGTAATTTTTTTTTAATTATTGAAGGTAATTTGGAAGAAGAAATTTTTTATTTAAAAAATCGCTTTTACTTTGTAGAATAAATACTAAATTTTTGTGTTTATATTTTATTGTAGTTTTTTAAATTTATTTTATTTATTTTAATTTATTGTAATTTACTTTAATTTATTTTAATTTATTGTAATTTATTTTAATTTATTTTAATTTATTGTAATTTTAGAAAAAAGTTTCATTTAAAGAAAATCGTTATTTTCCAAATGGAGAAAAATTAGAAGTTTTGTGTTTATTTTATTGAAAAAAGTAATTGTATGTTGGAAAAATGTATTTTTAATTAAAAATATATTTTTTTTTACAATAAACAACAATCTTAATGCTTCGTGTTTATTTATTTAAAAGAAATTTTATTGTAACTTTAAAAAAAAATTCTTAGCTAAAACAATTTTTTTCCAAGTTGAAAGCAAATTTAATTATTTCCAAATTTATTTGTTTGTAAATTTTTTTGTTTATTGATTTACTTATTTGTTAATTTTTTGTATTTATCTTAAATTAAGAGAATCCCTTTTGTCCAAGTGGAGAAAAATTCTAAGCCTTCGTATTTATTTTGTTTAAAAAATTTTTATTGTATTTTCGAAGAAAAATTCTGAACTAAAAACAATTTTCTTCCAAGCGGAGAGCATATTTATTTTCTGTTTTATTTATTTTCTGGTTTATTTATTTGTTTATTAATTTATTTGTTAATTTTTTTGTTTATTAAATTATTTGTTAATTTATTTGTTTATTAATTTATGTGTTAATTTATTCGTTTCTTTGCTTTCTTTATTGATTTACTGTCTTTATTAGAAAATACAACAAGAAAAAAAAAATTTTTGAAATAATTAATTTTCATTCATCTCTCTCTGTTTTTATTTTTGTTCCAGCCTGTGACACATGCGAAGGAGGAACGTGCACGTCAAACGGCGAATGCTGTAATCGATCATGTCTCGGCGGTTGTTCTGGACCAACTGCCAGTAATTGTACAGTTTGCAGAAATGTCATGATTGGAAATACGTGTGTAGATCGTTGTCCTGAATCCACCTACGCATTCATGAATTACAAATGTATCACTGAAAATGAATGTCGAGCTATGAAGAAACCACGCGAGGCATTAAACATTCACAAGGACTATCCATATAAACCATTTCAAAATGTTTGCCGTATGGATTGTCCCGTTGGCTATATGGACGACGAATCATCAAATAATTTGACAACATGCAAAAAATGTAATGGCCCCTGTCAAAAGGAATGCGGTGGCGCAAATATTGACAGCATTGCATCGGCGCAAAGACTTCGCGGTTGTACACACATAACAGGCAGTTTGGAAATACAAATTCGTGGCGGTAAAAATATCGTCAAAGAAATGGAGGACAGTCTCAGTATGATCGAAGAAATTGACGGTTATTTAAAAGTCGTGCGAAGTTTCCCATTGATTTCTCTCAATTTCCTTAAGAATTTGAAAATAATTCGTGGCAATTACGTCGATAATAATGAGAAATCGTTGATTGTTCTTGATAATCAAAATTTACAGGAACTATGGGATTGGAGTGCAAATAAGACAATTAAAATTCTCTATAAAAATAGTCGACCGGGAAAAGTGTTTTTTCACTTTAATCCAAAGCTTTGTTTGCAAAAAATTGAGAAACTGAGGGAAGTTGCGCAATTGGAGCCATTCACTGAGGTGGAGGTTGCGCCGAATAGTAATGGCGATAAAAATGCCTGTAATGTGACATTGCTTGAGGTGAAGATCGATAAGAAGGGATCGAATGCGGCGCTAATAATTTGGGCCCCCTTTGAACATCATGATCCAAGATCGCTATTGGGCTATGTGGTGTATTTTATTGAGGCACCGTTTCAAAATGTCACCATGTACGATGGACGTGATGCTTGCGGTGGCGATGGATGGAAGGTGGACGACGTCTCACCAACTGAAACGTATTCGCCTGGCTTTAAAAATAATACGGAAGTTGTCGAATTTTTGACGCATATTCTCACTAAACTGAAGCCTTACACGCAATATGCGTTTTATATCAAGACTTATACGATTGCGACTGAACGTTCGGGGGCGCAGAGTGAAATTACGTATTTCACGACACTTCCTGGCGCTCCTAGTGTACCGCAAAAATTATCGACGTACAGCAATGACAGCGATGTTTTGATTATGACTTGGCATCCACCGGCTGAGAGGAATGGAAATTTGACTCATTATCGTATTGTCGGTCGATATGAACCTGACGATTCGCTTTTTTTGGAACAACGAAATTATTGCGAAGAACGTAAGTTGCAAAAGTCTAGAGTTAAAACTTTAATTATTATTATTCTTATAATTAATAATTATAATTAACCACCCCGCGAAACGCGGTAGTCAATTTTGTACTATTTTGCAAATAGCAAACAATTTTTTTTAAACATTAACTTCAATCTACAAATGATTAAAAATTCAAAAAAAAATTAATTCCTTCGCAACAATTCAGATATTTTTAAAAATTTTAATAAATTCGCCTGAAAAATTTAATTATCTTGATAAATATCAAAATTCTTTCTAGAAATTCAATTATTTTCATAAACGACTAATGTCTATTACAAAAATTGTAATAAAATTCTGCAATTAAATTTATTAATTTTATTAATTTTATTAACTGATAATATGTATTAATAAAATTCTGTGATTCATCAAGTCAATTATTTTTGAAACTATAATTAAATTTTTAGAATCAACTCAATTATTTTCCAAAATATTACTAAACTTTTGGCAAGAATTCCATTAATTTTTTTTAAGTAATAAAATTCTTCTCCAAAATTCAATTGTTTGCAGTAAAAGTTAATTAAAATTTCTGGGAAGAATTAAATTATTTTTAAAAATTTTAATAAAAGTTTTCTAAAGAATTAAATTATTCTTATAAATAATTACATACTTAGCATGAATTCAAATTATTTTCATTACAATTTTTATGGGATTTTTGGAATGAGTTTAATTATTTTTTTTTTAAATGTAATTTAATTAGGCGAAGAATTAAAGATTTTACAAAAAAGTTGAATGAAATATGTCACTCGAATTTTCAATTATAATTGCTAAGAAACACGACATATTTACAAAGATCAAAAAACACTTCAAAAAATTCAATTACTTTTAAAATTTTCGATTGTAATTATTTAAAAAAAAATAATTGTGTTTAAAAACTTATTTAAAAAAATCAATTTGTTTAATATTTTAATATATTTCTTTGCAGAAATTCAATTATGTCCAAAAAATTGATTAAAATTCAATAATAAAATTGCAAATTGCAATTATAATGGAACACGGTTATTTTGTTAAGATATAAGTTGGTATTTTCAACTACAAGTTTTGAATAATTTTAGATTTAAAGGTTTAAAAATTCCCTTATTAAATTCAATGATTTTCTAAGATTTGAATAAAATTCTTCGCAATAATTCAATTATGTCTATAAATAATAATTAAATAGTACAAGTTTTTGCAAGAATTAAATAATTTTCATAAATTAGAAAATTCTTCATAGGAAATTTAATTATATAATAAATATTCAAGAATTTAAGTATTTTATTATGAAACAATTTAAAACTATATTTTATAAAAAAAACTAAGTTCTTTAGAATTTCAAATTAAATAATTTTTGTAAAATGCAAATTTTCAAAAATTTTAATTTAGAACATTTTTAAATTTAATTACTTTTATAAATTTTTAAGAACATTTCTGTAGAGTTTAGTTATATTTAATAACAAATGAAAATTTACATATAATTCATGGAAAAATTAAATTTTTTTCTGATTTAATTCAAATTTCGTTTGATCAAAAATTTTTTAATTAAATAATTATTTATTAAAAAATTCAGGTTATTTGCAGAAAACTTTGAACTAAAACAAAAACATAGCTTTTTTGAAGTTCTAAATAAAGTTAATAAAAAATATAATTTTTTAAAATTTTGATTCGATATCTTTTGAAATTTAATTGTTTCTAAAAAATTTTTATTATATTTCTTCCAATATTTATTTTTATTTTGTAGAAATTGTATCTTAATTTATTCAAAAGTTACAAATTTTTTTCCAATTTGTAAATTAAAATTTTTAACAGTTTTTAATGCGAGACTATCTGAAATTTAGTTGTTTCTGAAAATTGCTACTCTAAATTTTTCAAAATTTAAATTATTTTCCAGAATTTAAAATTAAAATAATTCAATTATTTCTAAAAAGCGAATTGTGCGGAAAATAATTTTTCTCTAAAATTTAATTTTTCTTCTACAGTTTTCTCGAATTTTGAATTCTTCTCTAAATTAATTATAGTAATAATTTTGAGAAAATGATTCGAGAATTAAATGATATTTGAAGTATTTCTTGATTAAAACTGTTGTTATCGATCGTAAATCAAATTTGTTCTAATAATATGATGCCTGAATTTTATATTTCTTCTGAATAAAAGAATTCCCTTTTTTCTTTCTTTTCTATTCTAATTGACTGACGGAGAAAATAATTTGTTTTCCAGCACTATCGGCACCCGAGAAAAGACCAGCGAAGGCAGTATTGATAGATGAGGAGAATAAAAAAGTCGAGGCTGATAAACAAAGTGTCACTAAACCGGATACCGATACCTGCGATTGTTCAAGTAGCGAAGTTGATTCCTCGACACGCGAAAAAGATGCCACCAGTTCCATTGCATTTGAAGACGCCCTTCATAATCAGGTTTATGTCAAGAGGCCAACATCACGTAGACGACGCGACGTCACCGAAACAATGACTGAAGAAATTTCATTCCAAAAACGTGACATTTCCAGCGAAACTAAGGTATTTTTGGGTGAAATTGATTTTTTCCTCCATTTTTATTAATTCTAATTATTTTATTTAATTTAAAATTTCAATAATATTCTCCAATAAATAAACTGAGCGAGATTTTCTATTTCAATGATTATTTTTCGTATTATTTCGTATTATATATTTACTTTGAATAATAAATGTAGAATGAATTTAATTATTATTTATTACGCTCGAATATTTATTAATTGAATGACAATTTTTTTACTCGCGATAAGGACAAGGACGCGGGACAAAGAAAGAAATCGTCGAAAGACGGGAATATAAAAAATTACACAATTTTAAAGGAGGAACCAATTCCGCCCGATGCAATGGAGGATGGAAAAATACTGAAATTCGAGAGGAGAATTCCAACGACAAATTATACCACTGGTCCTATTACATTTGTAATAAATGGTCTTCGGCATTTCACCGTCTACAATATTGAAATTCAAGCCTGTCGTGAAATAACATCGAACGACAGATCAATAAATGATTATTGTTCAACAAAAAGTATGAAGACTTATCGAACAATGGCACTGGATTGCGCTGATGATATTCCAGCGGACAGTTTTAAAGTAACTAAAACGACAAACAAGGACAATGCAAGTCTTCCATCGCCTGAAGTCAAACTCGAATGGGACGAGCCACATAAACCAAATGGTCTCATCGTCACCTATCAAATTGAATACAAAAATCGCGATATACAAAACGTACGTCAATTTTTCTTTATTTACAATTTTATTCTTTTATAGGGTTAGCACAGGTCAGGGAATCCAGGAAAAAGTCAGGGAAAGTAAAATTGGTCAGGGAAAAGTCAGGGATTTTTAGTAAAAGTACTGGAAAAAGTCGAATTTCAAAGATACAATTTTTCGCAAAAATTCAATTATATTCAAAAATTTTTTAAAATTCTGGTTATTTCAATTATATCTTTAAAAATTAAAAAAAATTCTGGTCATTTCAATTATATCTTTAAAATTAAAAAATTCTTCCCCCAAAATTCAATTATGTTCAAAATTTTTTTTTAAATTCTCGTCAAAATTTCAATACTCTTTATAAATAATACAATTCTTCTTCAAAATTCAATTATTTTTAAAAACTTTAATAAATTTCTTGAAAAAATTTCACAGGAATTCAGTAATTTACAAAATTTTTGATAAATTTCTTTTAAATAAACCAATTATTTTCATAAATAATAAAATGTTCACAGAAATTCAATTATTTAATATAAAACATTTCAAATAATTTTTCGAAAAATATCAATTACTCAAAAATAATTTTATAAAATCCGTCGCAAGAGTTCAGTTATTGAAAAATATTTAACAAATTTCTTTTCAAGAATTCAATTATTTTTAGAAATAGTAAAATTCTTCACCGGAATTGAATCATTTTTATAACCTTAAATAAAATTCGTTGTAAGAATTAAATTATTTTCAAAAGTAATAAAATTCTTCGCAGAAATTCTATTATGTTCAAAAATTTTTGTCAAAATTTCAATTATCTTTACAAATAATAAAATTCTTCAATATTTATTTATTTAAAGAATTTTTTAAATTCTCGTCAAAATTTAAATATATTTAAAAACTTGAATAAAATTCTTGTTAAAATTTTACAAAAATTCAATAATTTATGAAATTTTTAATAAATTTCTTTGAAATAATTCAATTATTTTCATAAATAATAAAATTTCCACGTGAGTTCAATTATTTAATATACAAAATTTTAGAAAATTTTTTGAAAAGTATCAATAATTTAAAAAGATTTTCATAAAATTCGTCGCATGAATCAGTTATTTAAAAAAATTTAACAAAGTTCTTTACAAGAATTTAATTATTTTCATAAATAATAAAATGCTTCACCGAAATTCACTTATTTTAGAAAAATTTTAATAACATTTTTGGAAATTTTGTAAAATTATTTTTATGAATAATAAAACTCATCGCAGGATTTTAATTAATTTTGGATACAATATTTTAATCAAATTCCTCAAAAAATGTAATTATTCTTAAAATTTGTCAAAAGAATTTAATTATTTAAAAATTTGTTGATAAAATTCTTTTATGAGAATTCAATTTTAACAAACATTCGATTATCCAATAAATTATTTATTTTTCAATTTAAATAATTGAATTTTTTAGAATTTTCTAATAAAAATTGATTCAAAAATGAAATTACCGAATGATCAATTTATTGTTTATGAAAATAATTGAATTATTGCAACGAATTTTATTACAATTTTTTCAAATAATTGCATTTTTTTGAGAAAATTTACTACTTTTAAAAATAATTGAATTTTTGCGAAGGATTTTATTAGGATTTTTGTAAATAAGTAGATTTTTGTTGAAGAATTTTAATTCCCGTGGAAAAGTAATAATTAAATACTTATTTAAAAAATTAGTTATTGATGTTATTGAATAATTTTACAATTAATGAAATTTGTAAATAAATTTAATAGAACATTTTTTTAAGTATATACAAATTTTTAGAGGGAATCAGAATATTTTTTATGGTCAGGGAAAAAGTGAGAATTTTGTCTGGACATCAGGGAAACGTCAGGGAAACATAAAATTAAATATTTGTGGCAACCCTGTTTTATTTCAAATGGAGAAGCTTCTGAAATTCATTTTTTTAATTTTTAAAATCCAGTAAGATTTATTTTTAGTTCCTTTTTTCAATTTTTTAAAATTTATTTTCAGGAATTGAACTATTTTACAAAAATGTTAATTTCAATTTTTTAGAAATCGCATTTTTCAGAATTTCTAAATTAAATATATCAATACTCATTAATTTTTGCTTTAACAAATATTTGAATACCTATTGTTATTTATTTGTACATCAGAAATTAAAATTTCAAAATACTTTCAATGTAAAATCTTTTGAAATTTAATTGTTTCTAAAAGTTAAAAGTAAAGCTATAATTTTTCTTTGTTTCCAAATATTTCAGAAAATTTTAACTAAAATTCTTTTTTTAATTATTTGTTATCAAAAAGTTGTACTAGACTTCAATTATTTTTATTTAAATAAAGAAAGTAAGTGATAAAATAAATTGATTACTTACAAAAATTGTAACTGTTACTCTAATAAAAAACTAAACAAGAAACTAAAAATAATCTAAGAAACTCTACTAAAAAAACTAAAAAAATATTGATTCCAAATTTTGTATTCACGTGAAGAGAGAACATCTCGATTATTACTTAAAATAATTACTTGAAAAAAAACCCAATTTAAAAAGTTTCTCTATTTTTAAAAATTAAATTTTTTGTCTACAGATAAAACCAACGACAATTTGTTTAACGAGAAAAGACTTTATTCGAAATAAATTTTATACACTGAAGGATTTGCCTGCCGGAAATTATACAATAAAAGCGCGTGCAGTGAGTTTAGCTGGCTATGGAAATTATACGCATGAGAAAATTGTCTATATTAATGAATACAATAGTTATGGGAAATTTTGGATTATATTTTGGATTCTATTTATAATTGTTATTATGAGTCTATCGGGATGTTCGGTTTATGCGTGTAAAAGAAAAATGCGCAACGTTCCTAGCATGAGATTAATTGCAACTGTTAATCCCGAATACGTGAGCACTGTTTACATTCCTGATGAATGGGAAATTCCACGTGAGAAAGTTGAATTACACGTAAATAAACCAATTGGTAATGGATCATTTGGAATGGTACACGAAGGAATAGCATTTGATGTTGTTAAAGGAAAGCATGAGGTTCGCTGTGCTATTAAGACTGTCAATGATAAAGCAACCGATCGAGAGCGCATTGAATTCCTTAATGAAGCCTCAGTAATGAAGTAAGTTTCATTTATTTTTTTCTTAATTTATTGGAGAGAAAAGAATGAGACTCTTGATTTTCAATCAATCTTGAGAAGAAGAGTTTCTCCTTCTTTTTATTTAGTCGCTATTATTTTTAAGTTTTTAATAATTAAGAAGCATTAGTTTTATGTTTTTTATTATTTGATTTTCTTTTATTGTTAATCAGGATAATTTGTAAGAATTTATAAAAATTTTCCTTTACATTTTTTTTTATTTCAACTCGTTAATATTAATATTAAAATATTATTTTTTATTTCAAATAACTTAATTATTAAGTAACTTTATTTAAATATTTCTAAATTAATTGAATTTTAAAAGATTTGCGTTTACTATTTTCTAATTCTAATAGATAGATGAACTTCAGATGATTTATATTTGAAATTTCATAAAATTTCCATTTTTTAATTAATTAAATTAAAAAAGAGAACTTAGATTTTTGAAAATTTTAACAATTCAAATTCTTCTGAAATTAGTTAATTTTCTTAATATGTATTTAATAAATTATTAAAAATAATAAAATAATAATAATTCTTCGGAAAAATTAAATTACTTTTTAAAAATTTTTGAAATATTCTCCCTAGGAATTGAATTATTTCCCAACAAAAAAAAAATTGTGTAAAATTCAGTCATCACATTTTTAATTACAATGATAAAGAAACATGATTATTTTATAAACTTGAAAGAAATTCTTCGTCAAATTCAATTACATTAAAAATGTTTCATTAAATTTATTTAAAAAACTTCATTATTTAACAAAAACTGAAGTAATTATTCAAAAGAAATAAATAATTCACGAAAGTTCTAATAAAAATGTTCAAAATATTTACATTTTCTATTAATCATTTTATAAAAAAGTATTAATAACATTATTAATTAAAATTATAAGTAAAATTAATTATTTTTTAAATAATTAAATAAATTCTCCGAAATAATTAAATTATTGTCAATATTTTAATATAATTTCTGGGTTGAATTCAATTATAATTAATTGTCTTAAAATTTTTCAGAACAGTTCAATTATTTTACAAAACTTTAATAAAGTTTTTCTATAAAATTAAATCATTCTTAAAACTTTAATTAATTTCTTCGAAAAATTACAATTTATTAAAAATTTTGTTTTTTAATTTTTCGCAAGAATTCAATTATTTTTATGAATAATGAAATTCTTCTTTGAAATTAAATTATTCTCAGAAAATTTAATAAAATTCTTATACGATTCAATTTTTTTGAAAACTTGTTAGAAAATTTTCATTAATATTTCAATTTTAAAAAAATAACAACATTTTTCGCCGAAATTTAATTATTTGCAAAAAATTTTTCTCATTCAAAGAATTGAAAATCAACTATCTACTATTTTAATAAAAATTTCATAGGAATTCAATTATTTAAAAAAAGAATTGCCATAAATTATTATTTTCAGTAGTAATAAAATTCATCGCAGAATTTCAATTATTTATTTATTTTATCGAAAAATTCTTAAAAATTTTATTACAATTCGTCGAAAGAATTCAATTATTTAAAAATTTGTTAATAAAATTTTTCGTGGGAATTCAATCTTAAGAAACATTCAATTATTAGTATTTAATGATTGTATTCAAGTAAATGAATTCTCAGATATTTTTCTAGAAAAAATTTGTTTAAAAATGAATTTCACTTAAAATTTTAGATTATAATTGAATATTAGAAGCATTATCACGTGAATTTGTAGAAGTAATTGAATTTAGAAATGATTTTAAATTAAAATCTTTGAAAATTAGAATTTTTTATACGTTTAACTGACAATTTTGTAGAATTAATGTTTTTTAAAAAGTTTAATCTGATTTTTTTTGAAGTTATTTGAAGTTTTTATTTTCTAATATACAATTGAAGAATTTTCGAATAATCGACGAAATTGAGTAAAATTTAATTGTAAACAAATAGATTTGAAAATTGTCGAAGAATTTTTTCAGAAATTATTAAAAATAATTTATATTGAAAAATGAATTTTAGTTAAACATTCTAGAAAATAATAATTGAATTGAAACAATGAAAATAATTTTGAAGAAGTTTATTTTCATAATATAAACTAATGTTCTTCGTTTTCATTGTCAATTAAAATTTGTAATTGACAAATAGAATATTAATAAACATTTTTTTACTTTATTTTTAAAACAACATTAAGAAATAGAAACGATGCAAATTATTTCCTTATGAAAATTGAGAATTTTCTACAAAAATATTAAGAAACGAAAATATAATAGTGGTTTTTTTCCCAAAAGGAAATAATGAGTTTGTGATAATATTATATTATTTTGATAAAATTCTTTTGTATGAAGGTAAAAAAACTTAATTTTTGCAGAGCCTTTAATACTCATCACGTTGTGAAATTATTGGGAGTCGTTTCGCGCGGTCTACCAACGTGGGTCGTCATGGAGTTGATGGTTAATGGCGATTTAAAGGAATATTTGAGAAATCATCGACCCGATGCGTGTGAAGATCCAACCGTAAAGCCACCGACATTGAAGAGAATTTTGCGAATGGCAGTGGAAATAGCCGATGGAATGGCATATCTTTCAGCTAAAAAATTCGTTCATCGCGATTTAGCGGCGCGCAATTGTATGGTTGCTGAAGATTTAACAGTGAAAATTGGCGATTTTGGAATGACACGTGATATTTACGAGACGGATTATTATCGTAAGGGTACAAAGGGTCTTTTACCAGTCAGATGGATGGCACCCGAGAGTTTAAAGGATGGTGTTTTTACCAGTTTCTCGGACGTTTGGAGTTATGGTGTTGTTCTATGGGAAATGGTTACACTTGCTTTACAACCCTATCAAGGTTTATCCAACGATCAGGTATTTTAATTGTTTCAAAAAAATTATGCAGTATTTATTTCGATGCGAGGCAATTTTCTTTTTCTTTGACATCATTTGTTATAATTATTGCAGTTTTATTATAATTATTATTGCAATTGTACCTAATTAATATAATTTTTACTGTAATTATAATTATAATAATTTTTATTTTTCTTTAGCTTTTTTTAAATTTAAGTATTAAATTTTACGCTCGCGGAACGCGATATTCAATTTATTATTCTTAATAAAATTACAAAAGTTTTATATTCAAATATCAATTTCAATTTTTGAATTGAGAGAATTTTAATTCTTAAATATTTTCAATATTGAAAAATTGTTTTCAGAATTTCAATTATATATATAAATAATGAAACTCCTTGAAAGATTTCAATTATTATTTTAAATTTTAATAAAATGTTCGCTGAATTAAGTTATTGAATTAAATTAAATTATTTTCAGAACAATTTTTATAAAATTTGTGGACGAAATTCTGTTATTTTAAAAAATTGTAATAAAATTCTCCAATGATTTTTAAAAATCCCTAAAAAAATGAGAATATAATTCAATAATCAAATTCTTCTCAGTAATTTAATTATTTTCAAAAATAACAATATTTTTAGTCATAAATCGATTATTTCAATAAGTAATAAAATTCTGCACAGGAATTTAATTATTTTGTAATTTTTTTTTAATTCTTCATAGGATTCATTATTTTATAAACTTGAAAGAAATTCTTCGTTAAAATTAATTACATTAAAAATTGTCAATTAAATTTATTGAACAAAATTACATTATTTTAAACAACTATTAAGTACTTTTTCAAATGAATTTAAATAATCACGAAAATTCTAATTAAAATGTTCAAAAGAATTAAATTTTTTATCTATGATTTTCATAAAATTTTATTATGGAAATTAGCAATTAAAATTATTAACAAAATCGATTATTTTCTAATAATTAAAGAAATGCTTCGAAAGAATTAAATTATTATTGTCAGTATTTTAATAAAATTTCTGGAATAAATTTAATTATTTTCAAAAATTTTAATATAATTTTTCTAAAAACAAATTATTTCAGAAAAATTTTAAGAAAATTCTGCAATGGAATTATATTATTTTTAAAATCTTATATAAATTCATTATAAAAATTGAATTAATTACAAAGAATATAATAAAATTGTTCATTAAAATTCAATTATAATCAATGCAATTTTATTGAAATTTCTTGAAAGAATTTAATTATATTTTTAAAAATTATAATAAAATTGTGTGATTTTTATTTAAACAAAAATTGTTAAATAAATTTAAATACTTAATTTTTTAATTATTGTTATTACCAAAAACGATAATTTTATAAATTTGAAACAAATTAATAGTAACAATCAATTACTTCGAATTTAAAAATTTTTTTACTCGTAAAAATTAAAATTTTAATTGATTGTTATAAACAAACACGATTATTCTATAAATTTGAAACAAATTATTCGTAAAATTGAATTTTATTAAAAAAATTTTATTCAAATTTATAAAAAAACAATATTTTCAAGAAAACATTAAGAAATTCTCCAGGAAAATTTAATATTTTTCAAAAGTTATAAAATTGTGCAAAAGAATTTACAGCAAAATCCATTATTTTCAAATAATTAAAGAATATTTTCTTAATAAATTCAATAATGTGCAAAAATTGTAATAAAATTTAATAATTATTAACAAATATGATTATTTTCAAAACTTGAATTAAATTCTTAAAAAAAAAAAATTCAATAAAATTTATATTTCAAATTCTATTTCTATTAATTTGAAAAATGTGGAAATTAATTTCTATTTTAAAATAAAATTTTTTGTAAAAAATTTAATTTGACTTTAGATAATTAAAATTAACATGAGATCAATTTGTATTTTTTTTTAAATTGAGTTTTTAGTTTAATTTTAAATTTAAAAAAAAATTTTTATTTCTTAAATTTTTTAAATGAAGAAAAATAAATTTTTATTTATTTGACAGACTCTACGTTATGTAATTGATGGCGGAGTAATGGAGAAGCCGGAAAATTGTCCGAAATTCCTCTATCAATTAATGAGAAGAACTTGGTGCTACAAATCGAATGGAAGGCCCACATTTATTGATATTGTCAAAGTTTTTTTATACTTTACGGACGAGGATTTTCATGATGTCAGCTTTTTTCATTCACCAGAAGGCGCTGATGCTGTGGCTCATAACGCTTCCGTCTCCTCATACACCGAAGAGTAAGTCTTGTTTTTATTTTTCAAAATATTCAAATTTTATTTCACTTTTTTTATTTTTCCTACTAGAAATTTTGTTTATATTTTCTAAAAATTGGCTATTATACATAAAAAATTGCAGCCAATATATTTTCCATAGAAACGAATAAAGTTGACATTTTCTAGAAATATATTTTAGCAGAAAATGTTGCATTGTTTGTATGAAAAAAAAATTAGAGTGAAATGTAAGTTTAATTGCTTGTAATTTCAAAAAGTAAGTAAAAGTATGTGAACAAAAAAGGAAAAGTAAAAAAAATGAAAAACATTTTTACAGAGACATCAAAGAGATACTCAAAGAGATATTAGAGGGGGAGGAAATAATTGATGGCGAGGATTCACCTCTACGTCAAGATTTTGGGGATTTTGGTGATTTCGCTGATTTTATGCCACTCAGTTTGAAGAGAAATTCATCGCCAAGATATGCATTGGATCTTTACAGTAATGGTTCGAAATTTTCAAATTTTCACGATTATAATACATCGAAAGTACCGCAAAAAGCGGGTTTCGATGATTTCGATGGGGTTTCCGTTGAATCTAATGAAATATCAAGTAAAGATACATTAAATTTACCATTCGCTGAAGATAGTGTGAAATCAGTTAAAAATTCGCCGTACGCACAAAATAAAAGTTTATCGCGCGACAGTATGAGCGGTGAATCGTCATTGGCAAAATCTGTGAGTCCACAAAATTCAGCGCAAAAATCATTTATCGATAGTCCAAGTCCATCGAAAACATCGCGCGCCGATCCCGATTATGAGAATCGTAGTCCCGAAATTATTCAATTAAATACCAAAATTGATAAAGGACCATTGCGCATGAATTTTTCCTCATTAAATACAATTGATATTGAGACAAATGATAATAATGATAAGGAGAAAAAGCGTCAATCGGATTATAGAAATCGTAACGAAACACTAAATAACGGTTATATTGGTAACGCGACCACGTAGTTTATTTTTTTTTCTCTTTCCAAAAATTGCCCACAGTCACAAGGGCAATCTTTTAAATCCCTCCTTAAAATACTTTTCTGTCTATAAGGGATAAATTCTTTCATTGTTATCCTTCTTTTTTTTACATAAAACAGAGAATGAAAGTTTCTTTTTTAAAGATAATAACACTATAATCTTAAAGAAAATATCTAAGGTAAATTTTACACTTTTAGACTGTAATTGTAAAAGCGATAATCGAACATTTCGATTTATAAATATAAAAAGATTCGATATTCCTTATTCCTTATACGGGTTGTAGAAAAAATGCGTCTTAATTCCGTCTCCCCTGATTGTAGAGATAAATGAAGAAAAAAAACAGAAAACTTTTTTGCTGCGTGTGTACAGATTCTTTTTTATCTCGCGATGCGTGTCCACAATAAGAAAAAAAAATTGCGAGTAAATTATAATCGCGAAACTCGTACCAAATAGAATTTTTTAATTATCACAAAAAAGTGGACAGTATTATTAAAATGCATGTCGTGGCAAACCATCTTGACCTATCTAGTATTTAAGTCAATATCAAAGATTGAACTTGATTAATTGTAATATAAAAAAAGTAAAGAAATATTAACTGAAAATACATCTCCGGCTTCCCAAGACGCGATACTCGTCGCTCGAATATTGTTCATATGAAAATGAGAAAAAAAAGAAAGAATGAATGAATTAAAAAGAAAAACAAGCGTTTATAAAATTCAAAAATGGTGATTATTTCAATATTGACAATCCATCTGTTTCGAAGGTTTTAACTGAAATGTCGTCAACGATCGAAGAATTAATGGGATAAGAAAAATTCGTTAACATTTTAATTTTATTTTGCGAAAGACAAAAAAGTTACTAAAAAATTACTCATTTGTTGATATTTTATTGAATCGAGTAATCAGCTGATCAATCGAGTCATTTAGTATTTAAATATTATTTCGTATTTAAATAATATTTAATATTTAAATATTTAAAAAAATATTATTTAGTATTTAAATATAAATAATAATAAGTAGCAATTTGCTATTTAGTGTTAATTCAGTATTAAATATTTAATATTTAGTAATAAATTAATATTTAATTAATACTTAATAATCATTTAATATTTAAATATTAATATACAATAATAACCTTGTCACTCGATCGTCATAATAATAAAATGATGAAATATTAATATTTAAATAATATTTAGTATTAATTTAATATTCATTTGTACTTGATATTAATTAATATTTAATTAATTCAATTTCGCAAATTTGGTTAATTAAATAATTGAATATTCGATTGTTCACTGATTTTATTGATTACGAATTATTAATTACTAATTAGAAAATTATCAATCTAAATTAATAATTAAAATTTAATCCATTGAGTAAATAAAATGATCGATGATGAAAGAAAAAGAAACGTTAAAATTACGCGCAAAATTTGTAAATTAATTAATTGGTTAATTGATTATAATTTTATTAAAACTCACGTAATCGAATAATGGTCATACAATTTAATTAGTCTGCAATTTTACTATTTGGAATAATTTCCATTTATTTACAATTAATAAACAATTTACAATTAAATATTTATCTGTTATTCAATTTTAGGGGATAATTTTAAAAATGTTCTTGTTAATTTTCAATTTAATTTTTGAAATAGATGAAACTTTGTTGAGAAAAATTTGAAAAATTGTATATGCGAAACATATATACAGTAGTGTAATAATTGTTAAATAATTATTTAATTGAATCATTGAGTAATAATTTAGTTATAATATTATTAAATGACAATTTAATTTAATAATTATCAAATAATCAAATTATCAAATAATTTTGACATAATAATTAAATTGTTATACTGTTTTGTTGTATTATTGTTATAATTAAATATAATAATAATGTTATTTAATTTAATGATTATTAAATAGTAATTTAATTAAATTGTTAAAAAATAATTTAATTAACTACTTAATAATAATTTAATAAAATAATTATTCGAATACGTGAATTTCGAATTTTCGATTATGGTCTGAATTAATAAATTAACCAATTGAATTAATTAATACTAATCTTATAAATACCTGGAGATGGTTCAGAACAATAATTCTAGCTGAGAATTTTTTGTTCGAATTCGACACAATTTAATTTTAACCATATATATTATTTCTTTCTTTTCCTTCTCTCGAAATAAAAAAAATTAATAATTGTACAATATAAAATAATGTTCTTCCTTAATGCACGTCTATCGTAATTATTATCCTTTTTTTTTACTTAAAAAAAAGAAAAGGAAAATATTTTAGCAAACTGTTTCTGAACCATCTTTGCACAGAAATTTATATCCTCGCTTGCGAATAAGTTTGAGAAGTATGGTGCTTTTTGAAAAAAATTGGCGTGTTTTTAATATTTTGTTTTTTCTTTTTATTGGAAAAATCTTTTCTTAAGAAAAAGCGAAGAAGTAAGAAATAGAATTAGAAGTCGTACGAGAGTTTCAAGTCGGCAATAACTATAACGAGAGATGTTTTTACCACCAAATGTGTTTAAAGAGCACCTTGCTTTATTTAGCTTTTTCAATAAACTTAGAAACTATTTATCAGCCACAAGCCCTCACCATTTGTCATTCAACGATTGCTTCCAATTTTTTTTTTGTTTTGATTCAATCGAAATTTTTATATTTCATAAAAATTGGTCTATTTTTCTGTATAAACGATTTTTATACAGAATTTTGTATAAAAATTATAAATGTTATACAGATTTTTGTAAATTATTATTCTTTTTGTGGATAGTTTTTTATTTTCGAATTTTCGGTGGAATGTTTAAATAGTTGAGTATTTGAATAATTAAATATTACTGAATATATTATTTATTATTCTTTTTTTTACTGTTCTGGAAATATTTTCAGTTTTTGAAAATTTTCTATGCAAAAAACCTTCTATTTTTTGAATATATTTCTATTATTTAAATAATTTTCCAATTTTTCGCAAGAAAAGTTTTAATTCTTCTGTTCTTTTCCTTTTTTTAATATCAAACTTTATTTTATAATTTCTATAAAATAAAGTAAATAATTTTTTTAATGGAAAATAGCTAAAAATTAAAGAAAAATAATGAGAAATGAAAGAAAAAGAATGCAACTATAAAGTTGGAAGCAAATAATTCTAAAATTAAAATTACGTCAGTTCTAGAAATTTAAAGAATAAAAAATGATGGGGGCTTATTGTAAAATCAAACTATGTAAAATATCTGTCTGTGTATATCCATAAACTGTTTCTTGGAGCCAATGGGTACAAACCGAATAATTTACCGCGTAAATAAAAAGATTCGCTTGCAAAAAAAAATCCGATTCGTAATCTCGAGAAAACGATTTTTTTCTACTATATATATATATATATTATATACTGTGTATATTAACCACTATATTATCAATATTGTAATACATAAAAAAAATTGCGGCGAAAAAGAGAGAGAGAGAGAAAAAAATATAAATAAATTATAACTTGGTGCTAAAATGTAGCGACGATCGGATTTTGTCCCTCAAGCTCCAGGAAGTCAGTGTCAAAGTTCAGAGGCATATTATGCTTTCATGTAGAGGAGAGAACGTAGACTGTCTTAGCCCAGTGAGAGCCAAGATTGATGACGGATGAAAAGGTCGATCCCCACCCCCCTTGAAAGCTGTTTTTAAAGTAAAAAAAATCGAAAAAAAATTACAAAAAAAGAGAGAGAAAAACCTAAGAATTTTTCAAACGAATTTCAAGCGACGAAAGAAAAAAAATATGCGAGCAACGCAAATTCAGTTGAAACTAGACATAATGAGCCTCAAATACAAGACTGATTAGCTAATCCTCTGTATAAACTCGTAATCTCCCACTAAGTTAAAAGTTATTTAAAAAAAAAATACAACAACAATATGAGTAGAAGTTCCAATATTTTATTCTACAATGGCTATTCTTTTTTTTTGTTTACAATTTTCTGCTAAATAACCGCTTAAAGTATAATTAGTTAAGTAATTAATAATTGTTAAGGACCGAAATACCAGTGACCTAAATACAGAGAAACCTATTTTATTTGCAATGCTTTACATTAGATGACCTCGTACCTATGTTTTTTATATAAAAATATAAAATAAAGAAAAAAAAATAAATCAGCGAAAGTCGTACAGATTTGTATATTAAAAAATAAGTTTGTTAATAGTTAACAAAAAATAGAAAATAATGTCATAGTCGTTTCTTTTTAATCTTGTCAAAAATTTATCATTTTTTTTAAAAAAGGAGGAAAGAAAGATGAAAAATGTAAATAAAGATAAATAAAAATAATTTTACACACTAGAAAAAGTGAAAATGTGTACGAAACAAAGTTTTTAATTGGAAAAATTGTCGAAAAAATATATAAAGAAAAAAAATTAATTTTTATTTTCAATATTCAATTTGAATTTACAGAAAAAAATGAGCAAAACAGCGAAGTCTATTCTCTCCCTTCTTTATAATTTCCCAAATAAAAAACGAAATTTCTCTCATATTTTAAAAAAGGAAATTTTTTCTCACTTGAAAAAAATACAGAACCGATTGTAAATTATAAAAAAAGATTTCTTATTAATTAATAATTAATAATGTATTTTAAATTAAATTAAATTGAAATATTTATGTATTTTAAAATTTGTTAACAAATATATGAGTACAATATTTGAGTATCTAATTTTTTTTGTGTACAATACGATAATTTTTACAAACGATATTTGTCAGTTTTGTACGAATTAAAAATGTTTAATGTTTGACAAGGAATAAAGTGTAAAATTAATTTTTTTCGTTTACAATTCGTGAAAAATGATTGCTAATTTTATTAATTAAATTAATTAAATAATTTTTTAACAAATAAATACATTTTAAAGAAGCAAAAGAAATAACGTTAATAAAATTAATCAGTATAATTATAGTAATTAATCAAGTGTTGAATAGTTTTTAAATTAGTATTTTTTTAAAATTTTCTATTCTTGATTTCTAATTTAATAAAGAAAATAAATTTTTATTGACGATTTTCTAAAAATGGCTTCCGTCTTAATTTTTCTTTCCGTTTTTAAAAGTGTGTATTTTAAATGATTAAAAAAATTGTAGCAATAAATACGTTTGAGAAAATTAAAATTTTAAATTTATTGAAAATTCTCGAATTAATATTAAAGTGCTAAAAATTAACAAAGTCTTAAAATTTATGAAAAATAATTTATTTTTTTCTATTTAATAAACAGAAAAGTAGAAGAAAAAAATAATTTACACTGTAAATAAGCTTAAAGTATAATTTACATACTGACAGATTTCTAGTGTTAAAAAATTAAATACCAGCAGTGTATCATAGAAAAAAAGCTCTTTTTTATTTTCAAGTATTCAAAAAAGAAGAAATTTTTATTTTAATTTTTATAAATCTCTGCATTTCAAATGTTTTAAGTAAAAATTAATAATTTTCTTATAGGTTTTTTTGTCTATTTATTTAGAAAGTAAATTTTTTTTTTTATAAAAAATTCTTAATTATTTTAATAATTTTCCTTTTCGAAAAATAAATTCGAAAATCTGCTCCAAAAACCTTATTTTTTAATGATTTGAATAATTTTTTTTTGTGAAAAATAAATTAAAAAACTAGTTCTTAATTAGCGAAATAATTTTTTTGGGAAAAAATAAATTTAAGAAACTTTTGAATATTGTTAATTTTTAATTTGTCTTGCAAAGGTTTAAAAAAATGAATTTCTTGATTCACTATTTCACTGAGACGATTAACGATTAGTTTATGAATAGAACACAAATATAAATAAAAATTAAAATAAATAAAAATTGTATATATTATATAATGTAATATTATAATGAAAATATTATAATTTATACATTAAACATAGTTCACTATAATTATAATTTATAATTACAAAATATAATATTATATAATATATTATATATATATTTGAATGTATATATTTTCAACTTTAATTGTCGCGAATAATTAATGACAAAAGTTTCCTATAAAAATTTTTTTTTCACGAATCTTGATATCAGGAAGAGAGGTTGACTCCTGCCGTTATTTCGACCTTAGCGTTTTTTTGGGTCTTGTATAAAAAATATTTAAAAAAATAAATACATTAAAGTACACAAATAAAAATTGTTTTTGATATGAATTAATTATTATTAATTAGAAATTTCATACTTTGTGCATGGATGAATGTGTTAGAGCTCGTTTCAAAGAAAAAGAAAAAAAGAAAAAAGTTGAGTGTTAAAAAAATGGGGGCGCTGAATAGAAAATTAATGACAAAATTGCTTGTTAGAGAAAAAAAAATTTTTTTTTTTAATAAAGTCAGACTTTTGAATTTTTTTCTAATAAAAAAAAGATTGAATAAATCGAATTAATAGCCACGTAAATTGTAATAAAAATGAAAATGTTTTCTGCAATTTTTATTTCTCAAAATTCTATCTAATTTTTAGAATTAAGAAATAAAAAATATTTTTTTGCCTATACAGAAATTTATATAAAAAAATATATCCAGAGAAAAGGTAAAAAAAATGTTTCAGCGCTCCAAATTGCACGAATATCGATTAGATTAAAATATATATATTAATATTAAAATAATTATTATATAATTATAATAATTAAAAATACTTTGTGTAAACTGCTACGTGCCAGCGTCAATGTCGAATGATATTCAAAGTTGAATTTAAATTATGAAGAGCTATTGAAAAAAAAATCCAGCGAATTTCGTATATAAATATATATATATTAATATTTAAAGAAAAAAAATAAATCATGTATTTTTAGAATTTCTTCAATGTCGAGAGAAAGGGGACTCATTTTTTTTTATTTTTACCAGTCCACCAAATCAATTTGTATAGTTGTTTAAAAAAAACCACATTATATTATAGTGAATTGTAAGGAAACTGAAAAAAAAGAAAAAAAAAGAACAAAAAATCTTTCGTGCAGTTGACAATTTATTTTTTAATCTACAAAAAGCCCACTTTCTGTAAACAGCACAGTATAAGAATAATAATTAATAGAAAAAAATATGCAGCTAAGGAAGAGAGTTTTTTACATCAGGGAAGATCATCAGTCATCAAAATGAAGAGACAGCAGAGAAATATTTGTTCTCCTGAGGCAAAAAAAAATAATAATTTCTATCGTATAGATAAAAGGAAAAAAATAATTATTTTTACTACACACACATTGCAAATTAACTATTTATAATTAAGGCTTTTAATAATATTATTATTAATAAATTAATTCAAAATAATTAATAAAAATAATATTAATAAAAATTCTTTGATACAATGAATTGAAAAAAAAATAGTTGTAACAAAAGTTTTAATAAATAATTACGAAAAGCAATTACAAAAAGTAATTACAAAAAATAATTGCAAAACATAATTAAAAGTTATTATTGAAAAAATAGTATAAAAAAATGAAGTATTACAAACAAAATAAATAATGTGAAAAATAATTAATAGTAATTATTTGCTAATAATTTTTTTGCAGCCATAACAAATTAGTAATAATTTACTATTAATTATTTATCGGCACTATTTATTTTATTTATACAAAAAAATGAAATAGTTACATTGTAAAAAGCAATTCTACAAATAAAAACAATAGATGAAAATAGTACTAAAAATAAAATAAAAATACAAGAAATACTACAAAAATTATTACAAAGAACACTATAAAATCACTATAAAAAATATTGCAAAAAATGCTATGAAAAAATAATAACACTAAAATATAATACTACACAGAAAATAATAATAAAAATAATAATTAACAAAAAAATAATGCAAAAATTACTACTACAAAATAATAGTATTACAAAATAATAATGCTACACAAAAAGTAATACTGCAACAAGAAATTAATTATAGATGAAAAATAATTCTATACAAATAAAATAAAACTAAAAAAAACATTTGCAATCAAATTTTAGTATTACTAGAAAAAATATTACTTTGTAATATTTGTTTATGAATATTGCTTTGTAATATTTTTTAGAAATATTGCTTTCTAATATTTTTTACAAATATTACTAGTATCACTATAAAAAAAGCTAGTATTACTACAAAAAAAATTTTTTAGTACCACTATAGAAAAAATAACAATAAGCTACTATTACTACAAAAAAATGTTTCAAATTTCTAGTATTATTATAAAAAGAATTACTAAAAAATCTAGTATTACTACAAAAAAATAGTAATACTACAAAAAAATAATATTAATATAAATAATAAATTAAAAACCAAAATGATTTTTATACAAAAAATAATAATACTACGAAAAATAGTAACGCTACAAAGTAGAACTAAAAAAATTGTAATACTACAAATAATAGTAATACACTGCAAAAAATAGTAATACTAAAATATTGCAAAACTAAAAAAATTGTAATATTACAAAAAAAGTAATGCAAAAAAATTGCAATGTTACAAAAAAATAGTAATACTACAAAAAAGAGTAATACTAATAAAAATTGTAATACTGCAAAAAAATAGTAATACAACAAAAAAATAGTAAAGCTCCAAAAAAATAGTAATATTACAAAAAAATAGTTAGTGACACAAAAAACTAATAATATTATTAATTAACACACAATCATACTGAAAATTGCTAAAAAATGTTTTAACGATTATCACTAATATTAACGTAAAGTAAATATATTAGGTTATGGAAAAAAATGTTTAGAATAAATTGATTGTAAGTATTTGATATGAAAAAAAATGAAAAACATTTTATATATTTATGAAGAAACTACAATTGAAGAAGGAGCAATATTTTACAATGATTATTTCATAGGGACTGATTTTATCGAAATAAGATTTACATATACAATTACATTTAATTTTAGCGCTAGCTTAATATACAATGTTTTTAAATATACAATGCGAATAGCCAATTTTTTTAGTCAAATTTATAATAAGTTGTCTATTATTTATTATTTTCTACGCTTCCATAATTTTTAATTTAAATAAGAAAAAAAAGGTTTCTTTAAATAAAAAAAAAAAATAAAAAAAATAAATAAATAGGATGAAAAAATGTGCATTATTTTATGATCAACGAACTTTTTTTTTATTTAAAGAAACGTTTTCTTTTAGTTATAAAGACATTTTTTCTACTTTGAAAAAAAATGTACTTTTCTTTTATTTGAAAGAAACATTTGTTTTTGTTTTTTAAGTACTTCCTTGAAAATAAAAAAATGTGACTGACAATTAAAAATAGTATTTTTGATAATTGCGTATATTTTATATAGTCATAATTTAATTTCTTTCTTTTATCAATTATTAGGAAATAATTTTAAATTTTCCACTCCAGCGATTGAAAATTTTTATCTTTATTTTAGAAATAAAAAAAATTGTCTAGATAATTCTGTTGAAAAACACTAAATTTTAAATTAATTTTACATTTTTAAAATTAATTTCTAGTAATTTTATTCTTTTAAAATTAAATTTTAAATTAATTTTATTTCTTTGAAATTGAAAATTAATTTTATTTTTGCAAAAATTGTACTTTAAAAATAATGATTTGGAAAAATAATTAATATTTTAATAAAATGATTTTTTTTCAGAACATTGTTAGAAAACATGAACAGTTATAAATATTTTTGTTTTAAAAAATAAAAATAGTTTTTTTTTGTTAATACAAAAATTATTTATCAATAGCAAAAATTTAATAGAAGAAAATAGTAAAAAAAATTGATTATATTAATGTAATTATTATTATTGTTTAACTAATGAAAATAATTATAGAAAACAATGAGAATATAAAGAAAGAAAAAAAAGAATATAATAGAATGATGAGAAATAATTATTTTGTTTTTAAATCAATTTTCACTATGCAACGAATATTAAAGGTTTTTTATTGAGAAAAAAAAGATAAAAAGGAAAAATAAATAAAAACAAAAATAAAATATTGTAAATAACTGTCGTCACGTCATGTAATTAAGGGACTAATTAACTTTCTGCTCAGATTGTAAAACAGCTGTGATTACTTATCAGACTTCAGAATACTCAAAAGTGTACACACATTCGTAACTACAAGGTCCGAGTTTTAAATAATGAAGTAAAACACAATTTTAAGGTCACTTTTTTTATATAATTTATTGAAAATACTTTTTCTTTCTCCCCCAACAATTCCCTCTTGATTATATATGAATTGTGGACGTTTGTAAATTTTTAAGTATAAAAATTGAAATATATTAATAATTTTTTTATTATTAATAAATAATATTGATACATTTTAAAGAAGATTTGGAATTTTTTTTTATTTCATTCCGAATTTTTACTAATAAATAAAATAAATGTTCTAAAATAATAATTGCGCAATGAGAGAATATAATATAATTTCGAATAATATAAGATATTTTTTGAGTTTTTGTAAAGAAAATAAATATTTAATACCTAATAATTGCACAATTAAATAATAATAAATTTTTTTGCAAAGCAAAATAAACGTCTTTCATTTCTACTAATTAATGATAATTTTTCTTTTGGAATTTATTCCAAATTTGTTGAAAAGAAAAAAAAATTAGTAATATTAAATCAATAATTAATAAATAAATTTGAATTGTATTATTTTTCTTTTAGAATTTATTCCAAACTTTTGCAAAAAAAAACAAACATTTACTAACAATAATTAATTAATTGTATTTCTTTTGGGAATGGTATAATTAATTAAAGGTAATTAATAATTGATGGCAATTCTTTTGGAATTTATTACGAATTTTTGCAAAAGAAAGCAAACATTATTATTTATTAATAATTAAATAATAATTATTATTGATTAATGATAATATTTCTTTTGGAATTTATTCTGAAATTTTTTTCAAATAAAATAAAAAAACTAGTAGATTATTATTTTAATTAATAATAATTTTTTTTCGACTGCAAAAGCAAAATGGTAAAATATTATTTGCTGAAAGGGTAAAAATGGGCGAAAATTTTTTTTTCCGATGGAATGCAAGTTGATATGATTAATGGAGAAAAATCGATCATATGGCATCTTAGAAAGTAGAGTTTGATTGAGGATTTTATGAGAAAGCATATATTTCGTTCCTCTTTTATTTTTCTCATTAAAATTCATATCACTCAATTAAAATGACTATATAAGTTATTATTTTGTCCTTTTTTGATTATTTTGCAATTTATTTAATAAAAATTACTTAAATTAATGTTTTAATGTTGTTTATAGACGTATGATGCTTATAAACTAATAAAAAGAGTAAACAATCCGTTTTTTATTAAAAAAATACAAATAAAAAGAGAAAACAATTAATTTAATTTAGCCATTAGTTCCTGAAAAATCCGCTAATATGAGACAAGTGGCGCCAAAAATTGAGTCTAATTTTGGCGCCACTTGTCTTATATTAGCGGATTTTTACGAAACTAACCTGTTTTAAAAATAATAAAACAAATTGTTTAAACAATTGTTTTTAAATGTTGTTTATAGACATATGATGCTTATAAACTAATAAAAAGAGTAAACAATCCGTTTTTTATTAAAAAAATACAAATAAAAAGAGAAAACAATAAATTTAATTTAGCCATTAGTTCCTGAAAAATCAGCTAATATGAGACAAGTGGCGCCAAAATTAGACTCAATTTTTGGCGCCACTTGTATCATAATAGCGGATTTTTACGGAACTAACGTATTTAGAAAATAATAAAATAAATTGTTTAAACAATTGTTTTTTAATGTTGTTTATAGACGTATGATGCTTATAAACTAATAAAAAGAGTAAACAATCCGTTTTTTTATTAAAAAAACACAAATAAAAAGAGAAAACAATTAATTTAATTTAGCTATTAGTTCCTGAAAAATCCGCTAATATGAGACAAGTGGCGCCAAAAATTGAGTCTAATTTTGGCGCCACTTGTCTTATATTAGCGGATTTTTACGGAACTAACCTATTTTATAAATAATAAAACAAATAGTTTAAACAATTGTTTTTTAATGTTTTTTATAGACGTATGATGCTTAAAAACTAATAAAAAGAGTAAACAATCCGTTTTTTATTAAAAAAATACAAATAAAAAGAGAAAACAATTAATTTAATTTAGCCATTAGTTCCTGAAAAATCAGCTAATATGAGACAAGTGGCGCCAAAATTAGACTCAATTTTTGGCGCCACTTGTCTCATAATAGCGGATTTTTACGGAACTAACCTATTTTATAAATAATAAAACAAATTGTTTAAACAATTGTTTTTTAATGTTGTTTATAGACGTATGATGCTTATTAACTAATAAAAAGAGTAAACAATCCGTTTTTTATTTGAAAAAATACAAATAAAAACAGAAAACAATTAATTTAATTTAGCCATTAGTTCCTGAAAAATCCGATAATATGAGACAAGTGGCGCCAAAATTAGACTCAATTTCTGGCGCCACTTGTCTCATAATAGCGGATTTTTACGGAACTAACGTATTTAGAAAAGAATTAAACAAATTGTTTAAACAATTGTTTTTTAATGTTGTTTATAGACGTATGATGCTTATAAACTAATAAAAAGAGTAAACAATCCGTTTTTTATTAAAAAAATACAAATAAAAAGAGAAAACAATTAATTTAATTTAGCCATTAGTTCCTGAAAAATCAGCTAATATGAGACAAGTGGCGCCAAAATTAGACTCAATTTTTGGCGCCACTTGTCTCATAATAGCGGATTTTTACGGAACTAACGTATTTAGAAAATAATAAAATAAATTGTTTAAACAATTGTTTTTTAATGTTGTTTATAGACGTATGATGCTTATAAACTAATAAAAAGAGTAAACAATCCGTTTTTTATTAAAAAAATACTAATAAAAAAAGAAAACAATTAATTTAATTTAGCCATTAGTTCCTGAAAAATCCGCTAATATGAGACAAGTGGCGCCAAAAATTGAGTCTAATTTTGGCGCCACTTGTCTCATAATAGCGGATTTTTACGGAACTAACGTATTTAGAAAATAATAAAATAAATTGTTTAAACAATTGTTTTTTAATGTTGTTTATAGACGTATGATGCTTATTAACTAATAGAAAGAGTAAACAATCCGTTTTTTATTAAAAAAATACTAATAAAAAGAGAAAACAATTAATTTAATTTAGCCATTAGTTCCTGAAAAATCCGCTAATATGAGACAAGTGGCGCCAAAATTAGACTCAATTTTTGGCGCCACTTGTCTCATAATAGCGGATTTTTACGGAACTAACGTATTTAGAAAATAATGAAATAAATTATTTAAAAAATTGTTTTTCAATGTTGTTTATAGACGTATGATGCTTATTAACTAATAGAAAGAGTAAACAATCCGTTTTTTATTAAAAAAAATACTAATAAAAAGAGAAAACAATTAATTTAATTTAGCCATTAGTTCCTGAAAAATCAGCTAATATGAGACAAGTGGCGCCAAAAATTGAGTCTAATTTTGGCGCCACTTGTCTCATATTAGCGGATTTTTACGGAACTAACGTATTTTATAAATAATAAAACAAATTGTTTAAACAAAACGCGCTTTAGCGCGCGTATCCTATGCTAGTTATTGTATAATTATGACATTTTATTTCGTTAAATAGTAAATTAATTTATTAAATAAATAAATTTAAATTGATTTACGTAATAAATAATTAATTAATTATTAAATTAATAGATATTTGATAATTGACAATTGATATTTACTCGATTTTATACGATAATTATTAATTTAATTATTTTTCTTCGTGATTTTAAATTTTAATGTAAACTTTTGTAATATCCATTTAAATAGAAATAGAATCGTGTAAATGTTTCTTTGCAGTAAAAATAGAGAGAAAAAATGTAACAATTGTTTTCTATGGAAAAAAAGTCAAATTGTTTATACATTTTGCACACGACAATTTCTGCAGATCGCTATACACTAAAATAACGGTTTCTATTTTACGGTAAACTTGAAACGGTAGTGACATTGAGAATCACTTAATCTTTGGGAGAAAATGTTCATCAAACTGTCAAAAATTTTATTTACAAATAATTTTTTCTTTTTAATTTACATTTTTAGCCAAAATTATTACGCAAACGTGAAAATGATTTTATTATTTATTTATTAACAAAACTAGACAAGATATTTTAAAAAAAATTATTTTTTTGTAAGTTGAGAATATTCATGATTTTTTTATTTTATTTTTTATATATTTTTGCTTATATTTGATTATAAATGTATTTTATTTTTAAATTGTTATTGTTATATTGTAATTATTATTATTATTATTGTTAAATACTGTAATTATTGTTATATTATAATTATTGTTCAAATTATAATTATAATAATAACAACTTTTTTAATTGTTCAATTTATTTTCCATTTTTTTTTTAAATTGTTAATATCGTAAAGTAGAATAATTCGATTTTAGTAAACCCCCCTTTCTACGAGTTGTCTATTCCCTTTCACTAAGTGTATATGTATGCGGGTATCCTCTTTTCAAAAGTGCAAGAAATTTCTTTCATGTTCTTCACACTGCTGAAAGGCCAATCTCAGTAAAATATTTTCTATCTGCAAAATATTTATGAATGCTCATAAACCATATTTTTAAAAACTGTTACATTTACTTACAGGTATTTCCGTATAATTACTTGTTCGAATTATTATTTATCTCGCTTTTTGTTCATAAAATGGGAGCATGTAATATTTAATTCTCTTTGTTTTTAATTTTTATTTTCTCTTAATTCTTTTCTGATTTTTATTTTAGTTTTTATAGAATGACATTTGAGGAAATGAATGAAAAAAAAAAAAAAAATTTTATAATAGTGTGATGGCTTAGTGGCTTTAGTACGGGACTAGCAAAACATCATGGGTTGGGGGTTCGGTTCTTCGCGAATGGACATTTTTTCTACTGAAATATTTCTTGAATTGGATTTTTTAGGACAATATTAGGGATAAATAAATAAAGAAAATATTAAATAAAACATGGAATGTGTTAATAATATAATGAATAAATAGTAGAATAAATAGTATGATAAATAATTGGTAAAATAAATAAATAATAGAAAAAAAAGCCTAATAAATAAATGGTGCAATAGATGAATAATACAATAAATAAACGGTAAAATAAATAAATAGTGTAATAAATAAATGGTAGAATAAAATAAATAGTGGAATAAATAAACACTACAACAAATATATGATAGAAAAAAATAGTAAATAAAAATAAATATCTAAAATAATTAAAATAATTAAAAAAAGAAGTAATAAAGAAAATAATAATTTTTCAAAACAATTTTCTTCAATAAAAAAAATTTAACCGATACTACAAACGAAAGTTCTACTTCAATTTATACAATTAATAATATTTCCCGTGAAATTCAAAATTTTCTCGAAATCCTCAATTTCTTGCATTATTTCTATTTTATATTTTTTCTTTCCAATAAATAATAAGTAATTTTCAATTCTCCAACTCGTTGGTCATCAAATAATTCTATGCAAAACTTGCTTTCTCTGGCAAATCAAAGTTAAATTGCGGCTCAAATTAACTGAAAACACTTATATTCAAATAGAAGTTGAGGGAGAAATTAGAAAACGAAATTAGAAAAGTACTTCTACATCAAATACATTTATGTAAATATTATTTTATTTTTTAACAATTTTTGACTATAAAAAATTTACCACTTATTCTTTATTCTATTCCTTCGTGTTGAAATCGAATAAAAAAGGTAGAAATCGGACAGTAACTAAAAAATCGTTTACGAGAAAAGTAGTTTTCGGCCATCTATCGGATAGTTCGATTGGCGCGAAATTCAAAAAAGGAAAATCTAATTAGGCGTTAATTAGACTATTTAATAGCTAATTACTTGATTATCAGCTAATTTAATATTTATTAGTTAATTCTAATTAGTTATTAATTGGTCAAAGACAAATTAATTAATAAACTAGTAATAAACTTTCGATTTCACAAAATCGAAAAAATTAAACAATTGTTAAAATTGTTTGTTAAAAAAGTATTTTGAACGTATTTTTAATTCTCAAATAAAATAAAAAAAAGGAATTTAGTAAAAATGAAAAATAGTTGTCGGCGGTTAGTGTCGATGGTAAATTGGAGAAATATTTTTAAAAAAATGTTTGCTCAGTTTACGCGATGGATAAAAAAAAGGAAGTTTGAAGAATTTTTTTTTCTCGAATAAATGTGGGAAAAAAATAAAAAAAAATAATAATAATAATAATAATAATAATAATATGAAAGGTGATCAGCGTGCTACAGTGTGCGCGCGCACAGACATGAGGCTGTAAGGCGCACTTTAACGGTATTTCCTTGGACAAGCAAAGATCTGGGTTGCTGGAACGTGAGGCGTTTTGGCTTCATTTGTTGAATGTTTGTGGCAAAGTGGCATACTATCCGAACAATAAAAATATTGGAGGCCGTTCTCGCGTAATCATTACCGAGTTCACAGGCAACTTTACATAACATTTGCAGGTACACTGAACATATCCGCAGAATGATGATGATAGTGACTCTACATTCCGCGTTATAATAATTATTCAAATTTACTCTATATAATATATTAAGAATAATTTTATTCAACTAATTATTATTTATATTATAAATAATTACTAGTTAATTATTAATTAATTATTAGTTAACTGGCAATTAATTATTTGTTGATTGTTAATTAATTAATTATTAGTTATGTGATAAATTGATAATTAATTATTTGTTAACTGGCAATTAATTATTTGTTGGTTAATTGATAATTAATTATTTATTAATTGTTAATTAATTGATTATAAGGTAATTGATAATTAATTAATTGTTAGTCAATCAATTAGTGTCAAATTTGCCACATTAAATTTAATTAATTGTTGAATGCGTCAAATTATTAAAAACCGTTTGTGAGCGGAGTGTCCTGGAGCCATCTATCTGATTGTTCGATTGGCGCGAAATTCAAAAAAGATAATTTTACTTAGGCGCTAAGTGGGCTATGTCTTAGCTATTTTTTTTTATAAGTAATTTATAATTATTAATTATATGCAATTGTCACTTATCAACTATTAATAACTTATTTATTTTCTTAATTTAATTGTAAAATATATTGGTACTTACAAATTAATTGTAAAATAATAGTATATTAATATTATTAATTGTAAATTAATTAATTATTGTTAGTACTTTTTACGGCTGTGTATAATTTTTTATTTTTCGTTTTTATTATTCTTTTTATTTATTGAAATAAATAATGAATTAATAATAATTTAATATAATAATTAAAATTATAAATGAATTATTATTATTATTATTATTATTAATTAAAATAGTTAAAGTAATTATTAATAAATTTATTAATTAACGATGAGCATATGCAATATGACAATTAATTAATTTATTGAGAGTTCAGTCCGTTGGTCGCGAAGTGGAATGTAGTCAATTAATTATTAATTAATGATAAATAATTAGAAATATGTTAACAATAATATACAGTGAATTATAATCGCGGGAAAATGAAAAGGTTAGTGTGACACCTGAAACGCTTTCGAGAAAGCGAATTTTTTTCCCTCCTCGTTTCTTTTTATTGCGGAAAAAATCACTGCAAAAGGAGAAAGATTTCAGAAAGGCAGGTAAAATGCGTCAGGTGATTTTATGATTATTGGTAAAAGATGCTCTCAAAGAGGACAACCGACAAACCAATGTGATGTCTATCATTTCCATTAACAATGTTTTCTAAACAGAAATTAAAACTCTCGCGTATATACGATTCTAATAAATAAAAATAGAATAATATAAAAATATAAATAAAATAAAATAATATAAAAATATAATAATAATAATAGGAAATAATAATAAATCTAACAAATAATTGTAGTAATAAAAAAATATAGCAATAGTAATAAAATTATAATTATAATAATCAGTTGAAGGGGGAAGCTTTCTTAGTTATATTCCATCTTTCAACACTTTGAGGTGGAAAAGTTTTTTATAATTTAATTTCACTCTAAATAATATTAACAAAAAAATAATGAATAATTATTAATTATTATTTAATTTAGTTATATTATTATTACGAAAGAAATTTAAAAAATAGTTCCAATGATGGAATATTAGTTTAAATTTAAAAAGAAATTTTGAATTTCCCGCTTCCGTGATAAGTTCGTTCTTTAGCCGCTACTTGTAACTCTCTCGCAATTGAGATGAGTTTTTAAATGTATAATAAGAACGCAGAATTCTTCATTTTTAGAGTAGGACATTTTTTTTTATTTAATATTTCACCTTAAAAGAATATTGATAAATAGGAATTACTTTGTAAATAAATTAAATAAATAATTTATTTTACAAATAGACATTATTTAAATAATAATAAATGAAATTTTTAACAATACAAACATGTTCTAAATCTCAATAAATACATAAAGGTAAAAAAAAGTTTTTATTTCTTACTATCTACAATGTGCGATTTAATTAGTATTATTATATTATAATTAAAATAATAATAATAATTAACATAATAATAATAATCATCATAATAATAATAATCATAATAATAATAAAGAATAATAATAAAGGTAAAATAAGAATAATAAAAAAATAAAAATAAATTAAAAGGTGATTTTAATGTTAGAAACTTTGTACGCATTTAAAAACAAAATTTGAATTTCCCGCTTTTGACGTTAGTTCGCCTTTCAGCCTCAATAAGTTCTCTCACAATTGAAATGAGGTTTCAAACTATATATAAGAACGTAATTTTAGTGTAAATTATTCAATATTTTAAGAAAAAGGAAGAGAGTCGTAACAAAAAAATATTATTTAATAGTAGGCAATTGTAAAAAACTTATTTAAATACAGAAAATAAAATAATCATAGAAGTAAAATAGTAAAAATAAAATAAATAGAGAAATAAAATACAGAAAACGAAATAAATGCCGAAAAATAAATAAAAGTTTGCAATTAATATTTTTTTTATAATACTATTGCGAATTTACTTTTGATTTGGCTTAATAATTACATCCTATGATCATTAGTACTATTTTTTGCCGCTATGGTTAGAAGTTTTGCTCATTAGTGAGCAAGTGGTGGGAGTTGGACAATTATTCGCTGTTTGTAGTGCGGTTACAAAAACTGTCAACAGAGAGCGTTTCATAGAATCTGATATTTCAATACATTTAAATTATTATTATTCTATTATTGATAATATATTAAATAAAAGAAATGAAAATAATTATTTTCAGTACTATTAGGGGAGGGAGAAGCTAAATATTTCAATAGAATATGTTTTTCTGCAAAAATGAAAAACCGCACAACTGTGATGCGCCATCTGGTGTGAAATTCGACGTTGTGGCAGCCACTTTTCAGTTGCGTTTCGTCTCTTGTTTCCAACACACCGCGCCGTGGGGGAAGAGACAGAAAAAATCAAGATGGACGACAACACGTGTTTATTTCCAACGTGATTTCCGATTCCAATATCATTTCAACACTAATTATTGCGGCATGACGTTTTACTCTTCAACAAAAGTGACTCTGGTGGACAGCAAAAGGAATAATAAAAGGTTAGTTTACATATTCGTTTGGAAATTTTCGTTTGAATTGTGTGCAAAATATTTCGTGTGCACGCGCAGTTGCATTATATAAATATTTCCACTTCTGAAATTGGAAATTTTTGTCAAGAATTATTCTAACAAGTGAGTAGTATATTTAATTTATGTGCGGTATTGTTCACATACCACGTGTCAAATTGTTCACAGATTTTTAATCCTCCCCCCTCCTTCAACGTTCATATATAAATATACATTGAGTCGTGGTGATTTACGGATTTTTCTCTCCCCCCCCCTCTTCGTAAAGTTTGTATTGAATATTTTTTCTGCTTCCATTTTCTTTTTCTTTTTAAAGTGTCAATTTACAGATTTTTCTAACCTCCTTCCTCAAATTTCCCACGTGGTTTTTATTATCTTTCCCTCCATTTCGATATAATTCTATAGATAAATAAAATGTCTATAGAATAATTATTTTTAATCATTTTAAAATAATCATTGAAAGGAGAAATAAATTTAAACAAAATTTAAATATAATTAAATAATCGTTAGTTTGCGTTCCCACCGCAACTTGTGTAGTTCTCTCACAACTGAGATGTTTTTTCAGGATTTTTAATTTGTATATTAAGAACGTACGTAGCATTTAACTCCGATTCTCTATTGAATTAGGGAATATTTTTCCCTATTCTTCTATGGAAGAATATTGAAAACCAGTTTTTTTTAAGTTAAAAGGTAAGAGCAACTTTAATTTTAAAAGTATATTAAGTAACTGTTTCTCTCTGCCACACCGGTATTATTTTTAATGTAATTGTAAAAAATTTAATTTTTGAACAACAACAACAACAACAACAATAATAATAATAATAAAAAAATTGTTAACAATAAAAATACCATTGAAAATAATAAAAATAGTAATAATGATAAAAATAATAATAAAGAAGATAATTAACAATAAAAATAATGGTAAATAATTAAATAATTAATAATTTTTATATTTTTTTTTAAAAATGCATTTATTTCGACTTTTTTTTCTAAATGTAACAAAATACCACATTTTTAGTTTAAAATGCAACTTACTTCGATTCTTATATTGTGGAAAATAACTATCTGGACAAATTTTACAAAAGTACACTGAAAAAAAAAATTATTTAATTAAAAAAAAAATTATGCTCCTAAAGTTCTGAACGTTCAAATGAACGAATCTTTCCAGGGTGTCTACTAACTGGGAAATCCGGGAAATAACCGGGAATTTAATTTAACAGGCAAAAACCAGGAATTAACCGGGATTTTTATACAAAACCGGGAGTTTTTTCACCAAAATTAAAAAAAGTTTTATTATTTTAATTTGTTTTTAAAAAAATTACTTTTTACTTCAATTTTTATAGATATTTATACTCTTCTCTAACTTTGAAATATTAAAAAAAATTAATTTGATAGTAAAAGTCAGGCACTAATTCAAACAGATTATGTAAATAAATTTTAAAAAATTATGAAGTTAATAGTAATATTGTGAAATTCGACTGAAAAAAATATGTAATTGAATTTGTTAAAGAATTTCTTTAGAAACTTTTTAACAAATAAAATTTTTAAAGTATTTTAATTGAATAATTAATTAATAATTGGATTTTGTAAGTCACATTTTAATGAACACTTGTTTATTAGTAACCAAGTTACTCGGTTAAATTTAGAAAAAAACGATATGCACTTCAAATTTTTTATTAACATTGAATTCTCGCAATTTTTTTTTAAATTCTGAAAAATAAAATTGTTGAAATTTTTCAATTCTATTGTTTCAAGATAATTTAATTTTTCTAAACAAATAATTGAAAATTTTTGAAATAAATCAAAATTTCTTTACATATTTTTGAAAAATAATTTAATTCTTTGAAAGAATTTTAATTTAAATTTTTCGAAAATAATCAAGGGAAGTTAGTGACCGTAATTATAATTTTATTTTTTAAATATAAAGTCCCTCTTAAAGTTTTAAATCGCTTCTAAAAATTATATTCTATTATTATTCAATAGTTATAATTATTGAACTTCTCTTAAATTTTTATAATTTCAAATTTCTGAATGTTCAAATAAATTATATTTATAATTTCTTAAGCAAATTTAATGTTTATTACTTAGTAAGTAAATAATTAATTAAAGAAATAAATGATTCAAAGAAATAATTTCTTTGTATGTTCTCAGCTTTTTATTTGTCTTAAAGAAATTTTTCTTTGGATCAAAAATATCATTCAAAGAAATAATTTCTTTGATTCAAAAAACCTTGAAAATTGTTTTTCTTAAACGTAAAAAAATTTTTTTTAACTTAAACAAATTTTATCCTTAATTCAAAGAGTGAGTTTGACAAAACTATTTTTTTGTTTCAAAGAAATCCTTCTTCTGGGTGCAAAATAATTTTTTTTTTACTTTAGTGTTTTACTAGCCTATTTTTAAATTTACAACTGTAGGTTAAGTCACAACCATAGGACTTAAAATACTACTCTAAAGGCTCATTCAGTAAAAAATGTTTCTGCACTTAGAGAAAATTATTATTTAAACCAAATATATTTTATTTGACTTAAATAAACGTATATTTGTCTCACAACCAACTAGACTTTTTATTTGTTTTAAATAAAATTTATATTTGACATAAATAAAACATATATTTGAGTTAAATAAAATTTTATTGAAACTAAATAAAATTTATTTGAACAAATAAAAAGTCTAGTTGGTTCTGAGACAAATATACCATTTCTCTTGGTGTGACGTAAGCGGATTATAATGTAATGTGTACCAAAGTAAAAGTACATAATTAACCCGTTTATACAAATAAAGAAATAAAAAATTCAGCTTATGTTTTAAGAGAGAATTCAAATTTCCCGCTTCGGTCATTGGTTCGCGCTCGCGCCGCAACTTTTCTGGTTCTCTCACAAGTGACATGCTTTTACCGTTTGTATATAACAGCGTAGCATTCAAGATACTTGTCAAACGAAATGGAGTTAGTTATTCTTTCCGGAAAAAGAATGTTAAGAAACCAGTTTTATTTTTAATGAAAGCAAAATTGAGAACAATTTTAATTTTAAAAATACATTAAAATATTTTTTTCTCAAATAATCTTGCGCCTCAGAAAAATTCTCAAGATTGTCAATACTTGCAACGTATGTATATATATGGGAGCTGAGAAATTCTTTTGCTTTCAAAAAAAGGAATGAACGATAATCGCTGTATGGAAAGTTAGCGGATAATATGGGACGCGTCGAGCCTGAGGATCTGCATATCGAATGATTTTAGATATTATACCGATTCCCAACAAGAAAAGTGGCATCACAGTCTTGTATATACACATATAGACACAGTCTTGTATACATTTACATATAGTCTTGTATTTTATACACACAAATATATAGATATACAAAACATTCATAAGAATTCTAAAGTAAATTTAAACGGGGTCTGATGCAAGGGGGCCAGCGTCACCGGGTGGCTGTGAGTGAGTGAGTGAGAGAGAGAGCAGGAGGGGGGAGAAGAGGTCCAGAGGAGGGCGAACGGTGTGTTCGTAATCAAAGAGGTGAAAGAGGCAATTCATGGCACGGAAGAAAGTCTGTCTACCGACAGAGTTTCAGTTCAGCACCGCGCGTTGTACCGTAAACACGTGAATTCATCACCCCCCCTCCCCCTTTTACCCCCTCTCATTTTCACCTTATTTTATCACACAAAATCTCTCGCTATTTATTTTTTTTTGCAAAAATTCGTTCTACTAGAATTAATGAAAACAAGAAACAATTTTTATTTCTACTGTCCAATCTGGAAAGTAAACAAATAACTTTTTTTTTCCCTTGAAAAGTTAAAAAGAATTGTCATTAAAAATTACAAAAGTAGTCAAATAATTTCAATGTAAACTCATTCAAAAAAAAAAATCCAAAGTAAGGATTTTTTTTAATAAATCAGAAGTGAAAAAAAAATTTTTCTTAAAATTATTCTCGAAAGTGAAAAGCAAAAAAAGTTGTGTTAAGAAGAAGAGGAAATTTTCCTGTGACGAGGCATCAATGAAAAAATATTTGTTGAAACTGGAAAAAGGAAAATGACGAGGAAAATAATTTTTATTTTCATTGAAGAAAGCCAGATGGAAAATAAATGATTGATTATAGAAAAAAAAGAAGGAAGAAATGGGTTTCTTTTGAAAATTAAAAATATGTGAGAAAATTAAATTTTTCTCTGGTTTTGATTATCAAAGAAGATTTTATTTCATGCTTCCATTGGCGAGAAAAGAAAATAATCGCATATAAAGTGAGAAAAAAATAGAAAAAAAGTGATTTTGTATTTTTTTTAAAACTGTTTTTTATTTTGTTTGTGATTTTTTTTTAATGTTAATTAACAAGTGTTTATACGATAATTTCGTGTGTTCAAACTTTGAGAAAGGGTTAAATGAGGTGTGGTAGTAGGAAACTTTGGTGAGAAAATATTGTGAATGTCGTCCGTGACACGGAAATTTACACGAACACCTGGCTCCTCGATACTGAATGGTATGTGAATTTTTACTATTTTAATTTATTGCAAATATTACTTTTAAAAACAGTGACTTTTTTATTTATTGGATAACATGAGAGATATTTATTTCATTTAGTGACATAATCCGAGTTTTTTAATTTGTATACTCAAATATGTAAAATTGATAAATAATAATATTAATTAATTTAATATTATTAATATTGTTAATTAATGTTAGTTAATATTATACTTTTTATTAATATTTATTATGCACTGTTTATGCTTTCTGTCCTTTAACGTGTTTTTATTATTATTATTATTATTATTGATAGCATAGTTATTTGTTTATTTATTTGTTTATTTTATTTATATCACGCACGAAATTTTTCATTTCTTTAATTGTTTTATATTTTATTTATTAATATTCATTATCATTTTTTTGTAGACTTATTTTTACTGGATTATTTTATTATGATCCAAAAGTTTTGAACATTTAAATGAACTATTTTACTATTATTATTATTAATATTATTATTAAAATTATTACTATTATTATTGTTGTTGTCAAACTAAATCACCTACAATTAGAAATGATGTATTTTCACTTTTTTTGTAATTATTATTGGTAAAACAAAAATTTAAGTTGTAAGGAATCGAACCCAGATATTACATTTGCAAAGCCATGATTATAACCACTAGACTAAAGTAACTTTTTCAATGATTAAAAATAAATTAAATTCTTTCAAAGAGTCTTACATTTTATAAAAATAATTAAATTGTTTTAAAGAATTTTAACACAATTTTTGAAAAAAATGTAATGTTTTGAAGGAATTTTAAAAAAATTTTCAAAATAATTGTATTCAATTAAAAACTTATTAAATACTTTAAAAAATAAATGTATTCTGTTCAGTAATTTTATTACATTTTTATTAAAATAATTGAATTTATATAAAATTTTAAAAAATAATTGCATTCTTTTGAGAAATCTTATTACAATTGAATTAAAAATAATTGGATTCCTCTAAGAATTTTATTATTAATGAAAATAATTCAATTATTACAACAAATTTTATTATTAATGAAAATAATTTAATTATTGCAACAAATTTTATTAATGAAAATAATTCAATTAGTTGCAAAGAATTTTATTAAAAATTTTTTCAAAATCCTGATTAAATTCTCATGAAAAATTTCTTTCAAGTTTTTAAAATATTCGGTTTTGTTAAAAATTATAGTTAAATAATTTTTTGTCGAAGTTTATTAGTTGTTTTGAATATAATTGAATTTTTGAAATTACAAATTACTTTTTGAATTATTTTTAAGAGAATTGAATGTTTGCAAAGACGTTACTAAATAATTGAATTGTTTCAATGGATTTATATACAGATTATGAATTTATATACACATTATGAATTTATACAAAAATTAAAATTCTAAAATACAAAAATTTGTAATTTGCATCATTTTTCTCTGTTTTAGTTAAAGCAATAATAATATAGACTATTCTAAAAATAAATTATGAGGATTTAAATTTATTTAATATCATTTTATTTCATTTAATTAAATGTAGGCACTAAACAATTATAAAAACAATAATAGTGTCCTTTTTTTATTTTAAATTAATTTTTAATTTTATTTAAAAAATAATTTAATGTTTTCTAGTTTAGAATTAGTAGAAAAAAATTCGTTCTTATGATTAATCTGTGAATTTTAACTGACTCAAAAAAAAATCATTTAAATTAGTGATAATTTCTAAATTTTGTTTTTCGTAAAGGAATAGTATTGCGAAAGAAAAATAAAATCTTGGATTAGATATAATTAATTATTTTTTTTTCTAATTTTATTTTTTTGCAAAGGAAATGTATTGCGAAAGAAAAAGGATTAAATATACATTTTTTTTACAAAGAGAAAAATTCAGAAATGGTACATATATGGGGGTATGTGTTTCACAAACATTAAATCAGCAAGTGCAAATTTTCAAACATGTGACATAGATAAATAAAAACCTTAAACAGTTGGTCGAGTGTGACCGCCCATTTTATTCACGCTCAAAGATTTACATTAACTTTTACACTCTTAACAATGTCTTTTATCTTAATCTGTTGATTTATATAAATTTAATGACCCCTTAGTTGACCTCTATCAACGATTCAAATGTCACTGACATAATTACTTAAATCCGTAACATGGACCTTGCCAGGATGCTGCACCCATTTCACTCGAATATAAGCAGTATATTACATTAATAGATATTACCAGTGATTTTGTTAAGAAAAAATGTTTCAGTCAAAAACTGTTGTTTCGAAATTACTTCTACTGATAGCTGTATTAATTTTAATTTATTACAATTATAGTATTGTAATTATTTATTATTAACGATATTATAATTGAACCTCTTGATGCAAGAACAAGACATAAACCATTGAAAATAAATGAATCTGGTTCTTGCATCAATGCGTTCAATTATTGTTTTTTAACAGTATTATTACAATACATCGAGTCAAAAATGATAAATTTTGATGCTTATTAAAACATATCTAACACAGGCCGACAAAATGAATGGTAACAGATTCTTATAGGATTTTTTAAGTAGAATCCGAATCTAACCGAATTTTGAAAATATTCAATTAACTTTTTTATAACATGTAGAATTAAGTACATTTTCTCTTGTTAATAAATAAAATGTGTTAAACAAATCAACACTATTTGAGATCATTTTTAATGCTTCTGTGTAATACTTCAACATTTCATTCAAATTTAGAAAATAAGAAATTATCTTATACATAAATATTCCATTCATCCAAACTAATGTGTTTGATAAATAATTATGAACAACATTTTTCTCCTTTTCAACAAGTATTGTCATATACTTGTTGCGATCAACATAATGCGATTTCGTATCTATGAATTTTAGCATACCTTCTACATAATTTATTTCCAGGAAGCAAAAAAATTTAATAAATGTCAAAAGATTCGAATTCTTACAAAAATATTTCAAATTATCTTTCTTTGTGATATTTGTTGATGTTATGTTTTTCAAAGCAGTATTCATAAGTTTAACTATGTTGGTAAAATGTTCAAATTTTGTTATATGAAAATCAATATTAATTTTCTTATTGAACTTCTGCAAAGATGAGCACGGTAAATCTTTAAATAAATAATCAGTGTCGTAAGAAATTTGTTGCCCTTTTAAAAAATTATAAAATTTCTGTGCGTATTCATTACTTTTTTTATGATGTGAATCGTGATTATTAATAAATTCTGTTAAACTACTGTAAAAAGTGGCGTATACTGAAAAATATTTTGAATAGCGTCTGTGAAATTCTTGATGCAGACTAATTAAATACATGGGTTTTAAAAAACGTTTCCTACAGTTTGTTGTGAATAAGTGACAGTTGTCTGGTAGAGCGGGAATGACTGAATCTGAACGAATACTATTATCGTCATTGAGTTCAAAAAAATTGAAAATATTTACAAAATAAAACACAACTTTGAAATAATCTTTAATCATTTTGTACTCGAAATAGGTAATGAATACGTCGTGATATCGATTGTAGTTGAATGGATAAATATAGTAATATGTATCATTGGATACAGTCAGATGAATATGTTTCATTATTTCATCATACAGGAATTGTTTTTTATAATGAAGATCCTTTCTTTTTAATTTTGGCACTACTCTTTTACCTGCAATAGATTCAATTTTCCTAGCCCCAGTCAGCACGTCATTTACTACGATTATTACTAATCTCTTGAAATTCATCTTAGGAAGTAAAGCATCGATTGTTTCCCAATAATTGTAGAGTAAACAGGAGGAACTTAGCATAGATTGGATACTATTCTCTTCACTCTGTAGAAGCAAATTTTTATTATCTTGCGATAAATATCACATAATTCTTACCAGAAATTCAATTATTTTTAGTAAAATTCTAAAAAAAAATATTCTATATTTATGAAAGTTATTGAATTATTATTCAATAACTTTCATAAATATAGAATATTTTTTTAGGAATTCAATTATTTTGAAAAATAATAAAGTTCATGGACTAATTTCAATTATTTCTTGAAAAATGTAGTTATTCTTAAAAATTTTATTGAATTCTCGAAGAATTTTCTAATAAAAATTGATTTAAAAACGAATTTTAGTTAAAATTTAAGATATAATAATAAAATATTAAAAGCATTATAGCACTAATTTTTAATTAACTATAAATAATTAAGTCCAAACTTTTTGTATCATTTTGATTCAATTAGGTATCAATTTGATGTTTTTAAGAAACTTGTGTAAATATATGTAATAGAACGTATTTTTAATTATCTAATAATTTTTAGAGTTAATCAGAATATCTTTTAGGGTCAGGAAAAAAGCCAAAATTTTAATACAGTAAAAATGAGGTGTTAAAATAACACCCGAATGGATTAAAATAATCTGCAACAGTTTAATCCCTCTATAGGATTAAATTAACACCAAAAAGGATAAAAATAATCTATTTTGGTGTTATTTTTAACTATAAATGAAATTTTATTTTAAATAAAACAACAAAGTCAATGATTTTTAAAAATTCAACGAATTTATAGCTTCTTTAGGAAGAATACACTGTAAAAAATTTAGGGAGTTAACGGACTCGGGAGTAGGGAGTTAAATTTTTAGAGTTAAAAATTAACTCCAAAAGAGAGTTAATTTTTAACTCCCTTCATTTAACACCCGCGGGAGTTATTTTTCTCATGGGGAGTTAGCATTTGGGTGTTAAATTTTAACTCCTTTTATTTAACTCCCCTGGCATTAACTCCCAAATTGGGTGCGACTTTTATAGACTCCCTGGGGAGTTAAAATTTAACTCCTTTTTTTTACAGTGTAGTAAGTTAGTTACGAACTTAGTTCCTAAATAACTTAGTAACATAGTTACTAAATTCAATTGTGTTCAAAAATTTCAATTCTCTTTATAAATAATAAAATTCTTCTCTGATATTCAATTATTTTACAAAATTTTAATCAAATTCTTGTCAAAATTTCAATTATTTTACAAAATTTTAATCAAATTCTTGTCAAAATTTCAATTATTTTCAAAAGTTTTCTAAAATTCCATAATTTTCAATATCTACTATTTCAATAAAATTTTGCAAAAGAATTCCATTGTTAAAAAAATTTTTAATATAATTCTACGCAAACATTCAATTATTTTCATAAATAATAAACATTTTTACAAGAATACAATTATTGTCAAATTTTTAAATAAATTTCGCAATAATTCAATTATTTTCATAAATAATAACATTTTTACAGGGATTCAATTATTTTTATAAATAATGAAATTCTTTTAGGAATTCAATTTTTTTCATAAATACACCGAAAAAAATAAAATCTCAAAGTGAGAAGAAAATTCCGCTTATCAATTATTTTTACATTTTATTTTTAATATACGAATATTCATTTACAAAAAAGAGGAATTTTCGTTTATGTTTGAAAGTTTTTTAACCAAACGATGAATTTTAACCTTTCTTCTTTGATTAAAATTATTCCTCTCAAATTGAAACAAATTTATACTAGAAAGAAGATTTTTAGGTTGTTTTTTGTTTTTCTGAACGTAGCTTCAAACTGTTTCAAAAGTGACATTTAAAGGAAAATATAAAAGAGGAAAATCCTCTCAATTAGAAATGAAAACTTTAGTGCCCATATATAAAAGGAAAAAATGCTGCAAAAGAAGAGGAATAGTCTAAAATTGAAATTATTTTTTTTTCGGTGTAATAAAACTCATTGCAGAATTTCATTTATTTTTAATGCATTTTTAATCAAATTCCTCGAAAAATTTAATTATTTTTAAAAACCTTATTAAAATTCGTCCAAAGAATTTAATAATTTAAAAAATTTGTTGATAACATTTTATATGAGAATTTAATTTCAAGAAACATGAAATTAATAAATTATTTATTTTTGTATTTAAATAATTGAATTCTCGTAGAATTTACTAATACAACTAATTGAATTCCTTGAAAAAAATAATTATGTTCATGTAAGTTTTAATAAAATTCGACAAAAGAATTGAATTATTAAAAAATTTGTTACTGAAATTCTTTAAGAGAATTGAATTTTGAGAAACATTCAATTATTCAATAAATTATTTACTTTTGCATTTAAATAATTAAATTCTTGTAGAATTTTAGATTATAATTGAATATTAAAAGAAATATAGAGTGAACTATTTGGAAATAATTGAATTTTGAAATTAATATTCATTCATTGTAAAAAAATAACACCAAAATTGATTATTTTAATATTTTTTGGTGTTAATTTAATCTGCAACATTTTTTAATACCTCACGATTTACTGTGTTTTCGGTCGGTGAAAATTAAAATTGTTGTGACAACCCTGATTATACTTTTCATTGCTTACCATTAAATTGAAAACCAAGTTGAAAGAAGTATGCATTACACTATTCCAATGTAGAACTTCATTTGGTATTTGTTTTTTCAAATTTTCAAATTTGTGCGAAATAGAATCATTTTTTAAGATATATTCCTCTTGGTACACTGTCATCAGACTGTTAAACCACTTTAGTTCTTTGGTCAATGATTTAGCGACAAGTTGTTGTAGGGTATATACCCAGGTTGCTATATTGTAGGATGTAATATCTGATACATCTTTTATAAAACAGAATAATTTAAATGTATACATTTTGTGTTCATCTTTACATATATTGCCAAATGAGGAATCATTCTTGCGAAGAGAAAATATAGTTTCGTTAATCCAGTTTAAATAATTAATTCCAGTGAAAGGGTGTTTTAGATTCTTTTCGCGAATATCATCGTAAAAAATTTCGTTTGTAACATATATATTTCTTGATTTGAAGCATTTTAGGCTTCTTTCGAAAAAACTTGCCTGTTTACTTTCATTTACATTGTTGCTTTTTTGAATTTTTTGCAGTAATGAATTAAAATAAAGTAAAAAAGTTTTGTTTTGAAAATTAATGTTAAATCCAATCGAAGCGCAATCGTAATTATTGTCGAGTGTTTTTAGGGAGGTGTACTTTGTTTTAGCTCTAAACAATTGTTCTCGTAATGTGAATAATTCCGAGAAACTTTTACCTGTCTGTAATTTTTGGTTTACATATTCTACCAGAGGACATTTGGTACAACTTTGTTGTAGAGGAATTAAAATATCTTCGAAAAAAGGATATTCTTTCTTTACATTAACAAAATGAAAGGTAACACCCACCAGATTGTTTAATAGCATTTTTTGACAGTATATGGTGAACAAATTGTGTAGACTGTTTACTGGATAAACAAAATAGTACATATTGTTAGCTTCAAAAAGATAAAAATTGTCCTCTATCATTTTATGTATCTTCAACATATAACTGCTGTTTTGAATTGTAAATTCTTTACTCACTATTCTTTTGCTGTGAGATATATTTGTGACTCTATTTATTCCGTCAATAAGTTCACTTGCTATAATTACTATTAATGGTTTATAATTCTTTTGGAATAGCAAGTGATCGATGTGCAAGGAATAATCGTAAAAAGTACAGATGTCATCATCAGGCATGGATTCGTTCCTTTCTTTTTTCACTACCTAAAAAAATACCGATTTTGATGAACATTTCGAAATTTTTGCACCAATTCCTTCAATAAAAAAATACATAGTCTGACATTTTCCTAAATATTTAACAATATTTGTAGAAGTTAATAATATTTAAAGAATCAGATAATTATCACTAAATTTAGTTTTTATTTATTCCTTTATAGAAAATTTATTAAATAAATGTTATAAGAGAATTGAAGAGTTTTTTCAATAATTTTACTAATAACTGATTTTATCAAGAAATATAATTATTTCGTGTATTATTCTCACAGTTTTTTTATAAGTATACGAAATTGAAATAACAAATAAATAAAAATTGTTGCGATGTCATATTTTTATACATTTTTTTTATCTTAATTTAATATACTTAAAAAAAACTGCTTGAAAAAGTAAATGTTTGAAGATTAACTTACATCGTTTTCTGTCAAGATTGATATTTTCCCAACTAGCAGTAGCAAAATTAAACCGAATGCTGCCAAAAATTTACTACGGTAGTCCATGTTTGATTGATGCACAAATTTTTTCTTCGATACTTGTACCCAAGTACTTTTGAAATGAAAAAAACTTGCTGATCAAATGTAAAATAATAAAGATTGAACAATTTTTTAACAACTTTACTCGTATGACATTTTTTTTATTGGTCATAAAATAAAATCGCATGTACGAAAAAAGAAATATTTAATCGCTGACAAGTTTGTGTTTCAGTATTTTTAGTTTATTACTTTAAAATTTAATTTTAACTCTTTTTACTTTAAGCTTTAATAATGATTGAAATTTTTTTGATATTTGGATATTTCTGTATTAAAAATATGTGTAAATTCTATTATTTAAAATTATTATTGTTGTTAATTTTAATTAACTTTAATCTCAATTAATTGTTATTAATTAATTATTATTTATTCAATTAATACAAAATTCTACAACTATTATTATTTTTATAATTATTTAGTTACTACTATTAATTAAATGAAATAAGATGAAATTAAATAAATTTAAATCCTCATAATTTATTTTTAGAATAGTCTATATTATTATTGCTTTAACTAAAATAGAGAAAGATAATGCAAATTACAAAATTTTGTATTTTAGAATTTAAATTTTTGTATAAATTCAGAATAAGAATTTTAAAGATTTACTTCTTAAATCAATTTTTAATTATTATTGTTTATATTTTCAAAAAATTTAAATTACTTCCGAAAAATTCAATTATTTTTATAAATAGTAAAATTCTTCGCAGAAATTAAATAATTTTCAATACAGTTTTAATAAAATTTCACGAAAAAATTAAATTATTTTCTGAAATCTGCATGTAAACATTGAAACAATTCAATTATTTAGTAAAGTCTTTGCAAACATTCAATTCTTTTAAAAATAATCCGAAAAGTAATTTATAATTTAAAAAATTCAATTTTCCAAATTTAAAAAAAAATTCTTGTAAAATATTAAATTATTTTCTTTAAAAATTAAAAGATGACACAATTAGTTTATAAAAATTGTATTATATTAATTTTTTAATTAAAATTCCACTGAAAGATTTATTAAAATATTTTCCAATTTTAAATACAATTTTTCGAAAAATCATTTATTTTCCAAATATCTAAAAATTCTTGGAGACAATTCAATTATTTTTAAAAATAGCAAAATTCTTTGCAAGAATTAAATTACTTCGCTACAAATAATAAAATTTTTCACAGGAATTTAATTATATTCAAAACAATTTTAATTAACTTCGACAATAAATTATTCAACTATTATTTTTAAGAGAAACGATTATTTTAAAAACTTGAAAGAAATTCTTTCAAAACATTCAATTATATTCAAAACTTATGTTCAAATTCTTAAAAAAAATGATTTATTATTTACCTATAAAATTAAAAAAAAATAAAAATAACAATTATTAACAAATTTGGAAGCAACTATTATTGCCAATATTGAAACAAATTATTTAATGGAATATTAAAATAACCGATTGTCTATTATATAAATAAATATTCACCTGAGTTAAATATATTTTTTTCAGTGCATTATTATTGTTTATAATAATAAAATGAAAGAATAATTATTATAAATACTTTTATTGTTATAATTACCTATATATAAATTATCATTTTGGCAATTTTGCAGAGTAGCGTCTATAATTATAATATTAATAATAAATAATTATAATATTAATAATTAACAATTACAATGTTTTAATGACAATAATGATTAATTATGGAGTTGCTAATGAAAAAAAAATTAGTAAATAAAGAAAAATAATTCATATTAAAAATGCAAGAAAAGAATTTCTTGAACTTGAAATGTAAAATAAATATTATTGCGAAACATAATATATATTATATGCAGTAATAATAAGGGGTCATTGTCATAAAAGGATGTTATTCTTTATTAAAAGAACATAAAATGAGAAGCGCGTGCCGATGCGATTTTATAAAGAAAACTAGATCGTTTAAACTGACATTGCAACATATAAAGTGTGTATATATATTTTTGCCAGTCTCTCTTTCTCTACATATTCAAGAGAGCGCTCTCTTTATCCATTTATGTGCACGCATTCACATGGCTTCCTTAATAAATGTCTCACGGATATCAATTTTCCATTTTTCTCTCAAATCATATAATTTTATACGCATATATATATGTAATTCAAAAATGTTTGCAATAAATTTTTCATATCGAAATTTTAATGGTTTGTACTCAATTCTGTAAAAAAATAATAAATTGTTGTTTCAATTTTTATTTAAATTCTACTTGATGGATTTTAATAGTTAATTTTTGGATAAACTATTTTTATTCACTCGATTGTAAATTTTCTTTATTTATTCAACTGTAGATTAATTTTGTTTATTTAATTGTAAAGTATTTTTAATTATTTAACTGTAAATTATTTTTATTTACTCAATTGTAAATTTTTTCTTTACTCAGTAGTAAATTTTTTCCCTATTTAATATTTAACTACAGTATTATTTACTCAATAGTATATTCGTTTTTTTTACTAAATAGTAAATTAGTACTTTTTACTTAATAGAAAAAGCGTTTTATTTACTGAATTCTAAATTAATCAAATTCAGCTCAATTCAATTCATTCGAATTTCAACTGTAAATTAGTTTTTTATTTAGTCAGTTGAAAATTTTTTCATTTACTCGATAGTAAATTAGCTTTATTTACTCTTTTACTTAATTGCTTTTATTTACTTAATTACACTGAAAAAAAAATTATTTTATTCAAATAACCGATTATTTGTCTATAATCAAATAAATATTTACTTGAATCAAATAATTTTTATTTGAATCAATTAATTAGTATTTGCTTCAAATACTGAAATATTTGATTCAAATACAATTTATTTGATTCAAATAAAAATTATTTGATTCAAGTAAATATTTATTTGATTATAAACAAATAATCGGTTATTTGAATCAAATAAATTTTTTTTTCAGTGTATAAAACTCAATTTATTCTCAACTGTAAGTTCTTTTTAATTATTCAAATTCTAAATTATTTTTATTTACTCAATAATTTAATTTATTCGATTGATGTAAATTCTTTATATTTATTCAAATTTGAAATTAAAGTTTTATTTTTTATTCAATTGAAAATTAATGTTTATAAAAAAAAATGTCAATCTAAATGCGGAATTGCGTAGAAGAATTTGAGGAAAAAATGACGGAAAGAAAATACTTTCTGTGGAAGTCCAAAAGAAGTGAAACTTGTTTTTCAGGAAAAAAATTAGCATTTTACCAAGAGAGAGAAATAGTTCCTCTCAATATATATATATATATATATATATATATATATATATATATATATATTGAATTATTATATAATATAATTAAATCATGATTTGATTTTGCGGAAGACAATTTTATAGAGAGTTATACTTTCCTTTTTTCGGTGGGATATAAAAATGATTGGATGGTGCTTGACAGTGAGAATAGAAAATTGATTTCGATTTACTGTTTGTGAATTGTAGTATGATATTAAAATATTTATTTTCCTTTTTACTTTCTTTACTTTTACCCTTTTTTTTCAAAGAAAAACTTTGTTAGAAAAAATCCATATTTTTTAATACAATTCTTTATTTATTTTTTTGTAAGTAAAAAAATGCTCCTCATATATTACTTTTACATTTTTTAACGAAAAAATTTCTGAAATAAAATCAAGATTTTTTAATTCAACTCTTTAGTTATTATATTGTAAGTAAAAACTTTAAAAAAAAAAATTTTCATCGTTTAATTTAATTATTTATTTTATTTGAAAGGAAAAAAAATATTTTCAATACCGTAACTAAACTGTAAATACAAAAATACATTTTTATATTTACTGTAGTGAATAAAAAGCAAGAATAGAAAAAAAACTATGACTTTTATTTTTGTCTCGAACGATCGAAAGAGAGACTATAAAGTTCCGCGAATATCGACATTTTTCTCGATTAATTAGTATAAAGAAAATCTCCTGAAAAACCAGTTTTTCTCCGAGTAAGAGGCACATTCATATAAATTCAATGGCATTTTGCCATTTTATTTCTCGATTTAGTAGAACATTTTTTTTTCAAAAATTTTATCCACAAGAAAAATGTTTTTTCTATTAAATATTTGATTCTAAATTATTAATTATCAATTCTAGATTAATAATTTCGGTAATAATTAAAACTAAAGAAATTTAATAAAAAGATTCCGAAGATTTCAAAAAGTATATTTAAAAAAAAAATAATTTAAATTTGAAATTTTAGTTTCAGTTTCCTTGAAGGTATCAAATTGATTTAAACTTGGATTAAATTTTTCGTATCGATTCGCTGCAATTGGATATTTTCAGTAGTCTACCGAGTAATTAATTTAATTAAATTATAATCGTATTTAATTTAATTAAATTACAATCGTGTTTAATTTAAATTAAGTAATTACATTAAACTATATTAAATAAAAAGAATTTAATTTTGGTTTGATTATATACTTTTTTAATGTCAATACGTTGCAATCTGATACTTTCAGCAGTTAACATAGTAATTAATCTATTATTATTCAAATAGCAATTAATTAAATTTACTGTCATTGTAATTAATTTCATTAAAGCGTAATTTTAATTAAATTCGTTTAAATTGTAATTGATTACAGTAAATCGCAATTACCTAAATTTAATTTAATTATAATTTTTTATTGTCAATACGTTTTAATTTTATACTTTTAGTGGTTAACAGAGTAAATAATTGTTAATTAATTAAATTTACTTTCATTTTAATTAATTAAATTAGTAGTAATTGTACTTTAATTTAATTTAATTATAACTGATTTAATTTAATCGTAATTAACTAAATTTACTTCACTTATAATGAATTTAATTTAATCGAAATTAATATAATTTACATCAATTAGAAAAAATTTAATTAAGAAAATTAATTAAATTTACTTTCATAACTTCATTTACTTAAATTATTTTTTTTGTTACTTTATTTTAAACTAATAAAATTAAATAGAATTAATATCGAATAATACTTTCAAAAAAATTGAGAATTGAATTATAATTAATTCAATATTAAAATAAAAAAATTTTTGCAAAAAAAGATTAGTAAAAAAAATTTATTTCTTTTTGTTGAAAAGTATATTGTTGGCTCACTTTTTTTTATAATAATTAAAATTGTTTTAACTTCCTGTCGTTTTAGTAAAAATGAATGGTTATTTTGTTTCACGAAATAATAAATAAATGTGGGGGGAAGGTGTTGAGGGAAGGAAGGGAAGGGAAATTGAAATAATGAATAAAACACGCTGTCAAAACACTCCGAGCGTGTTCAGAGAGCGTCGTTGTTGTGTAACTTATATATATATATATATATATATACCAGAGTAACATCGCTCATGTGTCTGGGAAAATGCAAAAATATTCCACGGTGTCTTGATTACCTTTATCGTAATATAGAAATTTTTTTTCTATTTATTTTCACACTTACTGCGAGAGATTTGGAAATTATTTTCATAATAACTAATTTATTATATTATTTAATATTTAATTTCATGTAAACAATAATTATAATAGACAACAATAATTGATGTTTATTTATAGATAACAACTTTATGTATTTATTTACTTTAAATTTAAATTATTATTTATTTATTTTCAATACGCTGAAAAATAAATTGTTATATTAAAATGACAGAATATTTAATATTATTAAATATTCCTTATATAATATTATTAAATACTTATTCTATAAAACATATTTACTAGAACAAAATAATTTTTATTTCAATCAATTAAATTTTATATTTCGCTAAAAAGCCACTAATTGTGTACTATTTCTTAAATGGAGATATTAAATATCAATTTACTTGGAAAAGAAATTAATTCCAAGCTTGAAAATATTGTAGAGAATAAAAATATCGAATAGGAAAGTAAATTAAAAATTAAAATTTGTTTCTATTAATTATTAAACTCTTAATATTTGATTGTAAATGATTATAAAATTCCGAAAATCTTGTGATTCAATATGAAAATGTTATTCTCCACCTGAGAACGACAAGGTCACCGATAGGTGGCAGTTTAGTTCTTTCTTGGAATTCCTCTTGCCACCTGGTGGCGACCTTGGCGTTCTCAAGTGGAGAAATTGAACCTCAATTTTACCCCTAAAAACTTTTCTGTAATTAAAAAAATGTTTATATAAATTATTTTCTGTTTATTATTTGCGTAATTTAATATTTAATGAAACTAAGAAAAATAATCAAATTAAAACATATTATCATATAAAGAATAGAACAAAATAGAAAAAATAATAATGAAAATTAAAAGAAATAAACAAAAAAAGAAAATAGTAATAATAATAATTTATATTTATAGTTCTATATATTTATATATTTATATTATAGTTATAATAATAAAATTTGATTATTGTAATTAAATTAATATAAAAAATTGTAGTAATTTATGAAAGCTTGAAATATTTTTTTAAAAAATTCAATCGGATTCTATGATTTAATTACAATAACAATATTACGTGTTTGTTAAACAATTATATTGCACGTGAGATGTGAAATTCATACAAGAAAGCAACAAAATTAGTTAATTATTCAGGATGCAAATTAGATATTGTCTCATAACAATGAAAATTTGTTCCTTCATTTCTAATTATTGTTACACATAGACTTATTTGCGAATTTCACTATTTCTTCAAACTAGTTTCCTATAAGTTAATAATTTCTTCAAACAATTGTCCCATTAATATTAATATTTTTTTTAATACATTAAAGAAAAATATTCCCAAGATATAGAACAAATTTTTTTTCAATGTAGTCTAATTTTCTTTTTTTTTTCTAATTTCATTTGTTTATTGAAATTAATTTAATAGTCATTTATTGTTAAATAATCACGAAAGAAATGCTTTACCTCGAATAGCGATAAGTGTCTTGTAAATAACAAAAATAAATTATTTTAAAAATGTAAAAATAATTTTTTTCAATTTTTAGATAATAATTCTTTTTGCAATAAATAATTCCTTTTTTTAATTCAATTTCATTGGGAAATTTATTTTTAATTTTCGATATATTTTTTTTTGTTGCAATAAATTATTTCTCTTTTTAATTCAATTTCGTTGGGAAATTTATTGTCAATTTTCGATTTTTAAAAACGCCGGTTTGCGTGCGAGATTTAAATTGTGTCGGGAGTTTAAAGTACCTGTACTTGCGGGGGATTTTGAAAGAGGATAATAATACTTGCGAGATTTTTAACCTTTTGTCAGGCGAACTGACAAACAGTTTTAAAACTTCCTTTTTGAAAGTGAGAGTTGTTGCATTTTACAGGATGCAGTCCAGTGTATATATACCTATTTCGTGAATATATGTATATATACACAAACTTTGGGTCATTCCCCTTTCATAAAAGTCTCTCTGTGTAAATAAATACCGCAGAGATTCAATTACTTTTTTCATTTTGCTTTTTTTTTGACTTGAAATAATATCCCTCTGGGATTCTAGAACAAAAGTGCAAATTTTATTTTTATGCAATGTTTTGGGTATATTTTGCTTTTTGACAATTGCAAAAAGAGTTTTTTCAAAAATTATTTTTTCACGAATTAAGTTGTCTTAAAAGTAATTAAATTTTAATTAATTTTAATTTAATTTAGTTTAATTTAATTTAATTTAATTTAATTTAATTTAATTAATGTTAATTAAATTTAGTTTCAACATAATTTAGTTTCGATAAATTATTTGAATTATAATATTAATTTAATTTCAAATAATTTCTATTAGCTTTTATTAATTAATTATTCTACTTATTTTCTAATTTACATTTTACACATTTTCTTAACTTGCAAAATTATAAAACTCTTTATTCCTTCATTTTGCTTATTTACTATTAATTATTATTTAATAATAATAATAATAATAATAATAAAAATAATTTTGATATTAATTCAAAAAGTTAATTATTTTTATGAAATTTTAATTTTGTAAAATAATAAAAAGATACAATAATTTAAAATTATATTTAAGACCAGAAAGTACGCTTTAAAATATGTAAAATTTTCAAATTAAAATTTCATTTTTTAATTTATTTGAAGATAATTAGAAAATAAAAGAAATTTTCAAATAATAACAATAACAATAGTAAAGGAATAATAATAATAATAATACCTAATAATAATAATAATAATAATAATAATAACGATAATAATAATAATAGAAAATTATATTAATGAAAATAATAAAACAAAAAATTAATATTTATTGAAAACTACAAGTAAAGCAATAATATAATTCAGAAATAAGAATAAAATTGAAAACGAAAACTCAATTAATAATAAAATTGATAACTTATTTCTTTTTTAATTTTTTGTATAGAAAAATAAACTCGTCGCGATTTGACAATTTAAAAGATGAAAAAAATTTTTTTCGTAGAAGAAGACTATATCCAAAAATTTTGTGCAATAACCAGTTTCGCTTAAATAATGAGAAAAAACAAGTAGTATAAGTCAACAAGAGTGGAAATGAGTCATGAACCTCAACACACTCCCAAATATAGATTTCAAGTGTGTGACAACTTTTTGCTACCAGATTTGGATTCTATAAATCTTTTTTTTTTAAGTAAAATTCACAATTTCTAAAGTCGACTTTAAGGAAATGTCATTTAATATATTTAATTAGTTTTTTATTAATGAATTATTCAAAAGTTTTTTATTCAATTAATTGTATAATGGATTTATATTTGGTATTACATTTTATTATTATTATTATTATTATTATTGTTGTTTTTATTATTGCTATTGATATTTTTGCTATCGTTTATAATTAATAATTATTTTTTTTTCATAATTTTATTTATTCTATTTTTCACTAAAATAATTATTGTTATTTTTTTCTATTATGTTCTTGATTGTTTTCATTTTTTAATTTTGTTAGTTTTTAAGTATTATTTATAATAACTTTTTTTGTCAATAATTTTTTTTAGTTTTTATTATAAAATAAAACTCGAACTTGTATAATTTATTATTATTGTTATTATTTTTTCTTATTATTATTAGTATTATCATTGCTGATCGTTTTAAACATTGATATTCTTTAGTTTTTTATTGTTGTCGTTATTTACTATTATTTATTATTATTATTATTCAGTTTCATTTGTTTTTTCATTATTTTCCTTATCTAGTATTATTTGTATTATTTACCCTTTAGAGTTAATATGTTTAATTTTGGTTTACCTAACAGAGAAAAAAGACAACATGCCGGGAATTGAACTCTAGACCCCAAACATTCGTTAACCGATATCCTAACCACCTGACCACTCACTCAAACATTTTTTTTACTATTTTTATTCATACTTTTATTTTTATTGTTATTATTTCTTCTTTATTGTGGATGTTTTTTGACTATTCTTATTAGTAGTTTCATTATTTTAATGTTTTTTTTTTATTTTTCACTATTACTATTGTTTATTATTGTTATTAGTTTGCTTAATTGTAATTTTTTTCTGATCTTTTCTTATTGTTATTATTGTCCCTTTAATGATTATCAGCACTATGTATTTATTATTATTATTTATCAATTTTTTAAAGTTATAAAATTACAAAATACATTTTTTTATATTTACTATTATTATTATTATTATTATTATTATTATTATCATCATTATTATTTGTAAATAAATTCCAAAGAGGTTAAAAACCGGTATATTAAATCTCTTGAAAAAAAATGGTACACATTCAACAGGTATACATACAATATTGCTGTCGATATATATTGGGTGGGAAAAAAAAGTAATGAAAAGAAAATAAAATTTATATGTATATAGAAAAAAAGAGTGATAGAGAGAGAAAGAAGTAAGTTGAAAACCCGCATCAATACAGAAAGCATGACAAGTAATTACTTGCGGAGATAATTTCTCATATGGGGAACGTGTGCGTGAATCGAGGTCATGGTCCCCACCGTTTTATTCAAGATGCGGATGTTACTGGCAACGATTTGAAAGATTCTACGACTCCATTGAGATACTTTCTTATATATATATTTCTCTCTTTATTCATTTTATATATGTACCCTACTTTATCGAGAGTTTTTTCTATTCCTCTTCTTCTTCTTCTTTCTATTTTATTTTTTCTACTCCACTTTTTTCTGTTACCTCTTTTTCTAGTTTTCCCTCTTTCTTCTTCTTTCTTTGTTTTTCTATTCTACTTCTCTTTTCTTCTTTATTCTAATATCTTTCTATTTTTGTTTTTTTATTCAACTTCTTTATTCATTTTTCTTGTTAGTATTCTGCTCGATATTTTTTACTAATTTCTATTCTATACTTATTCTTGTATTTTTCTTTTTGTTTATTTTTCTGCTTCGTATGCTACTTCTTTTTTATTTTTATTTGTATTCTACTTTTGTTTTTCTTTTTCTTAATTTTTTTCGTTTTTCTATTCTATTTATTTATCTCTCTTCTTCTTTGTATTTCTCTTCTTTTAATTTTCGTTCTTTTAATTTTTTTTCCTTTTTTGTATTCTACTTAGGTTCTTTTTTTATTTTCCATTATAATTTTTATTATCTTTTTTCTTGTTTTATTTTTTATTTTTCTTTTTTGTTTTTTTTTTCTTGTATTTTATTTCTTCTTTACATTTTTTAATTTTACTTCTTTCTTTTTTGTTTTTATTTCTGACTCATTAAAGTTCAGGGGGTTCAGACTACTTATTAATTAAACAAATTATTTAATAGTAATAATAATAAAAATGTACAATAATTATTATTTAATATTTGCGCGTTTTGTTGAAACGAATTTTTAATTCTTTATAATAATAATAATTTAATTAATAATAATTTAATAGTTAATATTAATACCCGAGACGGGATTCGAACACCTGACCCTAATCATCTCGAAGTAACGCTTTACGCCCCTAAGCCAAGTTCAACTTTAATAATAATTTAATATTTAGCTTCTTTCATATTTAATTCAATATTTACTTTTTGTTAAAACTGTTTTTTAAGCACTTATAATAAAATGGCCTAAATGATACTAATAATAATAATAATAATAATAATAATAATAATAATAATAATAGATGATTAATTATTAATAATACTAATTATAATTAGTATTAGTACATTTTTTTGCTAAATGAAAAAAGAATTGATTATTTATCTGGATATGATTTTTGCGGGCGATGCTCACACAATGTGTATAGAGAGCATCATCTTTATAAGAATGTGGCTATCTTGGCCCCGCGGCAACAAATTCCGTTACACGCACTTGTACGGTCATCTCTCGCCTCTTTACACAGTCTGCCCACAACAAACATTTTTATACAGTTAATCCAAAAAGATTCAAAGCGGCAGATTGAGTGTGTGTACTTGCTGTTTTTTTCTCTTATTCTTATTCTGTGTAATTTGCACATTACACATGTTATATAATAATAATAATAATAATAATAATAATAATAATAATAATAATGATATATTACTATAGAAAATAATTGCAGTGAATTAGAAATGATGAATTTGACGCGAGACAGTGTGTCTGTCACACACGTGTCGAGTTGTATAATAACAGTGATAATAGTGATAATAATTAATAATAATTGATACAATTTTAAATATTATTTTCAATTATATATTATATGGTGAAGGTGTGTAATTAATTTTCGATGAGCAAGAGATGCAATTTATAGACTTTTTCTCGCAAGAAAATCAGTCAATTAGTGATTTATGAGATTTAATTACTGGTTGAGAGAAGGATTTCCAAATGGAAAACTGAGAAACATGTGTATTGAAAATTTTTATTTTACATTGTTTTGATGAATTATATTAATTATTAAAAATTACAGTAATTAAATGCCTAAAATTATTTCTTTAGGTTTCTGAGTTTAATTTTTATTACAACATTTTTTAGCTTACTATAAAAAATTAGCAAACAAAATATTTAGTAAATATATCACTGCGATTACAACTCAGTAGACAAGTTTTCTCTTAAAAATTGAACTATTTTCGTTAAAGAAAAATTGGAAAAATTTAAATTATAGTGAAATTTTTCTTTAATAAAAATAATTCGTTTTTTAAAAGACAAATTTTTCATTAATGAAAATGAATTATTTTCATTAAGGAAAAATTAAAAACATTTTAATAAAAGAAAAGAAGAAAAATTAAAGACATTTTTCTCTTTGAAAATAATTCATTTTAATTAAAGAAAAATTGTCGACTAAAATGTAATTGAATTAATTGATTAATTATTTAATTTAAAAGTTCCAACTTTATAAAAATAAAATTATATACAGTTAAATTAATTAAATTAATTAAATCTATTTAATCGGGAAAAATCCCAATTTTATAATAATGTTGTAGATAATTTTGTAAAAGTTGGTAACGGAAGAAAAATTTAAAGAAAAATATTAAAGTAAATAAAAATTGGGTTAAAAAATATTCTTGAAAAAAGTATTAATTAGGTTCTTCTTATAAAAGTGATCATCCATCAAAAACATATTTAAAATGGGAAAGTATTGATTGCACATATATGTTGAAAAATTGTATGTTAAGAGTTTACCATGCAGAAAAATAAATTCTTATGAATTATTAATTTAGCTTCTTTCACTTACATTCCACTCTTATAATTATTAATATAAATGTTATACATTTCTTTAAAGACGATTTAAAGTAGGTTTTCAAATGAATTAATAAATAATAAACTAGAAACAAATTCATTATTCTATAAGAAGTCTTATGTTATTTTATTTTCAACACCTAATTATGTAATATAAGATAAACAGAGTATAATGTTAATATATACAACAGAATATTATATACAAAATATATAAATATGTATATATGACATATATAATGTTTTAATATAATTCAAAAACGATAAAAAAAAGAAAATTCCAACTACTGGGTACTTTTCATTTTTAGAATTTTAAATGTGTTCGAATAGTAAATCAAGTAATTATTTATGTTATATTTTATTTTGAATATTATATTTAGTATTTCATATTTACCATTTTTTTTAATTTCGTGTATATTGTATTGAAAAATTTTTAGCCAATAATTTTAGTATCTGTAGTAAATATGTAGTGAACCATTTGATTGACACTGGTAAAAATTATTTGATTTAAGTACAGGGTTGCCGCACAAATATTAAATTTTATTTTTCCCTGACTTTTCCCTGATTTCCAGACAAAATTCTCACTTTTTCCCTGACCATAAAAAATATTCTGATTCACTCTAAAAATTATTAGATACTCAAAAATAATGTTCTATTAAATTTATTTACAAATTTCATTAATTGTAAAATTATTCAAAAACATCAATAACTAAATTATTAAATAAGTGGGTCAGTCCATTATATTTCACCTAAAGCCGTTGCGGCCTATTTTTAAAAAAATCTCATAATTTGTAAAAATGATGTTTAATAACCGTAGATTTTATTTTTGAGAATTATTTTATAAAATTTTTTGATTTAAACATAGAATTTGAATTTTTAAGTTGAGTTGCACAGAAAAAAGGTTAGATTGACAGTTATGAAAATTTAATAAAGAAGCATGGAAATAATTTAGATCATACAAATTTCTTGATTGATATTTGTTAAAAATGAGCTAATTTACTTGTATAAATAGATTATTATGTAAACAAACCCAAATTAGTAGATAAAAATTGATTTCAAAACTTAACTATAAAATGTCAAAAGTCACTACATTTTATTTACACTTTTCTAAAAAGTATATAAATATTTAAAAATTTATTACTATTTAATGTAAAGTATTTTTAATGTACTTTTATAATATGTGCTAACTTTTTAATTTTATAATATAGAAATATAAAAAATTTTACCTTTAATATTGAGTGTTTCATGATTTTCAGTGATTTTAATCACTTATTTCTTCTCAGGCGGTTAATCAAAAAATCCAATTTTTGTCTTAATATTTAAGTTTGGCCTTCTTTTTCATTCTATTAAATTTTGGTGATGGAGTACGAACTATTTTTAAGTTTAAATTTAGTTTAAAAAATCTGCTGAAAAAACGCATTTTTTTGGTTAAATACAAGTAGATTTTTGCAAGACTATTAAGATAGCCAACTTCAGTGTTATAAAAATACTTGCATTTTAACCAAAAAAATGCGTTTTTCAGCAGATTTTTTAAACTAAATTTAAACTGAAAAATAGTTCGTTCTCCATCACCAAAATTTAATAGAATGAAAAAGAAGGCCAAACTTAAATATTAAGACAAAAATTGGATTTTTTGATTAACCGCCTGAGAAGAAATAAGTGATTAAAATCACTGAAAATCATGAAACACTCAATATTAAAGGTAAAATTTTTTATATTTCTATATTATAAAATTAAAAAGTTAGCACATATTATAAAAGTACATTAAAAATACTTTACATTAAATAGTAATAAATTTTTAAATATTTATATACTTTTTAGAAAAGTGTAAATAAAATGTAGTGACTTTTGACATTTTATAGTTAAGTTTTGAAATCAATTTTTATCTACTAATTTGGGTTTGTTTACATAATAATCTATTTATACAAGTAAATTAGCTCATTTTTAACAAATATCAATCAAGAAATTTGTATGATCTAAATTATTTCCATGCTTCTTTATTAAATTTTCATAACTGTCAATCTAACCTTTTTTCTGTGCAACTCAACTTAAAAATTCAAATTCTATGTTTAAATCAAAAAATTTTATAAAATAATTCAATTATTTTCATAAACAATAAATCGATTATTCGGTAATTTCATTTTTGAATCAATTTTTATTAGAAAATTCTAGAAAAATTCAATTATTTAAATTAAAAAATAAATAATTTAAATAATTGAATGTTTGTTAAAATTAAATTCTCATAAAGAATTTTATCAAAAAATTTTTAAATAATTGAATTTTTTTGACAAATTTAATAAAATTTTAAAGAATAATTACATTTTTCGAGGAATTTGATTAAAATATTGTATCCAAAATTAATCAAAATCCTGCGATGAGTTTTATTATTCATAAAAATAATTTTACAAAATTTCCAAAAATGTTATTAAAATTTTTCTAAAATAAGTGAATTTCGGTGAAGCATTTTATTATTTATGAAAATAATTGAATTCTTGAAAAGAACTTTGTTAAATTTTTTTTAAATAACTGATTCATGCGACGAATTTTATGAAAATCTTTTTAAATTATTGATATTTTTCAAAAAATTTTCTAAAATTTTGTATATTAAATAATTGAACTCACGTGGAAATTTTATTATTTATGAAAATAATTGAATTATTTCAAAGAAATTTATTTAAAATTTCATAAATTATTGAATTTCTGTAAAATTTTAACAAGAATTTTATTCAAGTTTTTAAATATATTTAAATTTTGACGAGAATTAAAAAAAAAATTTTTAAATAAATAAATATTGAAGAATTTTATTATTTCTAAAGATAATTGAGATTTTGACAAAAATTTTTGAACATAATAGAATTTCTGCATAGAATTTTATTACTTTTGAAAATAATTTAATTCTTCCAATGAATTTTATTTAAGGTTATAAAAATAATTAAATTCCGGTGAAGAATTTTACTATTTCTAAAAATAATTGAATTCTTGAAAAGAAATTTGTTAAATATTTTTCAATAACTAAAGTCTTGCGACGAATTTTATAAAATTCTTTTTAAATAATTGATATTTTTCGAAAAGTTATTTGAAATTTTTTATATTAAATAATTGAATTCCTGTAAAAATTTTGTTATTTATGAAAATAATTGGTTTATTTATAGAAGAAATTCATCAAAAATTTTGTAAATTATTGAATTCCTTATGAAATTTTTCCAAGAATTTTATTAAAGTTTTTAAAAATAATTAAGTTTCGAAGAAGAATTGTATTATTTATAAAGATAATTGAAATTTTGACGAGAATTTAAAAAAAAATTTTGAACATAATTGAATTTTGGAGAAGAATTTTTTTATTATTAAAGATATAATTGAAATGAGCAGAATTTTTTTGAATTTTTGAATATAATTGAATTTCTGAGGAAAATGTTATTACTTTTGAAAATAATTGAATTTCTGTAATTATTTGTAGCTTTTCCAAAATTAATTTTTTTTTGTATTTTTAATTAAAATTCTTTTATCAATCTAGTATTTATGAAAATTGTAAAAATTATTCATTACCTAATTTATAAGTTATAATTTTATGATAGTTTCATAAAAATTAAGTTATTTAAAAAGAAATTATTGTCTGAAATAGAAAAAATTCACGGGTTTGTATTAAAATTCGTGGTTATTTTTATAGTTTACAAGGCAAACAAAAAAAAACATCAAAATTTAGAGTTTTTTCATGAATTTTTAATATTCGATTTTTTCCAGTATTTTTACTAAAAATCCCTGACTTCCCTAACCAATTTTACTTTTCCTGAATTTTCCCTGTATTTCCTGACCTGTGGCAACCCTGAAGTAAATATATATTTAATTGATAATATAGTCAATCGGTTATTTCAAAAAAATAATTTTTTTCAGTGTTAGAATCTGTGAATGTAAAGTTGACTAAAAAACAGTAAAATTCTACTAAAAATTATTTAAACATTTTCGAGTAACGATATAGAAATTCTACTAAAAATTCGTTTATTGACTTAATAAAAATTCAAAAATAAACGCATATTTAAAAAAATTCTTTAATTTAAAAATATCCAGCAAGGATTATTTTCACTTAGTTTTCAGAACATTGTATAAAAATATTACAAAATGAAATTATAAAACAATTTTTTTTAGGATTGTTTACTGTAATAAAATTTTTTAAATACAAGTTGCACTCTGACAGGTTTCATTGTATATAAACATTATTAGAAATCACAACACTACTGTTTGTTAAAAATAAAAAAAAAAAGAAAGAAAAGTAAGAAAAGTGAGATTGATAATAAATTCACGTTGATAATTGACATCGCGGCTAATTGAAAGCGATGAGCGAACAACTGACGGTAGATACAAAATGAAAGGACTAACAACAATTGCATATTGAATTGTATTCCCTGGCCTAGAAGTAAAATTGAGTTTCATTGGCAAATCTATAGAATCAGCTGACTTCTTGACAGTGACCTCGGGGGTCAATCTACTTTCTACTTCTCACATTCTATACGATCATCAGAGAAGATATAAACTTCATTGGGAGAATTTTTCTTTTTTTCCTTTTCCTTTTTTTTTTTTTTGATATAGAAGTCATAGTACACTTTCACGAATAGCAAAGTCACTGTGTCTCTTCTTGCATTGGGTCATTGGGAAGTGTATGCGCGATTCAGTGAAAATAAACGTGGGAGGTGCTTTTATATAGGCATATTCTATTCAAATGTCTTCCTAAACAAATATTTGCTTTATTATATGAAAAGAAATCTCAATATTTGTGCCTCCTCAGCGTATGTAGTTAAATAAATCAACAAACATTTCAATAAACAAATAAATATTTGTATTTAACGATAAATAATTGTCTGGTAGTAGTTTACGACTATATTTCTATTTGTTACTTGATTTATTTATAAAATTTAATTTCAAGGGTCAAATTTTTTAAATTGTAGTTAAATAATCAACTTATTTTTATTATATTTTTATACTAACAGATCCATTTGTTAATTGTTACATATTATTAACTGATTTATTTATTAATTTGTTTAATAATTTATTTATTAATTCATTTATGAATTCATTTTCTTATTTATGTACTAATCTACTCTACCTTCTTGTTACTTAAATTTAAATAATTACATTAGTTAAAAAACTAAGTAGTTAATTATTTAATTTATTTGTTTTGTTTATCTATTTTACTGATTTATTTATATACCTATTTACTAATATTTACGAATCAAGTTAAATGATTGAATTAAATCAAAATGACTGAACTCAAAAAATATTAATTTATATAAATTATAAAAAATTTCACTTTTTAAATTGTTGACGAATTTAGGTTAATTAATTCTAAAACTTTTCTAGTATCAAAAATGATTTATTATCACTATTATTTGACAGTTATACAATAAAATATAGTGAACAAAAAACAATTTTTTGGTTATAATTATGATTTATAATATTAATTATTTGACATTTAGAATAATAATTGAATAATTAATTTTATAATAGTTATAATAATTAGAACAATTTACTATAGAGTAGAATGGGATGAAAAAGCCACTTTTTTACATTTTACGCTATAAAATCTGATTTTTTAATTTTTTTCAAATTTACAATTGGTATTGAAAGTTTAGTTACTAAGTATTAAATGTGAAAGAAGTTACAAAGCTTGAAAATTCTTTATCCCTTATGTACGAACATTTACTTTTATTATCCGTTCACTGAAACATGTTGTAATATGTTTGAAAAGTTGATCGAAATGTTTTTACGCAGAGCAACTCAAAAATTAAAATTACAATAAAAACTGAATATATCATTAAAAATACAACATCAAAACTAGAATCTAGAAGAAGAAAAAAGGGACTTGAACTCTACATTGTTTCGTGGGAGAAAATAAGAAAGTGTCGTCGTGATCAAATCCTAGATTTATAAATGAAATACTTCACGTACCATTTTGCATCGATTATACACGAACACTTCTTTGCAACAATTTGAAACAACAGCTTTCCTCTCGATCTCTATACACGAGAAGCTTTGTATTTATTTTTGCAAACACGATTCCACATTATAGAGTCAAAATTTTGTTTTCTCTTTTTGATAATGATAATTCTCAGAAAGGTATTTTAATTACCAGAATAATGTTTATATTTAAATGTATTTATTTTAAAAAATTGTTATTTATGTTTTGTTTATTTTGTATGATTTTATTTTACTTATTTTATTTTCGTATTATTTATTCATTTAGGAATTTATTAATTTTTAACTTTTAATAATTAATGGGAATTTTTTTTACTATTTAATAATAATTATTTAAAAAGTTTCCATACTATTAGATGTAAAAATGTTTATCTGGATACTAATTGAATTTTTTATAAATAAGTGAAGAGTAAACAAATAAATTAGTAAATCGATCAAGAACTGTGACATAAATAAATAAATCTAGCAGTCAATGAAAAAAATTTATAAAAGAGTAAATAAATAATTTCTTTACACCAAATTGTATTTAGTACATTTTTTTAAATAAATGTAAAAATAAAGAAAATAAATAAATTCGTAAGTAAAATACTTAAATAAAATAAAAATAAAAATCGTCCAAGTAAATATATACAAAATGAATAAATAAATGAATAAATGTGTAAATAAATAAATTCAATAACTGAATTGTGTAATAAATAAATGAGCAAATAAATAAATAAACAAACAAATAAATTGAATACAATAGACAGTATTTTACAAAAGCATGTCCTCTTTGCAGGGAGTGGCCAACATTCCGGAGCAGCAGAAAGAACAGTCACGGGAGAGTCATAATGAATGGATTGATTTGATAAAGGGGAACGGGAAAATGGAGACGTCAAAGGGGAAGGGTGCGGATTTCATAACTGTGGTCAGTGTGGGCAATCAGGATGAGTCAAGTCACCCTGAGAATTTTGTCACTGTCCTCTCCATAGGCAGTGGAATAAGAAAGGACGATGAGGCCCAACTTGTCTCAAAAACAGTGGCAAATGGCGTCGATCCCCATCTGGAGGAGGAAGTCGAGGTCTATCGTCTGCCAGGCGAACGTCTTGGCTTTGGTCTTAAATTTGAGGGTGGCAACAAAACCTCCGAAAGAGTCAAGCGACTCTTCATACAGAGTTGCGCTGATCAGAGTCCAGCGAGCAGGACGAAATGCACTTGGGGATGTTTGGGCGAAGGGGACGAGGTAAATGCTGGACAATATTTTTTTTAAGTTTGCAAAATTTATTATTAATTTATTTTTATTATTATATACAATTTATTTTCTTTTTATTTTTAATTTTTCTCTGAAAAAGTACGAAATAATAGGAAATTTTACGAAATGGTACAAAGAATGAAAATTATACCAAATTTGTTGTCAATTCCATCCAAAATTATATCAATTTCATCTAAAACGCCCCCAAATTTAGAGTTAATCTGATCCAATTTCATAATCAACAATTTTATCAATTTTATCCAATTTAATCAACAATCAACAATTGTATCATCAATTTGATCCACTTTTAGTGTCATTTTGATACTGTTTTGTATCAATTAGAACCACTTTGGATCAAAATAATACTACAATGTATCAAAATTACAATTTGGTGTCATTTTGATCCAAAGTAGTGTCAATCTAATCTTGTTTAGTATCAATTTTGTCAAAATTTGGTATTAATTTTACCCAATTTGGTATCATTTTGATTCAATGTGGTGTTAATCTAGTCTTTTTTCGTATCAAGAACATTCAAATTTTGTGTCATTTTTATCCAATCTGGTAACATTTTAATTCAGTTTGTTGCCAAATTGACATTAAATTTAAAATCAAATTGAATAAAATTGAAACCATACAGGACAAAACTGACATGAAATTTGTCATTTTTGATCAAATTGAATTCAATCAGATCAAATTGACATTAAATTTTTAAATTTGTTTTTGAAAAAAATTACTTTTTATTTCAATTTTTATAGATATTTATACTCTTCTCTATCTTTGAATAGTTAAAAAATAATAATTTGATAGTAAAAGTCAGGCACTAATTCAAACAGATTATGTAAATAAATTTAAAAAAAATTATGGAGTTAATAGAAATATTGTGAAATTCGACTGAAAATATATAATTGAATTTGTTAAAGAATTTCTTTAGAAAATTTTTAACAAATAAAAATTTCAAAGTATTTCAATTTAATAATTAATTAATAATTGGATTTTATAGTCACATTTTAATGAATTCGTGTTTCTTAGTGCGAAGATTAATAATTCAAATTTTTATTAGTTAATTTTAAAAAACGATATGCACTTCAAATTTTGTATTAAAATTGAATTTTCTCAAATTTTTTTGTTAAATTCTGAAAAATAAAATTGTTGAAATTTTTCAATTCCATTGTTTTAAGATAATTTAATTTTTCTAAACAAATAATTGAAATTTCTTTACATTTTTTTTCAAAAATAATTTAATTCTTTGAAAGAAATTTAATTCAAATTTTTCGAAAATAATCAAAGGAAGTTAGTGACCGTAATTATAATTTTATTTTTAAAATATAAAGTCCCTCTTAAAGTTTCAAATCAATTTTTTGCTTCTAAAAATTATATTATTCTATTATTATTATTCAATAGTTATAATTATTGATCTTCTCTTAAATTTTTATAATTTCAAATTTCTGAATGTTCAAATAAATTATATTTATAATTTCTTAAGCAAATTTAATGTTTATTACTTATTAAGTAAATAATAATTTATACCTGCTTTTTTTTAATTGTAATAAAATTCTTCACAGGAATTAAATTATTTTCATAAATAATATCATTCTTGGAAAGGATTTCAATTATTTTTGTAAATAGTAAAATTTTTTGCAGAAATTCAATTATTATCAATAGAATTGTAATAAACTTGAAAAGAAAATTTCCAATTATAATTATAAAAAGACAAGATTATTTTTAAAAAATTGAAAAATTTATTTTCCAAATTTTCAATTAAAATTATTATTTATTTATGTTCAAAACCAAATTTAAATTTAAATTTTATGAGAAAATAAAACCGGGAAAAAATTAGGTCATAACCGGGAAAAACCGAGAATTTTGTTGAATGAAAATAGTAGACACCCTGAACCTGGAAATGTCAGAAATTTTATATATCTGGAAAAAACCTGTAAAATTCAGGGAATTTTGATAGAAATCCTGGAAAATTGTTGTTTTCTATGTTTCTATTGTTTGTTTGTATTCTATGTTTATTCTTGAAATATAATTTTAGATACTAAAATACTTCAAAGTTAATTATTCAATTTTTGAAGAATTGCGTTTAGAATTTTTACCAGTAGATCGATTTCAAAAATTATTCAGGGAATTGAAAATGATATTTTTGTGACAACATTGAATTCAATAAAACGACTTTTTCGATGATTTTTTTTTATTTCTAATTGACTGAAGCGTCTTTTTTGCGCCTTAAAGTCGATCCAATGCTATCTATTATTTTGTATTATTTTTTCTTGTTTTTTATTTCTCTCTTCCTTATGTTTCTTCTTTTTCATCATTTTAATTATTTTTTTTTTGTTTTTTCCTCATTTTGTTATTAATTTTTTTTATTATTTGGAATTAGGTAGGTGACTCAAAAAAAAAATTTCCTTTCATACAATAAAATAATAAAAAAAAAACGCCAAACCACTTTAAGTTTTTTAAAGCCCCCCCCAAAAAATGTTTCCAATTACTGTTCACGTGTAAATAAATATTACATCACGTTCGATGAAGACATCGATAATAATAATTTAACAAGAGCAATCTCCCATGTGTACACTTGTACACTCTCATTATATACTTTATAGAGAAATCCACTGGTATTCAATATAAGTAATATTAAAAAAAAAAATGTCCAACCACAAAGTAACCAATATATAACCGCACAATTACTGTTTGTACCCAAAGTGAACAGACTGTGCAAATATTTCGCGTGAACACCACACCATATAGTCAGACATGCAACATTGTGCGGTTCAACCTTTATCTATACATATATTGTAATGTATATAAGCAGAATGTATTGGTGAACTCCCATAAAACCAGTTTAAAGCTTATACAGTGTACTTGTCTTTCCGGATAAAAAGATATTTCACTTTTTCTCCCTCTCTTTCTTTCTCTCTCTCTCTCTCACACACACGACTTATTAGTACCAAAATTGTGAAATATTACTTTCCATAAGACATTTCCTCATTACATGTATATAGGTGCATAATTCTGTATTTATGTTTTTTCTTTTTATTTATTTGACGTAAAATAGTATCTCTCACGTGGCCAGTTAGTATGACCAGATAAATACACTTTACCTTTTTTTTATTTATGATTTGAACTTGCAAAATCATTTGAGAGCTGAAAATCGCATATTTTCTAATGCTTATTTTTTTGTACATATTTATAAATTATTTATATTTATTTTTTATACTATTTTCATTTAAAAAAAATTTTTTTTTTTGTATTCTATTATTACTTATTATTTTGTTATTATTTATTACTTTATTTATTATTTTTTCTATTTATTTATTCTAGTTGTATTTATTTATTTAGAATCAACAGGCTTATGGAAAAAATATGGAAATGTTATTCTTCACCTGAGAACGCCAAGGTCACCGCTTGATGTCAGTTTAGTTCTTTCTGGGAATTTCTCCTGCCACCTGGTGGCGACCTTGGCGTTCTCAAGTGAAGATATTGAAAATCAATTTTATCCCTAAAAACTTTTCTGCAATTAAAAAAATGTAATTCTTTTCTTTTTATTATTTGCGTAATTTAATATTTAATGAAAATAACAAAAATAATCAAATTAAAACATTAGGTATAATAAAAAAAATAGAACAAAATCATGAGCCCTTGCATTGTTGAAACAAAATAAATAAATTATTAGTTATATTCATTTATAAATTATTTATATTATTTTTTTTATTATTTTTCTAATATTTTTATTTTGTAAATTTTTTTCTTATGCAGCCGTTTATCATTGAGACAAATAAATAATTTATTTATTATTAAAGACCTCGTAAAATTTTAATAATCGTTACTTATATTATTTTTTAATATTTCTTGTTATTTTATTAATTTTACTTGTTTACATTTAAATATGTTATTGAAAAAACATGCATTTTTATTTGTATTTAAAAAAATGATTTTTTCCCACTATTTTCAATTTTTACTTCTTCTTTTGTCATTTAAACAACAAAAAAGGAGTAAAAATTTTATCTGTGGTTCATTCAGGAAGTTTTTCACGATCCTAATGCGTATAACTGCAAATTACAACTGCAGAACTGTAAACTAAACGCATTTCCGGTTAAAGAATTTTTATTTGACAAAATTCCCAAACAATACTATCTTTGTACATTTTCTAAAAATTATAATACAGAAGAAAATTTATTTTATTTAGTTACTATTAAATAAATATATATTAATATAATGTAAATTAATATATTTTTATATAAAAGACTCAATTTTTATGTTAATTGATAATAATAAATAAGATATGAATTAGTAATAAATATAGGTATTAGAAAAATTAATACATTTTCATTTATAAAAATAAATATTTATTAAAAATAAATATAATGGATAAATTTTAATAAAATGAATATAAAAATAAAAATGATTTATTATTTATTAATTTATTTATTTTTAAAGATAAAAGTTAAGTTCCTTTATTTCTAAGGATAAAAATGATTCGTGTTCTAAAGTTTTGAATTTATTTTTTAGATCCTCTCAATCGATGGAGTGCCAGTGATTTTAATGACCCGCTTGGATTGCGTACGACGACTAAAGGAATCGCAATTGGTGATAAAATTAATGGTGAGATGTCGCGGTGCACTGAGACCGGAAGTGGTTAGTGCCGAGAGAAAATCGACACTATTGGAGAAGAATAAAGTACCACCTGAATTACCATTGGCACCGCCACCAGTGCCACCTAGGAAATTGAGACATCCACGTGGATTGGCTGACGGCGAGGCAAATCCAAGTCCAGTGAAAAAATCATGGGACAGCGCAAAATCCGTTCCCACGTCCCAAAATGGTTCGCCACAATCGCAATCGAGTTTTCTTGGAAGCAGTAACGGCAGTAACAGCAATAGCAGCAGCAGTAATAGCAGTATTAAATCCTCCGCTTATGAGAGTTGTTATTCTTCGCCAAAGAGTGGAATTAATGCAAAAAACGAGAGCCCCAAAGCATTGCCCAAGGATTATTCTTCTGATTTATGTAAATTTAAACAGGTGTGGATAATTGTTGTTTCTTCAATTTTATTTTACCTACTCTTCTTCTTTGTTAACTTATTTTTTATTCCTCTTCTTTTTCAACTTTTTTTGTTATTTTTTTCTCTTTTTCAACAACAACTTTTTCATCAACTCTTTAATTCCTCTTAGACTATAGAAACTATTTCATCATCTTCTATTTTTTTTGGTCGTAAAGAAATTTTTTTAACAACTTTACTATTCTTCCGACTTTTTTTTCCTCTTCGTCTTAAGCACATTTTTCACTTCACCACAATGTCCCTCCTCTTCTTCATCAACTTTACCACAATATTCCTCTTCTTCTTCCTCAAAATCTTTCTTCTCTTTTTTTAAGTCTTAAAAATTTTCCACACTTCCAATCAATGCTGCCATTGAACCATAAACATACAGAAATCAATGTTTCTAGGAACCACCCGAGGCAATGGTCTACCTAGACGCAAGAATTCAAGACACATCGAGCACTCACGGAAGCACATCAGACGAGACAAGCAGTTCCCTCTCAACAGTTGTCGACAGATTCTCCACCTCGGATCGTGTCTCAACAATCTCGACAGCCTCGACAGCATCGATCGCAGGCTCCGAGCAATACGCCACAGACAACACCAAAGGAAATCCTCATCATCATCATCATCACACCAATGATAGCAATAATAATAGTAGCAGCAACAGTAACGTTAAAGAATTTCTAACAGATGGTCTCAATCTCAAAGGAATGCTCACACCACTCGATCAATTGGATTTCGAATTCACCACAAATCCACCCGACTATCTTCTCACTCGTCTAGCAAATTCAGAAGCCGTCACTCACGTGGAATCGAGAGGCGACGTCGAACGTGTCACCGCTGTTGTCGCCCCCAACACCGTTCTCATCGAGGAGACAATCACCCTTCAACCGCCTTTGAGTTTTCAAGACGCTCCACTCAGTTATGGCCATGAATTGAGTCCGGGAATTTTTTACACCGATTTGGCAGCTGATTCGAAAACGCACTTTCGACCCATTAAGGATGATGCGTCTTTGGTTGAGTCTATCGTCAATGGGGACGTGGAGCTTCATCGACTTCGTCGTCATCATCAAGATCTTCAACATGATCGAAATCATCAAGATAATCATCTAAATCTTCATCATAATCAGAATAATCAGGATAATCAAGATAATCATCATCACGATACATTGATCGAGAGTGTTGACCATTGTCATCATGATCCACTGATCGAAGCTGTAAATCATCATCATTGTCTCGATCCGTTGATAGACATTAATGATCAGCAACAGCAAGTCAATTCGGCGCCTCCCTTGCCAATTAGAAATCATGTGAATAGAATTCCTGTGAATCAGACAATTTCTAATGGCGAAATTAAATCGTCAATGAATGATGATTGTTTGGCGGAAAAAATTGAGACGCCAGTTCTTCCTCCAAAACCAATGCCAAGAAAGGATTTGAAGTCGAGAAGAAAGCGACCCCCTCCTCCACCACCGCCTCCTAATTCAATTCCTAGACGACAACTCCCATCCGCACCAAACAACGTTACGAATAAATCACCAGAATCACAAAACCACCATCAATCTGAATTTTTGGATTCGAATTTAGAAAATGAAACGAAAATACCAAAAAGCGAAAGAAATGGTAATGGTATAAATAATTCTGCTTCTCAAGAATTGGGTAAATTATCGAAGGAATCGATTAAAATTGATGACAAGGAATTGATTGAGGTAAAAAATGGAAAAAATACAGAAAACGAAGTAGAATTGAAAAAGGAATTGAAAAATTCGCCGATTAAATTGAATTCGGAAGAAGAATTAAAAAAGGATTTGAAGAATTCGCCAAGTAAATTGAATTTGGAAGAAGAATTGAAAAAGGAATTGAAAACTTCACCGGATAAATTGAGGCAAACAGCAAGTGGAGTGAATTCGAAGGGAGAAGAAATGGAATATTTACCAACCGAAGTAAAATGCAGGGAAGATGGAAATTTATTGACAATGAGTCAAGAGTCGATGGAAGGAGAAAGTGGAAAATTTTCCACTAAAGAAATGCAGACGAATAAACTATTGGATATTATTGAAATGAAGATTAAAATGTCCGACGAAATACAGCATCGACAATCCTCGACAATCTCCGGGAACACGGAGACGAATGTTCGACGGATCAGCGAAAATGCTGAAGAAAGAATAAGAACAGAAAAAAGTAATTTTCCAGGCAAGTTGAATTCACCATTGAAAGGAAAATTGATTGAGATGACAAATAAGGATACGGTTTCGCTTGAGCTTGATGATTCCGAAAGTGAAAAAGAGAAAGAAGAAGAGGAAAACGTGGGTGAATACGACAAAGAAGACAAAAAAGAAAAAATAGACAAAAAGTGGAAAGGAAAAAGGAAAGAAGAAAAAAGGGAGATAGAAGTAGGAGAAAAAGACGGAGAAAGACGAAGAGTAGAAGAAGTAAAACCAGAAAATAGAAAAGGAGAAAGAAAAAAAGAAAATACAATGGAAGATAAAATAGAAAACGAAAGAAAAAGAAAAGAAATTAAAAGAGAAACCCCAATAAAAGAAGAAATAGACAAAGCGGAAAAAAAGAAGCAAAAAATAAGTAAAAAAGAACAAGAAAAAGATAAAATAAAGAAAGAAGAAATAGGTAAGGAAAAAATATCTAGAAACGAAAAATTAAATAGAGAAGAAAAAAACAAAGAAAAAATCAAAGAAAAAAGCAAACAAAATAGCAAAGAAGAGAAAAGTAGAGAAAAAATATACAAAGAAGAGAAAAGCAAAGAAAAATTACTCAAAGATGAGAAAAGCAAGGAAAAATTATGCAAAGAGAAATTGCACAAAGAAGAGAAAAGTAAGGAAAAATTAAACAAAGATGAGAAATCCAGGGGAAAATTAAAAAGCGATGATTTGAGAAATAAGGGAAAAAATGGTGAGGAGAAGCGAAAAGTAAAAAGAGAAGAACTCGGAAGTAGAAAAATAAACGAAAAAGAAAGTGAGGAAAATTTAAATAAAGAACGAAACATAGAAGAGGGACAAAGGGAAAATATAAAGAAACAAGAACAAAGAAGAGAAGAAATAGGTAGAGAAAGAATAAGAGAAGAAAATAAAACGAAAAATGTAAATTTATCGAACACAACAAAAGAAATTAGAAAAGAAAATAAGATAGAAAAAAAAGAAAACGGCAATAAAGGAGAAGTAGACCAAGAATGTGAAGAAGAAAAAAAAGAGGAACTAGAAAGACAAGAAAAAGAAAAAGAGCAATTAGGACAAAAAGCACGAAAAGAACAAGAAAAACAAAGAGAGCAAAAAGGACAAAAAGAACGAGAAGAACCAAAAGAACTAGAAAAACAAAAAGAACAAAAAGGACTGAAAGAACTGAAAGAAGATGAAAAACAAAAAGAGCAAAAAGATCAAAAAGAACAAAAAGATCAAAATGAACAAAAAGGACAAGAACAAAAAAAGCAAAAAGAACAGAGAGAACAGAACGAAAAAATGAGACAAAAAGACCAAAGGGAACAACAAGAAGAAATTAATAATTTAAGTAAATTTCATAAAATTGTTTCACCATCCAAAAATGAACGCACTTTGTCTAAAGAATGCAAATGTTTTGTTAATGGTAATAAAGAAGAAGAAGAAGAAGAAGAGGAAGAAAGTGAGGCTTATAGTGTTATTATAGAAGAAATTGATGATGGGAAATTAATAATGAATGAATCACCAATTGAAAGACTGGAAAATATTTGTTCAGACGTTGAAAATTTAGTGCAGGAAATAGAAATCAAGAGATGCTACAAAAGGGAGGAATTGATGGATGACGATGATGATGATGATGATACAAGTGAAGAAAGTGATGATGGAGACTATTATTGGCAAAGCAATTTGGCAACAATTGGTGAAGAGGAGGAGACTAATTCGTTGGAATATAATAACGCGTAAGTATACTCATTTTCAATTATTCTATAAATATTGTGCAACTTATTCTTTCTTTGTATAAATTTCTCTGAAAATTTCTTTTCATTACAATTCATTAGTAAATTTATTATTTATTAAAATATAAATTAATAATTAAATAAATAACCAAACAAGTTCCTAAATAAATATTGAATCTAAGTTCTTTATCACAGGAAATAAAACCTTTAACTGGAACAGTGATAACTTTCGCTGAAATAGCGAAAGTATTCGCTGCAATAACTAAAAATTTCGCAAATATAGTGAAATTTGTAGTTGTTCCAGGTGAAGATTATTTTCGTGCATATTTAAATATAAATAATTCAATTTATTATTCTACTACTTTTGATCAATTTTATTTTAATTATATAAAATTCCATCAATTTTTTAAAATAATTTAATATGTTTAACAAGCAATCAGAATAAATAATTCAGAAAACAAATGTATTAAAAAGAGAAATAAAATAAAAAATATTCATAACAGATTTTATAAAAGGTGCGTTCATCTTTTATGAAAAAAATATTTTCTTATTTTAATTTATATCTTGGGAAATTTAATGCCTAAATAAAATGTTTTTATGTCTCGTAATTAATATAAAAAATAAAATGGCTTACAATAAATTAGCGAAAATTCGTCGATGTTATTGTTTTTAATATTTTTTTTACTAAATATAATTTTTCATTCAATAATAATTACAAAAAAATGGATATAAATTTTGAAAGAATATTTTATTTTCCAATTATTTTAGGAAAAATTGTATTATTATTGCAGTTTAAATTAAATTGACCTTTAGATTAGGGTCAAATTTTAATTAAAATAAATCTTTAACTGCATGTGTTTATATAAAAATAATAAATTAATGCGACGTTATGTAATTTTATATTAAGAAGAAAAAAGAAAATCTTAAGTAATACAACTTTTAAGTTGAGTTAGAAACGGAAATTTGTCAGCCACTTTAAATCGGAAACTTGATTTTCATTTACCAATTTATTTTTTATTGCTCTTTGTTGATTGCTTTTCAGTAGAAAATTCTCTACAAGAAATTATGAATTTATTCCAAACCGGGAATTTTTTCATTAAATTAAAGAAAGTTTTATTATTTTAATTTGTTTTTAAAAAATTGCTTGTTATTTCAATTTTTATAGATATTTAAAGTGTTCTCTAAATTTTAATTAATTAAATATAGTTAATTTAGTAGTAAAAAAATAATTCACTGATTTAAATGTATGTAAAACATTTTTAGAAAATTATTAAATTAATAGAAATTTTGAGAAACTAAACTGAAAGTAATTAAATTTGTTAAAGAATTTAATTTGAAACTTTTTAACAAATAGAATTTTTTAAATATTTTAATTTAATAATTGATAAATAATTGAATTTTATAAAGAGTCACATTCTAATGTGAGCATGTTTTTTACTGTGAAGATTAATAATTAAAATTGTTATTAGTTATTATTGTCAAAAAATGTAATAAAATTCTTCCCAAGAATTGGATAATTTATATAAATGATAGAATTTTTTGAAAGGATACAATTACTTTTATAAATAATAAAATTCTTTGCAGAAATTTAATATTAGTGTCAATATAATTTTAATAAAATTGGAAAATCAAATTTCTAATTATAATTATAAACAGACAAGATTATTTTTAAAAAAATTGTAAAAACTCTTTGTTTAATTCAATTATTTTCCAAATTTTAAATTAAAATTATTTTAAAAACAATTATTTTAAAAAGATTTATAGAAATACGTCAAAAAAACCCTAGGAAATTTTTTTGTAGCTATTTGTAGATTTATTTATGTTCGAAATAAAAAAAATCGAAAGTTGATGACTGAAAAACCGTGAAAAATTATGACAAAATCGGGAAAAACAAGAAAATAACACGGAATTTTGTTAACCAAAAATAGTAAACACCCTGTAATTTAAAAGCAAAATGTTCAGTTCTTAAAATTTAATATTAAATAATTATTTCTCCTAATTCATTAATAAAATTTACTAATTCAAAAACAAGAAGTTAAATTAGTAAAATTATTAAAATTTATTAAATTAAATTCGTAGTTAGTAAAAATATATAGTAATTCGAGTTAGTGACGGACTTTGTTAATATTTATTAGTTAATTAGTAATATTCATGATTTTTTTTACTGATATACTAGTTAAAAATAACTGATTGTAAGTTAACTAGAATTGATTGTTAGATATGCATAGGTAACTGATTGTTGATTAAAAGTAACCAATTGTCTGTTAAATATTATTTTTGCTGATTAAAAATAACTGATAGCTGACTCAAAATAACTGACTGCTAATTATATATAACTGATTAATAGACAACAATAACTGATTGCTTGTTAAATATAACTGATTGTTAACTTGAAAATACTGATTTTTGATTTTAAAACAACTGAATGTTAGATTGAAATAATTGTTTGCTAGTCGTTTATAAATTATTGATTAGTTGAAAATAACTGATTGGCGATTAATTATAATTAATTGTTACTTAATAATGACTGATGGTTTATTTAAAAATACTAATTGTTTGTTAACAATAACTGATGGTTGATTTAAAAATACTAATTCATTGATAAAAATAACTGATTGTTACAGATAAATTTAATTGATTGTTAGTTAAATTTTACTGATTTATAGTTGAAAATGACTGATTGTTAGTTAAATTTTACTGATTGATAGTTGAAAATGACTGATTGTCAATTAGGTATAAATGATTGTTAGTTAATAATAACTGATTGTTGATTAAAAAATACTAACTGTTTGTTAACAATAACTGATTGTTGATTTAAAAATATTAATTGTTTGCTAAAAATAACTGATTGTGTGTTAAAAATTTTTACATTTAATTGATTGCTAGTTAAATGGAACTGATTTATAGTTGAAAATATCTGATTGTTGACTTAAATTTACTAATATCTAATGAAAATAACTAATTGTTAGATAAATTTAACTGATTGATAGTTAATAATAACTTATTGTTGACTTAAATTTACTAATTGTTTATTAACAATAACTGATTGTTGCTTTAAAAATACTAATTGTTTGCTAGCCATAACTAATTGTATGTTAAAGATAGCTGATTTTTAAATTTAACTGATTGTATGTTAAAGATAACTGATTTATAATTTTAACTGATTGCTAGTTAAATTTAACTGACTATTAGTTAAATTTACCTAATTGATACTTGAAAATAACTGATTATCATTTATAACAAATTGTTTTTTAGAAATAATTGACTTGCTTTAAAATAACTGATGGTTAATTAGAAATCTTACAACTTTCTGACAATCAGTCAATTCTAATTCAATAAAATAAGTCAATAATAATTTCAGTCAAATCTTGAATGTCGATTAGATAGTATTTTAGGAAACCATCTCATTGTTAATATTATTTTTAATATTATTAATATTAATATTATTTAATTAAAATTTTCAATTAATTAATATGTTAATTAGCCATAATTGCAGTTTGTTAATATCACAATTAGTTATAATTGCAAATAGTGAAAATTACAATTACTTAATATAATTAGTTTTATAAATAAAAAAATTGTTTTTCTCGTATTTATTAAAAGGTACTTAAAGAAAAAGTAAAAAATAAAAATTGCCATCAGGTACATAATATAATGAAAACTTGTTGTGTAAACATACATAGTGGTATAAAAGATGCATAGGGAAAAATGTGGGAAAAAAAGAATACTATCCGTCATGTGACCCTTTGGGTTGCAAAGACTGCAGACGAGTTTCTGTCGTGCACAGTGCGGATCTGCACTGCGATTAATTGATCTTGTTTTCTCATCGCTAATTATCCATGTATATTGCCTATCTACTTGGCAAGAAGTGCGGCGCCATTCCATTTGATATTCTTGGGATGTTACTATACTCGCAAGGCTGCCTCCTCCTTCCTTCAAATAGATTTAATCGAGTTAAAACTGACGTAGGTATAGGCTCGCAGTTCAATATTTTTTTTTCTCTTTTTCTTTTTTCTCTTCTTTTTTTTTATTGAATTTTGCAGACTTCACTTCACGAGCGACAGTAATGCCATAATTTTATAAAAATCGTGTCGTATTATTAAGATGATTTACTGAGGAATAAGTCGGACTTTATTAGCCGCAATTTTGTTCCTTATTTTTTTATTTCTTTAAGAGAATTATTCTTTTCTTTTTATTAGTCTCTTTGTTTCGCTGACAATGCACGATAATTGTGAATTAATAATATAATTATTATGAGTAATTACAATAAATAATTGTAATAATAAACAGTGGGCTATTCTTTTGCAACAAAAAAATTAGTGAACTACATTATTAATTAATTACAATAATAACTAACCATCGTATTCACTGATCATGATATTAATTACTTGCAATTTTTGCTGATTTCTATACACAAACATTAGCAATAAAAAATTAGTGAAATACATTATTAACTAAATTGCAATCGTAACTAATTATCGTACTAATTGTTTATAATATTAACTAATTGCAATTATAACTAAATATCATATTGACTAATGGGAATTATAACTAATTATCGTATTGATTAATTATATTATTACCCAATTAATGAAATCAGCAATTCATTAAACCTAACACTTAAATGACTAAAGTTTTATTTAATTTAAATAGAACTAAATGTTTTATAAAATTAGTAGAATAATTATTATCTTAATAATAATTAATACATTAATTTAATTACTCAATTCAATATGACAATTTATTAATAATATATTAATTAATTAGAAATAACAATTAATTAGAAAATTAGTTAAATTTTTGCTAGAAATATAATTATAGTACCTATTATTGTATAGATATTGTTAAAGTAATTAACTGAAATTGTTAATTAATTAATAAATTAACAAGCTAAATAATTCAATAAAGAATTCGTCAATTAGTTGAGTAATTGATTGATTGACTGACTAATTAATTAGTTGTCCACTTGATTAATTAACAAATGATTTTACAATTCAATTCTGTTCTCGAATTTTATTAAAACTTGCATGAACATAATTACTTTTTTCAAGGAATTTAATTAAAATTGTAAGAAAAATAATTGAAACGTTGCAATGAGTTTTATAAGAATTTTCAAATTTATTCAATTACAATTCAATTTTACAAAATTTCAATTATTCGGAAATTCTGCAATTAAATATAAATTGAAAAATAAAAACTTGAAATAATTTCAATAAAAATCCTTTTAAACTTTAAAAAAAATTAATTCTTCACAATTGTTTGTCAAAAATATATGAAAATTTAAGAATTTCAATGATTTGAGTTTGATACTTTTTCAAAATTAAATTATTTTTAAAAATCCACGTTATAATACTTTTAATTCTTAAGTATAGTCTAAAATTTTAACTGAAATTCATTTTTAAAACCATCCTTATTAGTAAATTCTACGAGAATTCAATTAGTTAAATACAAAAATAAATAATCTATTAATTTAATGTTTCCTGAAATTAAAATCTCCTAAAAAATGTTATTAACAAATTTTTTAAATCATTAAATTCTTTGGACGAATTTTAATAAGGTTTTTAAGAATAATTACATTTTTCAAGAAATTTGATTAAAATTGTATTAACAATGGTTGACATTTTGCAATCAGTTTTATTATTTATGAAAATAATTGAATCTCTGCAGAAATGTTATTATTTATGAAAATAATTGAATTATTGCGAAGAAATATATTTAAAAAATTTGTAAATATTTGAATTGCTGTACAAATTTGTATTATTTATAAAAATAATTTAATGCTTGCGTTGAATTGTATTCAAATATTTTTTAATAATTTAATTCTTTTGGAAAATTTTGTTTAAAATAGTAGATATTGAAAATTATGGAATTTTAGAAAACTTTTAAAAATAATTGAAATTTTGACAAAAGTTTGATTAAAATTTTGTAAAATAATTGAATGTGAGAGAAGAATTATATTACTTATAAAGAGAATTGAAATTTCGACGAGAATTAAAAAAAAATTTTGAACACAATTGAATTTAGTAACTATGTTACTAAGTTAGTAACTAACTTACTATTCTTCCTGGAGAAGCTAAATTCGTTGAATTTTTACAAATCGTTGACCTTGGTGTTTCATTTAAAATAAAATTTCATTCATAGTTGAAAATAACACCAAAACAAATTATTTTAATCCTTTATGGTGTTAATTTAATCCTAGAGGGATTAAACTGTTGCAGATTACTTTAATCCATTCTGGTATTATTTTAACACCTCACGTTTTTCTGTTTAAGTAGTTAAATAATTATTAATTTATTAGTTAAATTTCTGATTCATTGTCTAATTAACAAATTGCTCAATTAATTAGTATTATATTTTAATAAGAGTTATATATGGGTGATTTTACACAAAATAATAATATAATACAAAAAATTTTAATTATATTTTAAAAATGTATTTTCTATAATGTCGTAATTTTAACTTAACAGAAGAAAAGAGAGTTCTTGTATTTACAAGTAACAAACAATATCCAGACGAAGGTCATTACAATATACCTGCTAATAAACAATTCTATATAATAAAGTTTGGTTCTCCATCAGACTTTCCTTTGTGGTCAATTTCTTTTGTTATTTAGAGTCAGATTCATCAATGACGATTAAAAGTTAATCAATGATTAAATCATCAATCAACCAATCACAAACCGTTATACTGGCTTTAATCATTGATTAACTTTTAATTGAGTTTGGTGAAATCAGCCCTTAGTTTAGCATTTATAATTTTAACAATTTGCTAACCAATTGATTGATAAACTATTTTCAATAAACAAATTAGTTAATTAGGTAAGAGTTTGATTAATTAAGTATTAGATTGATTTACTAATAAATTTTCTGAATAATCTAAGCAGTTAGCCAATTAATAAATTAAATAATTAATTGATTGATTATTTAATTCGTTAATTAGTTAGTTAACATAACTAAATAACGAATTACTTAAATACTTGATTAACTAATTAATTAAATAATTGTAGTAAATGTAATAAATAAATTAAATAATAGTGATTGAAATGCCTATGTAAATATTTATTTTTTTAAATCTTTCTCCATTCAAACATTTATACCTATAAATAAAAAAAAATAAGTTAATTCACCAGATTTTCAAAAGAGAAAAAAAAATACCCAAAAAATAAAATTCTGACATTGGAATTAACATTCCTATTTGTATATTGAGAATATGAAAATACCCGCGCAAGAAACTAATTGCAGCACTATCAATGTCAATATTGCACATCAGAGATTGTAGTGAAGATAATATTAAATCGTAAAGCCAATCTAAATGGAAATTTATTAGCAAAACAAAAATAAAAATTTTTCTTCGTCTTCTTTTCATTACAGCAATAAGGAAGTGAATGACCTTGAAGAGAAAGCAGAAGCGGAAAAGGACAAGCCAAACATTCCTAGTGTCGTTGTTAGAGAATACAGCAAAAATGGTGAGTTTTTCAAAAAAAAATTTTTTTTTGTTTCTTCTTTCTTTTTAACGATATTATTTATACGGCGGTATATTATAAATCGAGGGGCGTGAATTATTGATGTCTATCGTCGTGATATTCATAGACGATAAGTGGTACCTGCGTACGTACGTAACCCACGTAACGTAATACTCGTAAGAATTACGATGTAGGTGGTGGAAAGAAAAAATTGAAAAAAAATTTGAAACTAATTCAAAAAATAAATTCCTGTCGGAATTGTAAAAGGGTTTTTTTATTCTTTTTCGATTTTTGAATATAATTTTCGGTCTCTATACACATGAGGAGGGAAATTACAGAAAAATTTTATTTTGGGAGAAAATATTTTTACTGACTCCAAAGTAAATTTTTTATGAAATAAATATTTTTTTTATTAAATAAACTAAAATTTACTTTTAGTTGAAATTAATTAAATATTTAATTATTTAAAACTTTGTACTTTTAGTAAATTTTTTATCAACTAAAATTTACTTTTAGTTAAAATTAATTAAATATTTAATTATTTAAAACTTTGTACTTTCAGTAAATTTTTTATTAACTAAAAGTTGCTTTTTCAAGTAATAAAATTCACTTTGCAAATAGTAAAGCTTTCTATAAAATTACACTAGAAGTTTTATAAAGACGTGATTTTACTTTGAAAATATAGTAAAAATTATTTTATTATTTTTTGCATTATTTGTATAAATAATAACTGAAATAAATTATAATAATTTTGTTTTAACCAAAGGTCAAAAAAGATTTAATTTAAGATTATACTTAAAAATTCGGTTAATTGGATTTTTTTTGTAAATTCTTCTTCCAACTATAATAAATAACAAAGTAAATATGTTTTTTTGAAATAAAAATCATTAAAGAACTTTAAAACATAAATTTGAATTGATGGAAAAATATAATTTTTACTATATTCACAATGTAAAAGTCTAGACTAGAAATTAGAAATGTTAAAGTTTTGAAAACTTTTTACAACACTAATTAATGAAAAAATATATATTCTTTTTTCCTTTTTGTATTTTTTGTATTCACAAAGAAAGTAAGAGAAAAATGGTAAAAAAACTTGACAATTACTGTAATTATAGTGCAATTATTTGCCTAAGGCTATTAATAAAATGAACGTGTAAAATGTCTTTTGTGGGGTAAAAAAAAGACTGAGCTTGGTAAAACGCGTTTAGAGAACTAAATTTAACGTCCGCTCCTCTCTATACACAGGACTCAGTATGCAAATAAGCAAGAGTGCATTGACTATTTTTAGTTTAATCGTTGACGTTGAAAAATTTCACTCAAAATCTGCGCCTACTTTTATTATTATTTTATTTATTACGAAAATAGGACAAAATATTAAGAGGGTGATGACTGATGATAATGGTAACGATAATGATATTTCTACTGTTTTCGTGAGTGAATTTTAGTATTTACGATTGAAAAAGAGTTTAAGCAAACTTTACTATTCTCGAAATAAACTTTAGGGAATTTTAGAAAATTTTATTTATTTTTTAAATATTTTTTTAATAAACAAAAAATTTTATAAAATTTAATTGTTTTCAATATTAATTAATATTCATTCAATTTCAATGAAATTTCAATAGAAAATTCTTAAAAGTATTTAATTAATTATAAACAAAATTGTACACAATTCTTTGTAAAAAATCAAATTATTTTTATAAAAAAAACTTATTGCAGGATTTAAATTATTTTTAATAGAATTTTAAATAAATTCCTCGAATATGCAAAATCTTACATAAGTTATAAAAAAAAATTTTTAATAATTTTTTGTTATTAAAATTTAATAATTTTCAATACATTTTTAATAAAATTTCTTGAAAGAATTTAAGTATTTTCAAAAAATGTTAAAAAAATTCTTGATGGAAATTTAATAGATTTCAAAAATTTTACGAAATTTAATTTACTTTGAATAAAATTTTCCTAAGCAATTCAATTTAAAATTTTTTTAAAATTAATTTAAATGTGCATGCAATTTTAAGAAATATTTAATTATTCAATAAAATATTGATTTTTGTATTTGAATAATTGAATTCTCGTTGAACTTCCAAAGGTTGGTAAATTTTGTTATTTTCAAAATTAATGAATTCTATTAAGTTTTACTATTTAGGAAGTAAATTTTAGGTACTGTTTTTTAATAAATTTTAGTAAATTCCAGTAAGTTCTGACAAATCTTAGTGAAATTTTACTTTTTTGGAATAAAAGTTCTATTAAATTTTATTATACTTTCGAAAAAGATTTTAGTAAATTTTACTATACTTTTTCTCCAAATTTGAATTAGTAAGAAGTAAAAATTTAAACTGATTTGAATTAGTGACGGACTTTTTGGTTTTGAATTAGTAAAATTCACTTATTTATTAAAGTAAATTTTTCTTACAAATTAGTAGAAATTACTGTTTATTAGTAAACTTTACTAACAAATTAGTAGAAATTACTATTTACTAGTATACTTTACTAACAAATTAGTAGAAAATAATATTTACTAATAAAATTTACTAATGGATTAGTAGAAATTACTATTTATTAAAGTAAATTTTACTAATAAATTCGTAGAAATTACTATTTATTAGTAAAATTTACTAATTCAAAAGCAAAAATTTGATCACTAGTTAAATTAGTAAGAATTTTTTTTACTAATTTCCATTTAGAGAGTTCAACATGAATTTTGGCAAATTTTACTTCTTTTTGAAATAAATTAGAATAACTTTGACTATTTTTTAAATAAAATCTTCGTAAATTGCAGTAAATTTTATACTAATTTCAAAATAAATTTTAGTAACTATTACTCTTTCCGTAAAAAATATTAGTCATTTTTAGTAAAATTCACTTTAAATGTTGCAAATTTTAATAAAATTTATTAAAATTGACTATCTGGAATTAATAAAAATTAAAGAACCAAATCGTTATTTACTTTAAAAATATAGGAAAATCCACTTTATATTGTTTGACCTATTTATTTATAAAAATTATGCAAATAAAAAATAAATGAATAATTATGTCACGAAGAGAAGTAGTGTGTGTGTGTGTGAGAGAGAGATTTCTCGACACTATTCAAATAAGTTAATAACAGCTTCTGGTATACTCTCGATTGACTGATACTTCTAATCGCGTGTGGGTGTGAGAAAAAGAATATCCTATATCGACCTATGAGAAAAGAGAAAATTGTCGATTGCATCTAATCTTAAATGCATATAAAAACATTGCTTTTATACATCATGAGAAAAGCTGTTTTTGCTTTATTTATTTATTTAATTTTTCTCCAAGACTTTCCGAAATTTATTGCTTTTGTACAAAAAATAAAAAAGTTTTACAACAAATTGTAATCTATATATAGGAGAGACTGGGACTAATAATGTTAAAATGTCAAAACAGTTAAAATTCATTATCTTTCGAACGAAAATAGTTATAAAGCATTGCTATTTTAGCTATAGAATATATGTAGTGTTTTAATTTGTTAGCTTCCTTAAAAATTAAATTTTGAATAATATTATTAAAAAATTCTAGAAAATTAATTGAATTTTGAAAGACTTGAAGTTAAAATTTTTAAGTATTTAGAAATTTTAAGCAAATAAAGAGCAATAATTAGTTAAATGTTTATTTTACAAAAGTTATTAAAATTTCAAAAATTTAATTTGCAAATTTTTAAAAAATTAGGTTTTTAAAAAATAGTAATTAGAATTTTTTAAAGAAAAAGGTACTTGAAGTCACAATAATAATTTTAACAATTTTAAACAATTGGAAATTCTGTAAAATTTTATATTTTAAAGAATTTAATTTTTTACTCTTTAAAAATTGTCTATAAAAATATAATTATATTTTTGTAATTAAAGCATTTTTTGAATTTACATAAATTATTCTATTTAAATAATTCAATTCACGTAGTTGAATTCTGATAGGAATTGATTTTACAAAAATTTCAGTTAAAATTTAAAAAAATAATTAAATATTTAAACCATTATATCAGGAATTTTAGGAATTAATTTAATTTTAAAAGTTTTTTAAATTAAATTCCTTAAAAATTTAAGAAAAGCAAAAGTTTAAAATTTTTAAAATTTTTGTTCTAAAAAATTATTAATAACATTATTTTTCTTAAAAAATTATTAAAGTTTTTCAATAATTTTATTCAAAAATTCTAAAAAAATAATTGAAATTTGGATGAATTACAGTTGCAAATTTTAGAAATATAATTATATTTCACGAGGTTTTTCATTGAAATTATTTGAAATTTTAATTCCTTGGGAAAAATAAATATGAATAAGTTTTTAAATTTTTGTTTAACAAAAAGTATTAAAGTTTTGAAAAATTTAATTCACAAATTTCGTAAAATTGTTTCTTGAAAAAATGAAACTAAAATTTTTTAAAAATACTTCTATTTCCGAAAATAATTTTAAAAAATTGAAACAATTGAAAATTTTGCCAACTTTTATTGAAATAAATTTTGAATTTTAATTCAAGTTGCTGTTAGAAATATTTTGTTATTTATTATACGAGTTTTTCAAATAATTACATTCAATGAAAGACCGTAGGAAAAATTATATTTTTTAAGTAATTAAGAGTTTTCATTAAATTTGGAAAAGCAAATTTTGAAAGTAAAAATGAAAAAGAAAATTTTACGCGCGTTTAGTTTTAAATAAATGTCCGCAATTATGTGACATCCTGTTTATTTTTCTCGTGTCCATAATGCAAAGTGTGTTTTAACTCTACATTTGTTAATTTTTTATGTCAAAGAAAATTTCAACTTTTAAGTACGTTTTTTAAATTTATTTTCATCCCAATTTTTTTGAGTCCTTATATGGGTCCCCTGAAGATGTATCTAAAGGTAATTGTTAAATAAGTTTTATTATCTAAATAGGTATTAACATTTTTATCAAAATACTATAATTTACTGTTAAAAATATAGAATTTATTTTTCAAATGCTAAAATTTACTTTTATTACAAATAATAAAGTTTTACTTCTAAAATAGTAAAATTAATTTCAAGTTGCTTTTAAAATTTATATTAAAATTTTAGAACTTTCTTTTACAATACTAAAAATTTCATTTAAAACAGTTAAGTTTACCTTAAACATAGTAAAATTTCACTTTCAAAATACTTTTTAAATTGGCTTTCAAAAAATAAATTTATTTTGTTGTTAAGTAATGTAATTTTTACTGAAATTTACTTTCAAAATACTACTAAAATTTTCTTTAAAGTGCTAAAATTTACTATCAAATTACTAAAGTTTACTTAAAAAATAATAACATTTATTTTGAAAATAGTAAAATTTATTTTGTAAATAGTAAATACTTTGAAAATAATTAGAAAAAAATGTAAAGTAAATTGATTAATAATAAAATATCACTCGCTAAAAGAATGTAACGCTGAGTGTTAATGTTTATGAGGTCACACTTATGACAAATCGCAAGTCAGATTTGGTACCAATTTTGGGAATAATTTTGGGACAAATTTGGCACCAATTTTGTGAATAATTTTGGGTCAAATTTGTTACCAATTTTGGGACAAATTTGGTACCAATTTTGGATCTAATTAGGTACCGATTTTGAAACTAATTTTTGGACTAATTTGGTACCAAATTTTCCGCAAAAATTAGTTTCAAATTAGCCCCAATATTGGTACCCAATTTGCTCTAAAAGTAGTCTCAAAATTAGTCCTAAATTTGACCCAACATTTGTAACAAATTTGCCCTAAAATTAGTTCAAAAATTGCACTAAAATTAGTCCCAAATTTGACCTAATATTGGTATCAAATTTTCCCCCAAATTAGTCCCAAATGTGTCCCAAAAATTAGTCCCAAATTAACCCAAAAATTGTTTCAAAATTAGTAACTAATCTGATTTCAGATTCGTTTGCTTCAATCAGCGACCTTATAAACGTGGGCACTAAGTAAATTTTTTTAGCGAGTGCCATTTTTCGCGGAAATACCCCAAAAATTTACAATTATGGAAAATAGTTTTTAAATAATTGTTAAGCCCGCTCATGATTAAATAAATATATAAATTAGTAATCGCTATTTGCAAAAATGACCAGTTTTTCATTCTATATTTACTTTACTTTTTATTATTTATTTTTACTGTTTCTTACTTTTTAATATTGTACAATAGCCTTACTATACAACATTCAACTAAAAGTTCTTCTATTTGTTGGAATTTTCTTGCATTTTTCCCAACCATCTCACAATAATTATAATCATCTCGTAGAGTCAATAGTGTATTTAGTCTCTAGTTTGAATTTTTTTTTTTTTTTTTTTTTTGAAATGTAACAGTCACAATAATGTGGGAGTGGGAGGGATCTCGGGACAGTCTCAGCTTACAAGTTTGCGCACTAAAGAGTATTCGTTGGCGAGTATAGAGCAAGACTTGGTCGCCACAGCATCTCTCCCTCAGTGGCTGACCGCTCTCAAGGTCCTCTTCCCGGTTCCCTCTCTCTCTTTCTTCCACCTTCTTTAATCGCCAACCATTTTCAAGATCTTTCACTCTGCCTCATTTCCAATCGAAGCGACGACCGACCGGCAAACCGCCATATTGCCGCCGGCTATATACCTTATAATCTATATCCAATCGAAGAAACGACATTCCGTTGTATGTACTAAAGCGCCCCTGTTATGTTGCAAAATATATCTATATATACCTACGTGTGTATACATAGTATACTGACCTAAAGATGACTGGTCCATTACGCTATATAACTTCCCTCCTTCAACTGGGTCCAATCGATAATCGAATCAACCATCCATCACCGATGTACTCTCCGCCTTTTACTTTTTCTTCCTCCTCCTCCTTCTCTTTTTTTTATTTCTATTTTTTTTACTTTTTAAATATATTCTTTAGTTAAAATGTCTTCCGCAATTTGCCTATCGACTTTTTTTCCGTTGCTTCTTTTATTCCTTTGCCCTTCTTCTTCTTCTTTATTGTATTTGATGAACATGGGTGGTCCGAGAGATGTTTTGTATATTCAATGCTGATTTGGAGGATTTTTAATTTTGTTTTCTCTTTTTTGTCGCGAAAGGTGGAGTTCAACATTTTAAGCGATTCATTTCAATTTGCTTGCGGACAATGTTGGGTTGTTGTGTCAATTTTAGATGAATGTTCCCTCTCTGGAGGAGGAGATTTTTGCTTCTTTTGTGTTTATATAATGGCAATTATTGTGTTGCTTTAAAAATGAGAGTCAAAATTTTAACTTACTATGTAGATTTTTATAAAAGTCGTGCTATTTTTAATAAGTTGTTACATTTGTAGAAAAAAAATTGAAAATAAGGTTTTAAAGTATATAGTAAAAGTCAGATAGATTTTTGTGCTAAAGAATGTAGGAGCAATTATTAGCATCATTAATCATTAGCATTATGTTCATTAATGTAAAACACCACTCTTGATGCTTGAAGATTTCTAATAATGTTGTTCTCAATATTTGTTTAATGCATGTTGTCTATAGTATTTATTAATTTTACTAGTGACTCTATTAATATTTTGTAGCAAATAAAAATTAGCCCAAGTTTGAAGGTTTGTTAAATTTTGGATGTTCTCAATAGTATTCATTAATTTTACTAGTGACTCTATTAATATTTTGTAGTAAATAAAAAATAGCCTATAAGTTTAAAGGTTTGTTAAATTTTGGAATACAATCTCTTTCCGTGTAGAGGGTTCTTTGATTTCTGATAGATTGGTCAGTTAGTTTAGTCTGTTTTCAAGGATGTTAATGATAACAATTATAGTAATGATAATGTTTTCAAAAATAGTGGTAATAAATGCTGATGCTGTTATTAGGAATATTTCTAGAAAGAAGTTTTTACAGTTTGTACCTAAAATAATTACGTCTTCTGCTGTTTAGTTTTTGGCATTTGTTTTTGCTGTTATACATATTAATTACTTCCTAAGTTACTGAAGTTGTGATAGTAATAATTATGTTCGCTGCTGTTTTAAGTTTTTGGCACTTGTTGCTGCTATTTCATCTATGGTAACTTTCTCCAATGTGCAGAATATAGTACCACTAATTCATCTTAGTGCTTTTAATTTTCGAATCTAAAAATATGATTCTATGGAAGAACTCTGTTGTTTAGTTTTCGGTGTTTGTTTCTGGTATTCAACTCAGAATTTCTGGCGCTATTTTAATTTTGTCATGAAGCGTCCTTGGACGTAGTGTATTAATATTCCTAATGTACGCAGCATTCTGTATAAATATTCCTAATTTAAGCATCATTCTGTAGTAATATTCTATCATTTCTACTATTTTTTGTTTTGGGTTAATAATGATCCTGATGATGGTGGTATAATGTTTAGTGAATTATAGGTGGAATGGTGTGTAGTTATGGTAGTAGGTATAGTGTGTTTGGAAATATTTTATGAGCAGAATTAACTCATCGTTTTGATTCAGAATGATATTTTGTACTACTAATGCAACACTTACAATCCACCTTAATTTTTTATGTCGCTTTAGTAATACGGAATAACATTTAGAATCAAAACGACCATAGTTGTTTTTAGCATTAATTATTGTTAATGCTAAATCCCTATGCAACATAACACATTACGGAGGATAGTAATCCTCTGTAATTTATTATGCTGCGTAAGTAATTTAGTAGCAATTGGCTAGTATTTTAAAAGACTAAAAATAGTGGACCATCTGTGAAACTACAATCCAGAATTGTTTTATTCTTTGGTACCCAAAACGATTGCTTCTGTACTATTCCTTATTCGCTAGTTTAGAATGTGGAAGCCTATAATTAACCCTTCTTCAATCAGCATTTGGATCACTGGGTTTATAAGATTATCTCTTTTCTAAATTTGTCTCTTTTAATGTGCCCTTTAATAAGTGCCTCTTCCAGAGTGCCTTTTCTAAAACACTCTTCCTAAAGTGCCGTTTTCTAAAACACTTTTTCTAAAATGTCTTTTCCAAAACACTTTTCCAAATGTACCTTTTTTTATAAACTGCCGATTCCAAAATACTTTCTCTAGAGTATCTTTTCTAAAGTATATACCTCACTTACAAGAGGAACCATTGTTTTGATTTTGATCTTCTAAAAGAGCAAAGTTCAAAATGTATAAGAAACGATTCACGCAGAATAAATCATGAATCACATTGTATTGAAAAAAGAATTATACAGCCCATAAAATAATGATCACTCTTATTCTTCAAATACTATATATATACATATACGCGGATATTGATCGCACTCGCAAAGGAGTATCAATCTTTTACATCTATATAATTCAGTTTAAGTACATTTTAGTCAATTATAATGAGCTCAAGGCAAACCGAATGTATTTCTATAAAGCAATGCCATTGAGTGCGCGCAAATAAATTCAATCGAAATGGAATGTAATACAACTGAAACATGAATTCACTCTGAACGAATTAAACACACAATAATTCAGTATAAGACTAAATTTTTAATTTCCGTCAATTGTTTGAATTTTTAACATAAAAAGTATGGGGTAAATTACTGAAAGTTATTTGCACAATGCTTGTAATTTGTATTTGGAAAATAAATTTCAGTTCACAGTTTTTCGAAGGAAAAAGAAACACAAAAAACGAATCAATTAACGAATGTTGCTGTGCAACATTTTTGACTTAATTTTCCTATATCCTTGTATAGGAAAACGTTGTTGCACTAGATTTGTACTTTCAAGAACGGCTCATGATACATCATGGTATCGAACGAAAATAAACCGGTTTTGAATTTTGATAAGGAAATGAATGGTTTTGAAATAAAGCAAAAAATGACGGTTTAATGAAAAGTTTTATACGATTTACAAAAATTGGAGACGAGCCAGTCAGGAAGTGTGTATATAAATTGGTAAATGGGTGTTGGTAAAGGTGAGGACCGTTGGAACTCGCAGCGTGTGCAATCAGTAAATTTTTATCGGTTGGAATTTCTCCCCGTAACGCGACATTGCGCGAATACCTTTTCGTGGTAGAAGCTCGCTTCTTTCGCTCTTCTCGGCCTCAAGACACGACTTTAAAGGGCTTGGCGTCCAGCCACAAGAATTATCCGATCTTTCGCCGTATATACCCTGGACCCTAGTTTTCTCTCTCTCACTCTTTCTCTCTCTTTCTTTCTTATTATCCCTCTCCTTCATTTTTTTTCTCTCTCTCTGTTTCATTCTTAGTCTCTCTTTCCTTTTCTTTCTTTCATTTTTCCTCTCTCTCATTCTTATCCTCCCTCCTTTTCTTGTTCTCTCTCTTTCTTATTCTCCCTCTTGCCTTTTCTCTCTCTCTCTCTTTCTTTCTTATTCTCTCCTCTGCCTCTTCTCTTTCTTTTTCTTTTCCTCCCTCCTTCTTATTCTTTCTTGCTCTCCCTCTCTCTCTATCTCTCTCCCCTTTTTCTTTCGTCGGAGCCCTCACATGTTACCCAGTCGCCATCTTCAAACGAATCGTCGTCGTCCCTCTGCTCTTGCAACGCGACGCTTCGTAGAATCAAACGAACCTCGTTTGACTTGTATCTTTCGATGAGAGAAAGAGTGACTGCGAGAGAGAGAGAGAGAGGGATTGCAAAAAAAGCATTACTATCTCTGACGTGTGTATAAAGCACAACAAAAGGAGTCATTTTACGATAACAAGTTTGTTACTTCGAATGAAGATGATTATGAGAATCATCCCTATATATGAGAATCATCAATTTTTGACCCTCGTCAGTTCAATTTTGAACAATGTCAGACGTTATGTCAGCGAGAGTGAAATTTTGCAACTTCAGCGCAAATACTTTGGATTTTTTTTTTCATTTTAAATATTTGTGTTATTTTCCATTCAGATGTTATTAATTTTAATTACTTGAATTCCGTAAATCAGAATTAGAATACAGTGGAACCATTCGAAGTGAAGCTCTATTTGAAAATTTTTTTTTTGTATTAAATGTGTCATGCTCCGAGGAAAGGTACCTAAGAACCAAAAAAATGTGAGGTTATGTTTTTAATTTTTTAAGTAAAAATACATAAAGAAAATCAATTATTAATTAAAAATTACTGATCTTCAAGTCTTCATTATATCCAAAATATTCAATAAAAATTGGTTTCAAATTGAAATAATTAAAAATAATCTTTTAATCAAGAGAAATCTAACACTACCATAACCTATAATTCGTTTCCTTCCTAGGTACCTTTCTTCGGAGCACGTCACAAATAATGTCCAACAAGAATTATTGTCACTTAGTTCTAGGATATTTTATAATAATATTACAAAATTAAAGTACACTTAAAAAAAATTTATTTAATTCAAATAACCGATTATTTGACTATTATCAAATAAATATTTACTTAAATCAAATAATTTATATTTGAATCAAGTATTTCAGTATTTGAAGCAAATATTATTTACTTGATTCAAATAAAAAGTATTTGATTTAAGTAAATATTTATTTGATAATAGTCAAATAATCGGTTATTTGAATCAAATAAATTTTTTTTCAGTGTATTAAACAATTTTTAAGAATAAAAGAAAATTTGTTTAATTTAAATTTTTTAAAAAAGTTTTTAAAAAATTGAAGTTTAAATTTACTCATCATAAGTATAATTTTATTCTCTAAATCTAATTATTAGTAGAAAAGTTACTAATTTGAAATAGTAAAAAAAATTAAAATTTTAAACTTTAATTGAAGTAGTTCATTAAAAAAAATAATAGAATAATATTATTTTAATTAAAATAAATAATTTTATTCACAAAGATAATCGAATAATTATAATGAAATTAAATTAGTTAATTGAAAAATATAATTCAATAGTTATAATTAAATTGAATTCAATTAGTTAATTGAATTGAAAAAATTTGAAGTTAATATAATAAGTTTTAGTTGGAAAATATAATTTATTAATTGAAAAAAAAAATTTAATTTAATGCAATTTATTTAGGTAATTAAATTGACTTAAGTCACCAATAATTTTAGATATTTACTCTCTAAATTTGAATTAGTAAAAATTGTTACGAATTTGAATTAGTGACTGACTTTTTGCTTTTGAATTAGTAAGTTTTACTAATAAATTAATAGAAATTACTATTTATTAGTAAATTTCACTAATAAATTAGTAAAAATGACTATTTATTATTAAATTTTACTAATAAATTAGTAAAAATGACTATTTATTATTAAATTTTACTAATAATTTAGTAAAAATGACTATTTATAATTAAATTTTACTAATAAATTAGTAAAAAATCAGTCACTAATTCAAATTAGTAAACATTTTTACTCATTCAAATTTGGAGAGTACACATAATTTGAAAGTAAATTTAATTAATTATTGATCATTTTTGTCTAAATTAAAAGTAAAAATATGACTAGAATTTAATTTAGTGACTGACTTTTTATTCTCAGTTGAGTTATTTTTTTACTAATACAGATTTAGAAAGTAATTGTACACAAAACAAATGAACCAGAAAAAAATGTTAACTACGTATTCTCTAAATTTGAATTTGTTAAAGGTAACAAATTTCAGTGAAATATTGATTGACTTTTAGCCTTAGCAATTAGCAAGAAGTAACTAATTATTAGTTGATAATATTAATTAATTATTTGTAAATAATTAATCCAAAAAATAGTCAAATTGAATTTTAGTAGAAATAAATTGAAAAATAAAATTGAATTAGTTAATTGAACAATATAATTGAATACTTATGATTAGATTAATTAATTGAAAAAAACAGATTGGATAACTTTTATTGAATTGAATTTAATCAGGTAATTGAAAAAAGTATGTAATTGAATAATTCGTATTGAATTAAATTGAATTGAATTCGTTAATTGAAAAAGCTATTTAAATAATTTTAAATGAATTGTATTGAATTATTTAATTGAAAAGGGAATTGAATTGAATTTAACAAAGTTAATTAGAAAAAATAATTGAATAATTTTAATAGAATTGAATTAGTTTATTGAAAAAAAATAATTGAATAATTTGAAATGGATTGAATTATTTAATTGAAAAGGGAATTGAATTGAATTTAACAAAGTTAATTGGAAAAAATAATTGAATAATTTTAATAGAATTGAATTAGTTTATTGAAAAAAATAATTGAATAATTTGAATTGGATTGAATTATTTAATTGAAAAAAGGAATTGAATTGAATTTAACAAGTTAATTGGAAAAAATAATTGAACAATTTTAATTAAATTGAATTAGTTTATTGAAAAAAATTGAATAATTTGAATTGAATTGAATTAGTTTATTGAAAAAAAAATGAATAATTTGAATTAAATTAGTTAATTGAAAAAAAATATTTGAATAATTTGAATTGAATTGAGTTGAATTATTGTTAATTAATAAAAAGTAATTGGAATAAATAATTGAATAATTTGAATTGAATTGTATTAGTTAATGGAAAAATGTAGTTTAATAATTATATTTGAACCAAATTGAAATTAGTTAATCAAATTTATAAATAGCTTCAACTAAGTTACAAAAATGATTGAAATCAGTGACATAATTTTATTTTTCATACCAAATGAAATTCTCGAAATGCATTTACACTGTCATTACATAATGACATAACGAAAAAAAAGAAGGTAAACATAATAATTTCTGGGATTATTATTATTTGAAAAAAAGTGAAATGCAATTAAATAAACACTCATACTTGAAATGAAATGAAGAGATTAAAATGCACTAGAAAATTATGTCTACATTGGCGTATATAAGATGCTTTAAAATGATATAAAACATTTTCTTTTTCTTTTTTTTTTTTACTTCTCTTTTGCAAAATAAATAAATATAAATAAATAAATACGAAGCAGCGCGATATTATAATCATGAAATAAGAGCCAACTTTCACCTCATCTTTATCTCTATTTAAATTAATCCCCATGTAAGGGAGCATAGAATTTAAAGTTACAGCACTGGCAATCCTACTTGATTGCTGTGCTTACGTTTTTATCCAGACAAATATATACATTCGACAGTTGAAGTCCCGATGCAAATTGTATCCTTATAACAGTATATGTTTAAAAAAATACAAACACATACCAATAGTGTTTGGATTAAAATGCACTTGGGGAATTTTGTGAATACAAATATGCGGCAAACAACTCAGTTTATATACTCAAACGATAAGGCAAGTGACACAACTTTTAATCAACAATGCCATTTTCTTTCATTTTGCATACACCGCATCTTCCACAATAAAATTTATATTACTATATCCACTCTGTATGTGTGTAACTTACGCGGAAGTTAGTATTTTCAATTTTATCGTTTTTTCTCTTCGGTGAAATTGCAATAATTAATTCATTATTGAGACGATGAATTTCGCTCTTATTTTCTTTTTGTAACTTTATGGGTGTTCAATATTCATTACATAATTAATTTTATTTATTCAGATAAATAATATTTATTATATTAATTAATATTAATTGATATTAATTGATATTAATTAATTATTATGTTAATAATTACTATTAATATTAATAGTATTAATTTAAATATTACTCATTCTTTGCACGACAAAGTATTTTCCACTTAATTTTAATAAAATATCTCGACATGATTCAATAATTTTTTTTATAAAAGAATAAGTCAACAAATCAAACATTATTTGGATTATTTGGCCAAAAATATCTTTTAAATTATTTTTTATAAGTTTTAATAAAATTTACTGAAAGAATTCAATTATTTTCAAAAAATTTTTAATAACATTTTTGGAATGAATTCAATTATTTTCAAAAAATTTTAATAAATTCTTTCAAACAATTCAATTATTCATATAATAAGTAATGAAATTCTTCTTAGGATTTTAATTATTTTCAATACAATTTTAATAAAATTCAATAATTAAATTTTTAATTATAACTACTAACAGACACGATTATTTAAAAATTTTTTTTTTTAATTTGTTCAATTCAATTATTTCAAAAATTTTCAGTTAAAATTTAAAAACAAACTATTAAAAAAAATTGAAGACATTGAATTAAATTCCATTATTAACATAAACTCGAATAAAATTATTAAAAAGAATTTAATTTTCTAACAATAGTTTTAATAAAAGTTAATAGTAAAATTATTAATTACAATTATTAACAAAATTTTTTTAAATACAAAAAATTAAACAATTTTTTTTAATGATTTCAATTCTTGTGTAAACATTTAATCTTATATTTATTTTTTGCAAGAATTCCATTATTTTCATTTCTTTAATAAAATTAACTGAGCTATTCAAATTATTTTGAAAAATTGTAATAAATTTTTTTTGAAGAATTTAATTATTTTCTAAAATTTTTAATAACATTCAATAATCAAAGGTTAAAAACACGATTATTTTACAAAATTAAAAAAGTCCACATAGAAATTAATTACTTTAAAAATTTGCAATTACATATTGTTAAAAAAATTTAATTATTTTAAAAGAAAATTGGAAGACGTTCTTCAAAAGAATTTAATTAGAATTTTCAAAAATTTTAAATAATTTTTTCGCAAGATATCAACTATTTCCACAAATAATAAAATTCTTTGAAGAAATTCAATTTTTTGAAATTTTTAAATGAAATTCTTTGCCAGAATTCATCGATTTTCAATAAATTAATTATTAAATTGAATACATTTAAATTAAAAAGAAAAATTATTTAAAAAGTTGGAAGACAGAAAGCAAAGAACAACAATAATGAGTTAATTATTTAGTAAATAATAATTAAACGTGACAATATTAAAATTCGAAAAATAAATTGAATAATTTTTATTGAAATTAATTAGTTAATTAAAAAAATAACTGAATTTAAATTTAAAACATTTATAAAGAAAAATTATTCAAAAAGTTGGAAATAGAAAAAGCTGAGAATTAAAGAACTTTACTAAAGTAAATTAAATTTTCAAAGTTTATCTGAAAAAAGATTATAAATTAATAAAATTTTGTAAAATTTCATTTAAATTCTGATTTTTTTAAAGATTTTGGAAACCCAAACATTCAAGAATTTAAATTCCAAATTTTTAAAACAACTGAATTCTCAAAAAGTTTGCCAATAAAATATCTTTAAAATTCTTCAAAAAATTGATTAGTTTTTCAAGATATCGAAAAAATTATTTTAAGAAATTTTCAGACAAATATTAAAGTTAATTAAATATAAAATTTTGTAAAATTGTTTGGAAATAATTGATTTTTTTCAATTTAAATATTTTATTACAATTTTTAAATATCAAATTTTGGAGCATTTTTTGTTGCAAATTTTGAAAATAATTGAATTCTCATAAACAGTTGGAGTTGCAGATATACAATTAACAATTAATTTATAATTGATTTAGAAAAGGAGTTCAGTTAAAAAATTCTAGAAAATAATTGAATTTTTTTGAAAGGTTACAGTATACTGAAAAAAAGTTCTGTTTTGGAATTACGAGAAATCGTGGTTTTAATTAGAATTCCGTGTTAAATATGCCCCAACCAGAACTTTTTTTTAAGTATATTATGATTTTTGGCAAATAATTCAATTTCAGAAGATTTGGAATTGAAAATTTAAATCTTTAATTTTCGTGGAAAAATATTAACATTTATTTGCGCATTTATTTCTTAAACTGTAAGTAATTGAATTTTTATTATTTTTAATTTGTTAAACTGTAAGTAATTGAATTTTCTTATTTAAATAATTGAATTTTCAAAGAATTTACCGAAAAGTATTCAATATAATTGATAATTGATTTAAAGAGGGAGTTCAGTTAAAAATTCTAGAAAATAATGGAATTTTTGAAAGGTTACAGTGTTATAATTTTTGTAAATAATTCAACTTCAGAAGGCTTGGAACTAAATTTTTTAAAACTTTGATTCCTGTGGAAAAATATTAACAAATATTTGCATTTTTATGTATTAAAAAAATAATTTAATAAATGCAATAATAATAATAATAAAAATGGCAGCTGCAGTAAAAAGAGTAATAATACCAATAATAACAATAATTTGAATAAATTACAACTAATAATAAATAATAGGTAATAGATGAAATAATAAATATATGAAAATTGAAAATAAAATGTCACGTAATTCTCGAGGGCATAAAAAAGTTCACTTCTCATAGCGTTTCATGTGTTTTATATTGATAAATATATTATGTATATGCTATATTTGCATCCGCAGAAAGTCGTAAAATTGAAATCTTTTCGAAACAAAACATATTATAATGTATATCGAAAATGTCTTGATGATTTTCCACAAAAGAGAGAATTGCATCGTGTGCTCTTTAAAATAATTTAAAGAATTCTTGATAAATGTTGGGTGAATGTTTTACCTATATGAGCATTCTGCCGAGTTTTCTCACGAACTTAATATATTTACAGTTCAAACATACAAGGCCTGAGTAAATAGCAAAAAAAAAATTAAAAAGAAAAAGAAAAAAAAAGAAAAAAGAATGCAAGTGATGAAAAATAAATCGCGCAATAGTTTAAACTTGAAACCGCATATTTATGTATTTCCTTTTTAAACATGACTCGTTTTCGTTATTTTTTTCTCTCGCTCTTTCATATCCCAAAAAGCGGAAACTGTTGGTTAAAATTGTGTGGCTTTTAAAGACATGTATTTTGCTAAAATGACATATATGCCTGTAAATATTTATTCACAAAATGACGTGCTGAGACGTGCAGGAAAGAAAAGTTTCTTAAATGTGAAATAATTATTTTTTTCCAAATTGAATTTTATTGTAAATTTCAAATGTGTATAAATCAATGCAAATCTTTTTTTCTTCTTATTGAGAAAAATATTTTTTATGTTACTATTTTAATTATTATTTCATATTATCATAATATTATTTATTATTCAATTACGCGAGCTAACGTGACATTCAATTTATTATTGTTATGCAAATTACAAAATTTCTTATTTTCAAATATAAATTTTTAAATAATTTCGGAGAAATAACTTTAAAAATTCACTTGCTAACTACAAAATTAGTTATTTTATAATTATTATAATTATTTATTTTATAAATAAAATAGAATTTTTTGCAAAAATTCAATTATTTTAAAAAAAATTAATTTGATAGTAAAAGTCAGATTATGTAAATAAATTTTAAAAAATTATGGAGTTAATAGAAATATTGTGAAATTCGACTGAAAATATGTAATTGAATTTGTTAAAGAATTTCTGTAGAAACTTTTTAACCAAGAAAATTTTCAAAGTATTTTAATTTAATAATTAATAATTAATGATTGGATTTTATAGTCACATTTTAATGAATTAATGTTTCTTAGTGCGAAGATTAATAATTCAAATTTTTATTAGTTAATAAATGATATTTATCATTTCTTAAGCAAATTTAATGTTATTACTTATTTAGTCAATAATTAATTATCACTGCTTTTTTTTAATTGTAATAAAATTCTTCACAGGAATTAAATTATTTTCATAAATAATATCATTCTTTGGAAGGATTTCAATTATTTTTGTAAATAGTTCAATTCTTTGCAGAAATTCAATTATTAACAATAGAATTGTAATAAACTTGAAAAAGAAAATTTCCAATTATAATTATAAAAAGACAAGATTATTTTTAAAAAAAATGAAAAAATTATTTTCCAAGTTTTCAATTAAAATTATTATTTATTTATGTTCGAAATCAAATTTAAATTTAAATTTTATGAGAAAAGAAAACCGAGAAAAAATTAGGCCATAACCGGAAATGTTGTTGATAGAAAATAGTAGACACCCTGTTAATTCCTTATAAAATTTTTCAAAAGGATTTAATAACTTTCTAAAAGTTTGAAAAATCCTTGTAGATAATTCAAATATTTTTCAAATAGTAAAATCTTTGAAAAAATTAATTATTTTTTTAATGAAGTTTCACGAAAGAATGAAATTTTGTTTCTTAATTCGTTATAAAATTTTTCGAAAGAATTAAATTTTGTCTCTTAATTCGTTATAACATTTTTCAAAATAATTCTAATATTTTTATAAATATTAAAATTGTTTTCAGAAATTTATTTATCTTCATAACAATTTTAATTAAATTCCTTGAAAGAATTCAAATATTTTTCAATATTTTCATATAATTTAATTATATTTAAAATTTTCCATAAAATTTATTTTCAAGAAGAATTTAAAATTCTATGAAAATAATTTAATTAGTCTAAAAATTGTAAAAACAAATTCTACATGAAAATTAAATTACTTTCAAACCAATTTTTAAATATATTTGTCAAGGAAAATTTAAAGAAAAATATTATCGAAAATATTAGGAAAATTATTATCGAAAAATAATAAAATTCTTCTGATGAATTCAATTATTTTGAATATACTTTATTTTAATTAAATTCTCTACAGAAATTCAATTTTTTCACAATTAAAAATTATTTTTATAAATAATAAAATTCTTCTTTTTTTTAAATTATTTATTACATATAATTTTATCAATTGGTTATTTTTTTATTATTTATGTTTGTTGTTTAGTACTTTTTTTTGCGAAAAAAAAATTAACAGATAAATATATAAACCACTTTAAAGTTCAGTCCACACGTGTGAATGTGTTTATAAATGTTTGCTTTAAATAAAATTTTCCTTTAGCCAAGATTTAATTAACTGAAACTTGAACAATTATCTACTAAGTGAGAAATCGAGTAATGGAACGTTTAATTTTATTGCTGACACAATATAATAGTTGACACTAAAATTCAAAAAGAAGCCTCGCTAATTGATCTCAAATAGGGAGGGCAATAAAATCCTATATCAACCGTATACTTAGACCGTTTATTGTTTCTGCAAAAAAAAAGAAAAAAAATACATATAGGAAGTAATTACGTGTTAATTAACTCTTTTTGAAATGATCTCACTTTAAACAATAAAAAAATGTTTTCCCTTCACTGAATTTTTTTTCTATTTTATTATTTTATTTTTTCAGGTTTATTTTTTATTATGTTTTTTTTAATTTTTTCTATTTTATTTATATTCTTTAAAAAAAATTTATTTTCTTTTACATTTTTTCTATTTTAATTTTCTATTCTTTTTAGTTTCTCTTTTTTATTCTTTTTTTTATTTTATTTATATTCTAAATGAATGAAATAGAAACAAAAGAAAATAAAAATGTAAATAAATTTGTTTAAATATTTCTTTTGATTTGTTTATATTTTATTTTTATTTTGTTCTACTTTGTTGAATTTATTAGCAAGTCATATAATAGACTTGACAATATTTATTGTTTTATTTATTATTTTATTTACTGTTTTATTTATTTATAAACTGAACATGCATTGTATTGCGTTTTGTATTTTATTTTTTACTCCTTCTATTTTTTTATTTTTATGGTTCGCATATTTCATTGTTTCTACTTTTGCTATTTTATATTTACTATTTTTTTAAATTTTTATTTTACGTATTTTACATTTGTTTTTTGATTTTATACTCTTTTCCAATTTTTTCTATATTTTTTATTACTTGTTAAATTTCTTATTTTATTTATTATATATATATATATATATTTATTTATTAATTGTTACGAAGATGAATTAGTGAGAGAATGATTTTTTTTTGTAATATATAAGTGAAATAAAAATTGTTTTGCGAAGAATATACTTATTTATAAATATATAAATAAGGTAATTTTGAAATTATTTTGCTCTTAAATGAAATTGGAATTGAATAGATGAAATTGTTGATAAAGTTCAGATTTCAATTTTATATAAAACGTGTCTCGAGACTGTAATACTCTCACGTTTGACATTGGCCACTTCGGTCCACATAATGCGCTTCGCATAATAATGTAACGACTGTATAGCGGTAAACAAAGTATACTTGTATTTTTCACTTAATAGTATACACATATATATATACACCATAATGTAGTGCTTCCCTCGTAAAGAAAATAATTTTCAAAAAATCTTCATCATCTTTAATTTCAACTTATTTATAAAAAGGTAATTAATTGAATGTAGTTCCCCTTTTTTCAATTTCACTCCCTTTTTTCAATTTTAAAAAAAATCTTTAGTATTTTCAATTATTTATCTACAAAAAGGTAATTAATTGTCTAGTTACCTTTTATTTACCCCATCCCCTTTTTCAATTTTTGAAATATCTTTAATTTAAATTTTAGGTCCCATTAAAAAACCAGCGATTAATTGGATAATTTAATTAATTAATTAGCTATCGATTATTAAAAAAGCAACAATTGGATTCATAGGCAAATTGAAAAAAATCACTGTTTCTTTCCTTTTAATTTTCATTTGTTTAACAATAATTGTTTAAACAAATTAATAAAAATTATTAAATTATTAATAACTGTCAACGCAATTAATCAATTTTTCGAAGAGTTAAGAAGATATTGTAGGATTAATTTTTTTTAGTCCAAATCGTATTTTGTTTATAAACTTGTTATAAACAAATTATGTTTATTGTTGTTTGCCAACAAAACAATCTTATTAACAAAATACAACTTGGACAAAAAATTATTCATACAAAATGTTCTTAATTCTTCACAGAACTGATTGATGGCGTTAACAGTTTATAAAAAATTTAATAATTTATATCAAATTGTTTAAACAAATTTAAAAAACCGGTGTATTTTTTATTTAATTTGCTTATGAATCTAACTGTTACTCTTAATTAAAATGAATTTTTGTTTATGGTTGGAATAAAACACCCTTTATCCAGCACAATTTGTTTATAACAATTTTATGAACAAAATACGACTTGGATAACAAATATTACTCATGTAAAGCGTTCTAAATTCTTCACAGAATTTATTGGAGTTGAAAATTAAAAAAAAAATTAAAACCATTATTAATTTGTGTAAATAATTATTGTTAAACAATTGGAAATAGATATAAAAAAACAGCATTATCTTTTTCCAATTTGCCTATGAATCTAATTGTTTTTTTTTAACAAAAATTTAACTTTCACAATTATTTATTCTTACTTTACTGTTTCATTAGGAAAAAAAATGATAACAATCAAAAACAATTGTTTATTGAGTTATTTATTAATATTTATAATTGTTAAATTAATGGTAATATAATAATATTATTAAATCGCTAAATTTGCACTAATTATTTATATGAATAATCATTCAGTAATAATTAACAATTGTTAATAGTTGCACAGTTAGCGAATAATTATGTATTATTAACTGTTATATATTACAATTATTAATAATAATTCAATAATAATTGCATTTTAAATTATTTATATATTTTTATTATAATTATTATTATTATTATTAGGACTATTATTATTAAAATTTTTATTATTAATTAGGACCACATGCAATAATTTATAATCTAGAATTTATTGTTTATAAATAAAATTCAGTTTCAAGAATTAATTATTTTTTTCTTTTTATAAATTCGTGTTAATGAATAATTTTCTCTTCCAAATTTGGTGAAGTACGACCTCGAGAATAATGAGTGTTGTGCTTTACCAAAAATTAATGCAAAGAATTAACAATTTTGCGAACCGGACCTTCAATGAAATGAGGAAAAAAAAGAAAAAAATTACTAAAAGGGAACGCCTGAAATAGAAAATCTCAAAATAATTCTATTCTTATTTCATAAGTAATTTGCTTTTTCTTTTGCTTTTTTTCTATTAGAAACTCGATTAGAAAATTGAAATTGAAGAATAAGATTAAAATAGAAAATTAAAAGTGATTGCATTTTTTTAACAGTTTAATATAATTAGGCCGCAAAGTCCGCTAATTGTGTATATGAATTGTATATTTATTTATTTATTTGTATTATATTTTGTTTAGAATAGTTGAGTCTAGTTTAGTTTTGTCTAGATTAGTTTAATCCAATCTCGTTTAATTAGTCTAGTCTTGGTTAGTTTTGTTTACTTTATTCTTGTTTAGATTAATTTATTCTAGTTTTGTCAGTTTTGTGTATATAGTGTGAACCAACTGTCATGGTGTATGAAAAAAAAATCTCATTTTATTTCAATCAAAAAGCCATACAGAATAAATATCCCTCTAAGGGAATTGAAAGATGCAGATGAGGCATTATAATAACGAAATGAAACAGGTTCAGAAAAAGTGTGTCACTTCAGACACGTATATATCAACGCAAATTACACTTTAATAAACACACTAACGGTACGTGAGGTATTGAGAGAAAAAAATTGAAACATATTCACTTGTATAAAACTTGAATGATTATAACTAGAAAATCGTTAACGTCTTTTTTTTCCTTTTTCAAATTCACGTATCCAATGATGATGAGTCTATTCTAAAGATACACATTTGACTATTAAAAATTATTTTCTCGTTTTTTTTATATACAATATATCTTGACCACGATTTTACGTGTATTTGCTCACGCATTATTTTCGACATACTTTAGTCATTCATGGCAATTTATATGCTAATGCGATACTTCAACACCTCCTTTCAATAAAATTTCAGTTATCAGATTTTTATTCGGATTTAATTTTATTCATAATAATAATAATAATTATTATTTTTATTATTATTATTATTATTATTATTATTGTCATCATAATTATTATTATTACTATCATAATTATTTTTATTACTCAAACTATTATTTTATTAACTATTAATTGCTAATTATAAATTTGTGCGCTTATTCGAAATTTTTTTTCATTTCAGGTGAGTGTCACTTTCAACTTGAACAAAACAGAAAAAAAGCCTTCTCGAAAATCGTTGTAAGTGACAAATTATATTTAACAGTAATATAAATAATTAATCAAAATTATTAGGTAATTAATTATTAATGAATAATTAGTTAATTAAATAATAATTTACTTTATTAATTAACAAATAAATAAAATCTAAACGATTAATAATGATATTAATAATAGTTTCATAATCGATCGGAAGAGAAATGGGACGTGACAGGACATCGAAGCACGATGCGAACTTGCCCGGAAATCCTCGAAACCTCATTATGGGCTGAGCTCTCATTAGATTAGGTTGACATTTGCGAAGTGCTGTTAATATTTTCTGTATTATAATTAACACGTGTTTTTTGCAACTAGTGATTTTTAAAATAATTTAGCTAGAAATTTTTATAAATAGTTTTCAAAATCGTGATTATATTAGATAGGTGAGCAGCAATTTAATTAGATAGTTCCACGTGAAAGAAAATATAAATCGAAATTATTTTTTTTTCGAGTGATTAAAAGACGATATAAAGAGGAAACATAAAATACAAAAGGGGTAAGTGAAAAAATATCATTAGTAGTACATTTCATACTAAAAAAATGATTTATTAAAATCTAAAAATAATTTTTTTAACTAAATTTTTTTTTTAGTTTAATGTTATAATTACAATATTTTTTTTATATTAGAACATTTTTTTGTAGTAGCAATTTTTTCCCCTTAAATCATGTGTTACCAGGTTACGTGATTCCCCTTAATTTTAATTCCTTGTCACCAAAAATTTTTTTTAGGAAATTAAATCAAGAATTTATTAAAAAATACAAAAATATTTATTTTTTTTAAATAACTAACGCATTACATTTTTTTTAATTTTAGTAAATTATTGAAAAATTTTAGAAATCATTTTTAATAATGGTCAATAACTTTTCAAAGTGGTATAAAAAAATTAATCCCCCATTATAAACATGAAACTTTACGACCTTAGGGAATTGTTATAAAATTAAAAGTCGACTTTTATCTAAAAAACTTTATTTTTCCGAAATTATTTTCAAGTGCTGTACATTTTAGAAACAAATGTCATTGTTCTTAATTTTTTTCTTACTCAGGAACTAGTATTAAATAGAGAAAAAATAGACATTTTCAGTCATCCTAGATTTGTCTAAATTTCGAATTAAACATAAACTCTCCCGTTTTACCGCCATTAATGTCAACTGATGTACAATTTATTAAAATAAGTTATTGATTGTAATTTTTTTCAGACTCAGGGTCATGTACTAAATTATTTAAAAAATGTGAAATTTTTTTTCGTTTAGTATATTTGCTTTAAATTAGATTTTTATAAAAATTTCACACTTTTTGAACTTTAATGTCCACTGCTGTACAATGTATCAACAGTACGAATTGTTTAGAATTTTTTGATGTCTCAGGGTCATGTACTGAGCTTTTAAAAAAATGTGAAATTTTTTTTCGATTTGCTTTAAATTAGATTTTTATTAAAATTTTAAATTTTTTCAAACTTTAATGTCCACTGCTGTACACTGTATAAACAGTACGTATTGTTTAAAATTTTTTGCAGACTCAACGTCATGTACTGAGTCATTAAAAAATGTGAAATTTTTTTTCGGTTAGTATATTAGCTTTAAATTAGATTGTTATTTAAATTTTACATTTTTTGAACTTTAATGTCCACTGCTGTACACTGTATCAGCAGTAGGTATTGTTTATAATTTTTTGCTGACTCAGGGTCATGTACTGAGTTATTAAAAAAATGTAAACATTTTTTTTGTTTAGTAGATTTGATTTAAATTAGATTTTTATTTAAATTTCACATTTTTTAAACTTTAATGTCTACTGCTGTACACTGTATCAGCAGTAGGTATTGTTTATAATTTTTTGCTGACTCAGGGTCATGTACTGAGTTATTAAAAAAACGTGAAATTTTTTTTCGATTTGTAGATTTGCTTTAAATTAGATTTTTATTTAAATTTCACATTTTTTGAACTTTAATGTCCACTGCTGTACACTGTATCAGCAGTAGGTATTGTTTATAATTTTTTGCTGACTCAGGGTCATGTACTGAGTTATTAAAAAAATGTAAACATTTTTTTTGTTTAGTAGATTTGATTTAAATTAGATTTTTATTTAAATTTCACATTTTTTGAACTTTAATATCCACTGCTGTACACTGTATCAGCAGTAGGTTTTGTTTATAATTTTTTGCTGACTCAGGGTCATGTACTGAGTTATTAAAAAAATGTAAACATTTTTTTTGTTTAGTAGATTTGATTTAAATTAGATTTTTATTTAAATTTCACATTTTTTCAAACTTTAATGTCCACTGCTGTACACTGTATCAGCAGTAGGTATTGTTTATAATTTTTTACTTACTCAGGGTCATGTACTGAGCTTTTAAAAAAACGTGAAATTTTTTTTCGATTTGTAGATTTGCTTTAAATTAGATTTTTATTTAAATTTCACATTTTTTGAACTTTAATGTCCACTGCTGTACACTGTATCAGCAGTAGGTATTGTTTATAATTTTTTGCTGACTCAGGGTCATGTACTGAGTTATTAAAAAAATGTTAACATTTTTTTTGTATAGTAGATTTGATTTAAATTAGATTTTTATTTAATTTGACATTTTTTGAACTTTAATGTCCACTGCTGTACACTGTATCAGCAGTAGGTATTGTTTATAATTTATTACTGACTCAGGGTCATGTACTGAGCTTTTAAAAAAACGTGAAATTTTTGTTCGATTTGTAGATTTGCTTTAAATTAGATTTTTATTTAAATTTCACATTTTTTGAACTTTAATGTCCACTGCTGTACACTGTATCAGCAGTAGGTTTTGTTTATAATTTTTTGCTGACTCAGGGTCATGTACTGAGTTATTAAAAAAATGTTAACATTTTTTTTGTTTAGTAGATTTGATTTAAATTAGATTTTTATTTAAATTTTACATTTTTTGAACTTTAATGTCCACTGCTGTACACTGTATCAGCAGTAGGTATTGTTTATAATTTTTTACTTACTCAGGGTCATGTACTGAGCTTTTAAAAAAACGTGAAATTTTTTTTCGATTTGTAGATTTGCTTTAAATTAGATTTTTATTTAAATTTCACATTTTTTGAACTTTAATGTCCACTGCTGTACACTGTATCAGCAGTAGGTATTGTTTATAATTTTTTGCTGACTCAGGGTCATGTACTGAGTTATTAAAAAAATGTAAACATTTTTTTTGTTTAGTAGATTTGATTTAAATTAGATTTTTATTTAAATTTCACATGTTTTGAACTTTAATGTCCACTGCTGTACACTGTATCAGCAGTAGGTATTGTTTATAATTTTTTACTGACTCAGGGTCATGTTCTGAGCTTTTAAAAAAACGTGAAATTTTTTTTCGATTTGTAGATTTGCTTTAAATTAGATTTTTATTTAAATTTCACATTTTTCTGTCTTTATCTATCCTTTCCCCAACGACAATAAAAGTTCGAAAGGAAAATTGTACCCTTCCTCCTCTCGTGCTTTTTTCGTCGAAAATTTTCTCCTTCTACTTGAGTTAATTTTTCCTTGTTCTACACAGTTCATTGACTTCCTTCGGTGAAAGAGATTGTTGATAATTGAACTGAAAATTCAATTTTGTTTAATATTTAAAATAATTAATAATTTTAGTAAATAAAAAGTGTCTTGATTAATTTATAATTATTATCAATTGTGCAGTATACAGATTCCGAAGAATTTTCCAAAGGACATCACCCTTTTTTGGAGAGACAGGAGATAAAATTAATTTTCCGGTAGTACTTCATTAAGAATGAGTGAGTACCATAAAAATACAACAAAATTTTTATTTAATTTTTTTCTTAATATTACATTATTTTTATTTTGTTATTTTATTTTAATAGTAAGTTATTTTTTTAATTATTTGTTATTTGAATTATTTTTCATAATAATAAATTATTTTTAAAATATAATGACAACAGTAATTAATAATTTTGTCGATTTTGTTTTATTAATAATCAGTTAATTCGAGTGAAATAAAAAATTTTTGTAGAACAAAAAAATTTTATCCTAAATATTTATTTTTTTACATTATTTTTTAATATTTTATTTTAAAGTTTAATTTTTAATTAAATACATTTGAATTAAATTTTTCAATATTTTATTTTAAATTTTAATTAAATGAAATACTTCTTAATTGTTTCTAATAAATTATTTTTCTGTAATTGATATTGAAACATTTTTTAATTAAACATTTTTTTCGGATAGAGTAAGAATGTAGCAATTTATTTTAACAATGACTATAGTTTTTCTAATTTACTAAAATTTGTTTGCAGATATACTTTTTATTATTTCTGAATAACCGACGGCGACCGGCGGAAGGATTAAGAGGACGCAAGAAAACATCGAAGCGAGGCTCAAAAACTACGAAAAATATAATTTATAGTTCTTATTGTACTAGGCAATTTTTCTTCGATTGTAAAAAAATATTTGTTATTTAGTTAGGAATTTTAAGAACTAAAAAATCATTGTATTAGCTAGGTAATTAGTAATGTAAGTAGTTTTAAATATTTAAAAATAATTTTAAAACAAGAAACTTCAACATCCTGCATCATCTCGTAACATTATGGGGTAAGTCAAATCAAGAACATTATTTTTCATTCCCTTCTTACATCCTACACCCAGAAAAATTTTTATTTATTTAAAAAATTCTAACTTTATTTTTTACTTCTAAAATAAAATTAAACTAGACAATATAAATTAAAAATATTTGTTTCTTAAACACATGTTTAGTGATAAACAACTCTATTATTTTATAATTTTATTTTTCTCAACTTCTTAACTCTATTATCTTTTTTAAAGTTACTATTTTAATTTAGAATAAATTAATAAAATTGATTGTAAATTGAAATTAACACACTGGAAAAAAGTTTAATTGATTCAAATAACCGATTAATTTACTATTATCAATTAAATATTTACTTGAATGAAATAATATTAGACGGAGTCAACTAAATGGTATTTGAATCAATAACTTCAGTATTTGAAGCAAATAGCAATTAATTGATTCTAATAACTATTATTTGATTCAGTTAAACATTTAAATGATAATAGTCCATTAAACGTTTATTTGAATCAACTAAATTTTTTTTCAGAGCAGGTAATGGAAAACAAATGAAAATTATTTGAGTAAGAAAAAAATATAATAATATTAGAAATAAGAAATAAAGTTAGAATTAGAAAGAAAAATGTAGAACATAGCTTTTAATAATTATAATTTAATATTCACTGAATAATTATCACTCACCTATTATCTACTATTAAATATAAATATTTAATAGAATCAAATCATTTTTATTTTAATACTTATTTAATTATTAATTATTTGAGATAATAATTTAAAAATAATTAATTTAAAACTATTTTACTTAAAAGCAAAAGTTAGTATAACTATATCAAGTTAAAAAATTCTAGCCAATGTTCTAAAAATAGTATATTAAAAAATTCGCTTTTAACAAAACTTCAATTCTGGGTGTAGGTTTATGTAAACCTTACAGTATGTTCCTTTTTGTAAAAGACCTTTTTCATTTTTATTGTTCCCAATTTGATCCTCTGGATCGTAAGAGGTCGCGTAAATTTTTCTCGTTCGAAATCAGAGTCCCCTGGACACTCAAAATTAATCTTTTAAATATGCCTGCTTATACACGGAGAAGTATTATAAGGTTGAAAAAAGATTGTTAATATAGAACTAAAAAATTTATTTTCTTGTCCGAATAATTCAAATTTTTTCTAATAACAATAAATCTGTTGAAGTAATAAAAAAATTTTAAACAACAAAATGTTTGTTAGCTCTATATTAACAATTCCCACGTGGAAAAGTTCTCGGAGTCTCCCGGGAGTCTCTTGGAGTGGTTTCCGGGAGTAACTTTCAGGATTCTCCCAGGAATTTTTTCAGAAGATTCCCAGGAACAATTTTGGGAGATTCTCGGGCATTTTTTCGCTATTCCAGAAAAACATATCGCTGTTTTAGGCAACACGTTTTTCCGTGTATAATATAATTTTTCTATCGTTTAAATTTATATACAATTTTTTTTCCTAAACTTGTGGAAACGTTACAAGATATTATTTTATTACATAAATACGAAAGGTATGTAAATATAATATATTTATACAATTTTCGGCATTCTTAAGTGAATTTTTACAAAAATCTCAAAATTACTCCCGGAATTGTTCCCGGGAATCTCCCAAAATTGTTTCTGGAAATATTCTAAAAAAAATTCCCGGGAGTTACTCCTGGAAACGACTTCAAGAGACTCCCGAAAGTTGCTCCCGAGAATCTCCCGGGAGACTCCGGGAACTTTTCTACATGGGTTCTTTTTTCTCCGTGTAGAAAGTTTTATTGTGCATTCAAAATATTTAAATTCAAAAGTTTAATTTTGAGTCTTCAGGCAACTCTGATTTCGGCAGAGAAAATTTCACATGTGCCTCTTAGGATCCAGTAGATCAATTACATTTTTCTCTTTATAAAATTCAAAACCTAATATATTCTGTCGGTAGAATTTTTTTATTTATATTAAATACAATAATAGTTTTTTTCAATTCTGTAATCTGCCAGACGTTCGGCCGTACACGCTAAAAACAGTGGGGTAAGAGTGACTGGTAGTAGCATCTGCGTTTGATTTAGTTAAAATATAAAACATTAAGTTGAACGATAACTCTGATTGTTTCTTATTAGTTACATTTAAAAGGCAGGAATTAGAGAAAACAGTAAATTAATTCATATTTTTATAATAATACTTTAATTGTACCATAAATATTCACATATATACATTTTTACATATTTGCACTCAAATTATAAATTAACGCGAAAATACTATACAAAATGGAATACATCTTTTTTCATCCTTTCACATAAGTAACTTGTTGACGATCCTCTTTGATTAATGCTCTTTTTCCAATTTTTCGTTCACCTTCTTGAGTCATCTTTTATTACTTCCATTCCTGAAACGAAAAAGGTATTTTACTTCCTCTCGAAAAGATTAAAATTTCGAAAGGTCTTGATTTTTCCAAATTAGAAAAGATTCGGATATAAAAAGATCTTTCTAAATTAGAAAAATTTCTACTTTAGAAAAATCTTTTCAAATTAGAATCTTAAGTCTTTTCTTCCTAAAGAGAGAAAAGCTTTACTTTACTCTCTAAAGCGAAAAGAAAGGGATAAGTGGTCGCCTTTTTCTCCTTTTAGATAGAATAGTAAAACTTTTCTTTTCTTCTTCTTCCTTTTTCTACTCTTTCCGATTTTCCTATCCCCACCATCTCCTATTCTTACAATGGAGAGTTAGTTCTCTGTTGGTTAAAGACAGCGTGTAAAAAAATGTGTACAAAATTGTATTAAATGTGTAGTGTTTTAAATTTGTTAGCTTTAGTAAAAAGTAAATTTTGAATAATATTACTCAAAAATTCTAAAAAATTAATAGAAATTTGGAAGACTTTCACTTAAAATTTTTAAGTATTTCGAATTTTAAGCAAATAAAGAACAATACTTGGTTAAATATTTATTTTACAAAAGTTATTAAAATTAATAAATTTAATTTGGAAATTTTAAAAAATAGGTTTTTGAAAAATAGTATTATAATTAAAATGTTTTAATGAAAAAGATACTTGAATTCTCAATAATAATTGTAAAAAATTAAAAAATTGAAAATTTTGCCAACTTTTATTCAAATAAATTTTGAATTTTAATTCAGGTTGTGCTGTTAGAAATATTTTGGCATTTTCTATACGTGTTGTTCAAATAATTAAATTTAATAAAAAACCGTAAGAAAAATTATATTTTTTAAGAAATTAAGAATCTCATTTAAATTGAAAAAGCAAGTTTTAAAAGCAACAATGGAAACGAAATTGTCAAGCGCTTTTGCACGCGTGTAGTTTTTATTATTCTATATAAAATTCACTTATTTTGTGAAATAATAAATTTTATACAACTCAGGCGTATTATGGTCACTTTATCTACCTGTACAGGCGCGTACTAAGTTCCCTCTTATAACCCAGCAGTCAATAAAGAAACCATTATAGCCCTAGGGAGATAAAGGGTATATTATTGACCGCTCACAGGTCAATAAAGTCCCTAGGACAATAATGGTTACTTTATTGACCAGATGGGTTATATGGGAGAACTTAGCGAGCACCGGTACAGGTAGCATAGAGTAACCATAATACGCCTTTGTTGTATAAAGCAAAGTATGGAACAAGCATACTGTACTAATATTTAACAAACTTCTCCTTTTAAAGAAGGTAAGAAAACTGACGCAACGGAAAATTGACTAAGGTAGAAGGAGACAACAGGTCGAACAAAACAAAAGAGGGGAAAAGGAATACCCTAAAGTCGATACCTTTCTTGTTTATAAAGGAGGATTAATTTCTCTTTCCAATCGTCTTATTGAACGGTCGACGATTACAAATAATATTCAAAATAATTGGAAAATTTAAGTTGCTTTCTGACTACATTTTAGGAAAATAAATTATAACTGCTGAATTTTATTTACAAAAAATACTTTTCATTTTTTGTGAAAATTTCAAGAATCTGACCCAAAAGAAAATTGAAACATACATCAAGAAATAATTGTTTTTATTTTATTTGAAAAATTTGCAAATATTATATATTTTTTTAATAAAAATAAAAACAATTATTTCTTAATGTATGTTATAAATTTCTTTTGTGTCAGAATTTTTTAAATTTTAACGAAAAATGAGAAGTATTTTTTATAAATAATATTCAGCAGTTTTAATTTATTTTCCTAAAATGTGAGTAGAAAGGAACAAAATTTTACAATTATTTTGAATATTATTTGTAGTCGTCAACCTTTCAATATTTGACGATTAGAAAGTGAAATTAATCCTCTTTTATAAACAAGAAAGGTAACGACTTTGGGGTTTTCCTTTTCCCCTCTTTTGTTTCCTTCGACCTGTTTTCTCCTTCTACTACCTGTGTCAATTTTCGGCTGCGTCAGTTTTCTTACATCCTTTAAAGGAGAAGTTTGTTGAATATAATTTATTATTTCACAAATAAGTGAATTTTATACTCTCTAAATTTGAATCAGCGAAAAATCGCTGATTATGCAGCTATAAGTATGCAGCTGATTCAATCAGCATATATACACTAATGAAACAGCGAATAGTCACTGATATTTCAGCCTATATACGCTGATTGAATCAGCTGCATACTTATAGCTGCATAATCAGCGACTTTTCGCTGATTCAAATTTAGAGAGTATAAAATTAATAGTTTCTATATTAAATATTCAAATTATTGTAAATTTAACAAGAAGTGGGGTAAGTGAATTAAATACAAATATTTTATTTTTTTCCTTTATTTCTTCTTTAAAACATTTTCTACATCTTCTCTTTTAGAACTTTTCCTTTCTCTTAAAAATCACTTTAAATCTGAATAAGTAAAAACTTCCTAGATTTCAATTTAGTGCATGAGATTTCTTTAGTAAATCAATAGCATTTTCTAGAGGATCAATAAAAAACTTTTGATCCTCAGTGGAATTCTAGTTATTTTGAAAGTACACTGATTTATTTAAGAAAAGTAGTTCACTAAATTGAAATCAGCAAAATTTACAGATTTAGATTTAATTCTTCTTTTAATTAATTTTTCTTTGTTATTTTTTCTATTTCTATCTTTGTAGCTAAAAAAACGCACTGGACTTATTCAGAGGAAACAGAAAAAACTTCTTCCTCTGAATATAAATCGGAATTTTCAAAGTGCAATATTCTCTTTTTGTTTTCTTTCTTTTCATCTTTTTTTCTATCTATCTATTCTTTCCATCATATCAATACTCCTTTTCCCTCTCCTAACTTGGTGGGATGACTTGTAACACGCCTTCCTTTTGGAAGAAAGTCGCCTCCAAAGTTTCCTCCCTCTCCTGACTTGGTGGGATGACTTGTAACACGCCTTCCTTTTGGAAGAAAGTCGCCTCCAAAGTTTCCTCCCTCTCCTCTCCTGCTTTGGTGGGATGACTTGCAACACGGCTTCCTTTTGGAAGAAAGTCTCCTCCAAAGATCCTCCCTTTAAGCATCCCAGGGGAGAGTGTGACGACTTTCTCTCCCCACCTGGGAAACGAAGTCGTCCTCAAGGAGAGAAGTTGTCGACTTCACTCTCCTTGAGTAGGAAGATAGAAAGAAGTCGTCCTCAGAAAGGGGATGGCGACTTTCTAGATTCCAGAAGAAGTCGAACGGGTAAGAAGGTCACTGTGAATGACAACCTCTAGAGCTGAAAAAATCGAAAAAAAATTGACGTGCACCCTCCCTCTTTTTCTTTCTCAAGGAGAGTTGTTGTCTCCTCTCCTTGACTTCGACTTCTGGTGGGAAGTGGAAAGACTCGGTCATTTCCAACTTCCCTACTCGAGGAGATCGAAGTCGGAAACTATCTCCTCGAGGACGACTTCGTTTCCCAGGTGGGGAGAGAAAGTCGTCACACTCTCCCCTGGGATGCTTAAAGGGAGGATCTTTGGAGGAGACTTTCTTCCAAAAGGAAGGCGTGTTACAAGTCATCCCACCAAAGAAGGAGAGAAAGGAAACTTTGGAGGCGACTTTCTTCCAAAAGGAAGGCGTGTTACAAGTCATCCCACCAAGTAAGGAGAGGAATCTTTGGAGGAGACTTTCTTCCAAAAGGAAGGCGTGTTACAAGTCATCCCACCAAAGGAAGGAAGGAAACTTTGGAGGCGACTTTCTTCCAAAAAAGGAAGGCATGTTACAAGTCATCCCACCAAGTAAGAAGAGGGAAATTTAGAGGAGAGACAGAAAAGCATAGAAAGTAAAAAAGAAGATAGAAGAAAAAATGGAAAAATAAAAAGAATATTGCACTTTGAATATGAATCGGTGAAGATTCCCGATTTTTATTCAGTGGACCAGGTGATTGTCCTGTTTCCACTAAATAAATCAAGTGCGTTTTCCTATGAATACAAAAATGAAAAAACAAAAAAATTTAAAGTAGAGACAGAGACAGAAAAGCATAGAAAGTTAAAAAGAAGATAGAAGAAAAAATAAAAAGAATATTGCACTTTGAATATGAATCGGTGAAGAGTTCCGATTTTTATTCAGTGGACCAGGTGATTTATCCTATGTCCACTAAATGAATCAAGTGCGTTTTCCCTATGAACACAGAAATGGAAAAACAAAATAAGTACATGAAAGATTACTTGACAGTACTTGACCTTTGGATGGGACAATAATTCTGTAAATATTTCATAGACAGTCCTAGAATTTTTCATTGATATTTATGTGAAATAATTTACTTGCAGTGCTTTAATATTTAAAGTATTCAATTGAATATTTTAAATATTCTAGCACTGCTTGTGATTATTTCACACAAGTCAATGAGCAATTCTCGGACTGTCTATGAAATATTTACAGAATATTGTCCCATTCAAAAGTCAAGTACTGTTAAGTAATCTTTTATGTACTTATTTTTTCCGTGTGATTTTAATTTGTTTCGAAAAAAATAAAGTAAGTCATTAGATATTCTAAGAACAAAAATTTTTTAAAAAGAAATAAAGAAAGAAAAAAAATATTTGTATTTGTTTCACTTACCCCTCAATTTCAGGTAATTCTCCCTCCACTTCAAATGAAATCTTGCTCCGACAGTTGACACCAAAACTGGAAAAATAAAATTTTCAAATTGATTTTCACTTCAATAAATTAAATATAATATTTAATAAAAATAGAAATTCAAATAATATTTTACCTAATTTTTGTCAAAGACGAATGAAAAATTAAAGAACTTGGTTCTTCGAAATTTAAATATTTTTATGCAAAATTCACTTATTTTGTGAAATAAATTATCTATCTGCTCCTTCCAAAGGAGGTAAGAAAACTGACGCTTGGGAAAAACCATTCATTCAGGTAGAAGGAGGAAAATTCGAAGGAAGCAAAAGAGGGGAAAAGGAAAACCCCAAAGTCGCAACCTTTTTTGTTTATAAAAGAGGATTAATTTCTCTTTCAAATAATCAATTATTGAAAGGTCGACGACGACAAATAATATTCAAAATAATTAGGAAATTTTAGTTCCTTTCTGCTTAAATTTTAGGAAAATAAAACTGCTGAATATTATTTATAAAAAATAATTTTCATTTTTCGTGAAAATCTTAAGAATTTTGACGCAAAAGAAATTTATAACATACATTAAGAAATAATTGTTTTTATTTTATTTAAAACACAAAAATAAATAATGTTTTGCAAATTTTTCAAATAAAATAAAAACAATGATTTTTTAATGTATGTTGTAAATTACTTTTGGGTCAGATTCTTGAAATTTTCACGAAAAATGAAAAGTATTTTTTATAAATAATATTCAGCAGTTTTAATTTATTTTATCAAAATTTAAGATATAAGTAACTATATTTTCAAATTATTTTGAATATTATTTATAGTCGACGACCTTTTAACTGTTTATGATTGGAAAGAGAAGTTAATCCCCTTTGTAAACAAGAGAGGTAACAACTTTGTGCATTGTTGTTGGAAAAATTTGTTTTCTATCTATCCTTGTCTGTCCCTTCATCATCGACAAAGAAAGTTCTAATTTACAATTGAGCCTTTCCCCTTCTTTTCTTTTATTCATAGAATACATAGAATAGAAGAGCTAATCAGCTTCTCTTTCTAATCGTAAACTGATTAAAACTGATAAATTATTTATAAAACAAATTTGACATAAAAAATAATGAAAGTTTTTACTGTTTTTTGTTTATTAATTAATAAATCATTATTAATTTTTAATTGGCTAAGTAGTATATTTATTATGGAAATTAATTTTATTATGACTTAAAAGTATTGAATATTTTTCCATTATAATAAATAGATACTAATAAAAATTGACAATTGAAAAGCTAAAGTAATAGTTATTTTTTACTGCAATTTTAAAGAAATAAATTAAAACTGCTGAATTATTAAACAATAAATAGAAAAATAAAAGTATTTGTATAAATAGATAAAAAAATATTTTATATGAAAAATTAATGAAAATTTTTATTGATTTTAGTTTATTAATTAGTACTGCTTTAAAAGATTTTAAATCCTTTTTCATAAACTTTACTTTATCTATTACAATAATTAAATATGTAATTTAATACCTTCTAATTAAAATATAAATAATAATATTAATAAATAAATTAAATTAATAAAATTTATAATTCTTTATTATAATCAAAAACAAAAAAGTGGGAATTAAAAATTTTTATCTATCAATTTATTAAGTTGTAAATATAAATAGAAAGGAATAATAATTTTAACTAATTTTCTAAATAAAATAAAATCATAATTATTTCTGAAATTATGTTTCAAATTTTTTTTCGTCATTAATTCTGTTAATGAATTTATTAGAGAAATATTTTTATTTTCATTAATGAAAACTTTTTCAATAATAATAATAATTAAAATTTTAAACATTTTCAAAATAATGATTATTAATAATAATATATTTATTATTAATTTTATGGCATTTTTCTTTTTATTAATTCAATTTTAATAATATTATTCAATAGAAAACATACTCAGACAGAACATACTCAGGTAGAACGAGTCAACTATCCACGAAGGAATGAGGAGGGGGAAAAGGACAAATTTTCGATTCGTATTCCTATCATCATTAAAGAAAAAAATAATCAAGGACAGAAGGAAAACAAATTTTCCCATGCCAACAATGTCCAGAGTCGTTATCTTTCTTGTTTATAAAGAGGAATTGACTTCTCTTTTTTTCACATTATCATTGAACGGTCGTCGACTAACTATTGAAATTAATGATTTTCAAAATTTTCAGTAATTTTCCATTCGAATTTATGTTATTTGGATTCTATTTTAAACTGAATTTGAAGTTTAAATGTATATAAGAAATTTAATTGAACACAAAACAAGCAATTATAACAACACTAATGGTCGTTAACTCGTTTGTTTACAAAATAAAAAAGAATTGAATTTTCAGTAAATTTTATTTACAATTAATTGTAAAATACTGAAAATTAATATCTTAGACTATAATTTATAATTAAAAAAATAGTAAAATGTTACATTCATAATTAGTAAAAACCAATTTCTTTATTCCTTTTTTTAATAATTACTTTTATATTTTAAAGTTTAGAAAAATTGACATTTTTTAAATTTTACATTTCTTTTTTTAACTTTTCCAATTTTTTTAAATTCATTGTTTCAAATTTGATTTATACTATTTATTTAATGTAACATTTTTATTAATAACTCTTTATGATAGTGATTTTTTAAGCTTAATTATACACAGAAAAAAAGATTTATCTGACATAAATAACAGATTACTTGCTTTACATAATATATTTAAAAAATTTAAGTATCTTCAAATTAATATTTTAAAAATAAATATTAATGCCACTTTATTCGATTGAAATAAAAATTATTATTTCACATTTTTTTGATAAATCAGTATATGACCCTGAGTAAGCAAAAAATTATAAACAATACGTACTGTTTATAAAATGTACAGCAGTAGACATTAATGATTTAAAAAAAATTTTAATACAAAAAAATCTAATTTAATGCCAATCTACTGTACGAAAAAAAGTTGCAATCAATTTTGATAACTAAAAAGATGACCCTGTGTTAGCAAAAAATTATAAACAATACCTACTGTTTATAAAATGTACAGCAGTAGATATTAATGATTAACGAAATTTTTTAAATATAAAAAAATCTGTTTTAAAGCCAATCTACTGTACTAAAAAAAGTTGCACATAATTTTGCTAACTTAAAATATAACCCTGAGTAAGCAAAAAATTATAAACAATACTTACTGTTTATAAAATGTACAGCAGTAGACATTAATGATTAAAAAAATTTTTAATATAAAAAAATCTAATTTAATGCCAATCTACTGTACGAAAGAAGTTGCACATAATTTTGCTAACCTTAAATATGACCCTAAGTAAAAAAAATTATAAACAATACGTACTGTTTATAAAATGTACAGCAGTGGACATTAAGGTTGACAAAATTTTAAAATACAAAAAAATCCAATTTAATGCCAATCTAATGTACGAATAAAAGTTGCATCAATTTTGATAACTAAAAATATGACCCTGTGTTAAAAAAAATTATAAACAATACGTACTGTTTATAAAATGTACAGCAGTAGAAATTAATGATTAAAAAAAATTTTTAAATATAAAAAAATCTAATTTAATGCCAATCTACTGTAAGAAAAAAAGTTGCAAATAATTTTGATAACTTAAAATATGACCCTGGGTTAGCAAAAAATTATGAACAATACGTACTCTTTATAAAACGTACAGCAGTGGACATTAAAGTTCGAAAAAATGTTAAATTAAATAAAAAAAATTTTTTAAAGCAAATCTGTTGATATGAAATGAAATAAAATAATTATTATGAAACTAAAATTAAGAAGATAAGATTTTCTTTTACAAAAAAATTATCTGTTGGTGACAAATGTTTTCATTTTGAATATTTCATTTAATTACATATATTGTTCAAGTAAAAAATGAAGTTAGAATTTTTTCAAACAAATAAAACTTTTGTGGGAATAGGATGTAAGGAGAGAAAGAAGAATAATGTTACTAATTAGACTTACCCCATAATGTTATCAGTTGATCTGGATGTTGAAAAGCCTCCTCGCATTAAAATTATTTTATACTACTTAAAACTTCGACTAGCTAATATAATGAATTTAAATGGTTTTTAAATCCCTAGCTAAATAACAAATATTTTTTGCATTTACAGAAAAACTACCTAATACAATAAGAGCTAAATATTACATTTTTCGTAGATATTTCACTAATTTTGGACCACTCTTCAGTGTTTTCTTGCGTCCTTTTCATCTTTCGGTTCGCTCGCCATTGATTTTTGAGAAAAAAAACAATGTATCTCTGCAAACATTTTTTAATTAATTAAACAAGAAAAATATAAAAACAGTTAAAAGTAAGATTTTCTGGATCGTGCCACCTGAAACTTGAATATTTTTATTGCCAAAATGTTAATATTTCTGTAGAATTTTACATAAAAATTAACAATGTAAAAGGATTTTGTTAAAAAAAAACTTTTAACTCTTGTTATTAACAATTAAAAATTTTTATTACTCTTTTTTAAAATTAATTTTAGAATAAGTTGCAGGTTGATTTAAATCGATTTAAACGGCATTATTTTTGTCTTGAATAAAATTTTTAAATAAGAATTATTTTGTTTAAAGATATTCATTTTTAATAAACAGAAAAATTATTTATTTATAAAAAATATGTAAAAAAACACTTTATCCCCCTTTGAAAATTTTTCGCACGTACTACATTTATGTGCATGCGCAGAGTAAAATTTTTTTGAACTTAAAATTTCATGGGTAATGGGTAAATTGTTTTTTTACATTTATTGTAGATAAATAATTTTTCTGTTTATTAAAATTTATTATCTTTAAACAAAATAATTCTTCTTCAAAAATTTGATTCCAAGACAAAAATAATGCTGTTTAAATCGATTTAAATCTACCAGCAACTTATTCTACAATTATTTTTAAAAAAGAGTAATAAAAATTTTTAATTGTTAATAACAAGAGTAGGAATTTTTTTAACAAAATCCTTTTACATTGTTCATTTTTATGTAAAATGCTACAAAAATATTAACATTTTGAAAAAAAATATTCAAGTTTCAGGTGGCACGAACCAGAAATTCTTACTCTTAAAATAAATTCCTACTTTTACACTTATGCCAAGAAAAATAAATTTTGTAAATAAAAAAATTTTTAATTACAACGAAATATAAAAATTTTAGTTACAATGAAATGATTTATTAAAAATAATTGAAAAGAATTTAATTAAAGACTATTGAAATAAAATTTTGATAACATTACTTTGAAAAGCACATAATTAAAAATTAAAATAAAATATAATTTTGAAAAATTTAATTTAAAAGAATTTAATTTAAATTTAAGATAAAATGCAAATTTATAAAAATTAATTTAAAAGAAATAATTATTAAGGGCATTTGAACCATTATGACGTCACAATTTAGGCAAAGCATGTATTTTAATATTGTGACGTCATAATGGTTCAAATACTCTTAAGGTCTCAAATTTTTAATTGTTGTAAATAAACTTTTTATTTCACTAATATTCATTCATATTTTTGACCAAAAGGACAACAACTCGGTCAATTAATAACACAAGATTTTCTTTGTTCGGTACACAGTACGAAATAAAATAATGTAAACCCGTCTATATACTAAATCAGGAAATAATAAAAAAAATGTTAATTGATATTAAATAAAAAAATTAAATGCCGTTGCCAATACATTTTTAAAAATATTTCAAATAATAATATGCAAAGAATGTAAAAAAAATAATTTACTTTTGAAAATACGATTAAATAAAAAGTTTATCATATTTTATAGTACTTACTCAATCTTTATGAAGTTCTGCAGAAAAATTATTGAAAACTTCTTCCTCTTCGAAAATTGGTTGCGTTTTGGAAAATTCTGCACAATCTGCACAATAGAAAATAATTTTTCATCAATTCTAGGGACTTTTAATTTACTTAAATAATTAAAAATATTAAACAAAAATCAAATATTTAGTTAGAGTATCAACAGAGTGCCTCACCGAAGGAAGTCAATGAACTGTGGCACAAAGGAAAACTCACTGGGGGAGAAAGAGAAAATTTTTGACAAAGGAAGAATGAGAAGGGGAAGGCCACAATTTTCATTTCATACTTTTATTGTCATTGAAGAAATGATAGAAAAGGATAAAAGGAAAATAAATTTTTCTAATATTGCTCACAGTCGTTATCTTACTTGTTTACAAGAGGGAATTGACTTCTCTTTCTAATCCTGAATATTATTTAAATGTCGTCGACGAAATATTACAATATTTGCAAACATTTTTAGTTATTTCTCACTAATATCTTGAGAAAAAAATTTATTTATTAAACGCTATTTAATAATTTATAAATTGTATAAAAAATTATTCATTCTCATAATCAATATTTTTTAAATTTTTAATAGTTTACTATTCCATTTTATTAATAAGTATCGGTTAATATCTATTTTTTAATAAATATTAATTGCTAAATTTATACTTATTATAATAATGATAGCTTCTTTCACATTTTCATTTATTATAATTATAATTATGATAATAATAGAAATTGGAAAAGTAAATATTAAAAAGTTACTTTTCAGTTATATTTTTGGAACAAAAAATTTAGATTGCTACAAATTTTTACTAAATTAAAGAAAATTATAAACAATTAGTATAATAAAATTTTAATAATTATTTATTAGAATAATTTTTAAATTACTTTCTCCTAATTAATTTTTATAATTTTTAATTAAAATTTTTTATTATTCTATTTTTTATTTATAACTTTAATTTATTTCTTAAATAAAATATTTTACAATTTTACATTTCTCTTCAAATATTTCTAACTTTTTTTAATTTGACATTTTTAAGAAATTTTATTTGACACAAAATTAATTTGTTTAACAATGTTCAAGGTCGTTAACTTCCTCGTTTATAATAAGGGATTAACTTCTCTCTCAAATTTTAAATTCTTCGAATATTTGTCAACAACTTTGGAAATCAATAATGACTAAACTTCACAGTAATTTCCTACTCAAATTTTTATTATAAACAGATTTTAACAACTAAATAAAATAAATGAAAAATTAGTAAATGTTGTTACTAATATTTTTAGTTTCAATTCTCAATATGTATTTTACTATTAATTTATACTTTTTATTTTTAGTGTTTTTTTCAAATCAAAATAATTTTTTTTAACCAAATAAAAAATTTGTTTTAACTTGATTAAAAACAAATTGTTAATATAAGAAATTTTTAAAATATATTTGAGAAAAACAAATTTTCTAAAATCAAAGAAAAGTATTAAAAAATTGTTAACCATTTTCTTTTACTTTGGATTTAAATCTTATGATAATTAATTTTTTAAATCTTTTTAATTTATAAAGTTGAAACTTTCATAAAGTTAATTTTTAAAAATTTTATATTGTGAACAAAAAAAATTATTCAAATTAAAATTTTTTAAATTAAGTTTAAGTAAGTGCTATATAATTTTTGTGTCAGTTTCAGCTTTATTTTTAATTTTTACTAATTATTTTCAAAACTATATATTTATTTCCTAAAAATATATTTGATTATTTTAAACTGTTTTTGAAATATATTTTTTTATAAACTTTACTTACTTAAAAAAATTAACATTACAAGGAAATCACGTGACTTAATAATCATAAAGTGATGGGAATAATTTTTTCATACTAAAAAATGTTTTATCATGAAAAAATTTAATTAATTAATTTTTCATGGTTATGTTTCAGAGAATTTTACTCTTTGAATAACAAATAGCATTTAAGGACCACGTGGTCGCATAAAGAAACGATTTTTTTTATTTATCGTAAAACATTTTTTTGTATATTAAATAATAAAAAGTACTGTATAATTAATATTATTTTAACTTACCCATTTAGTTATTGTGATCCTTTTGTTCCTGTCGCTCAGAGTTTGAAGGTTCCGGGCATGTCTCCTACACTTTCCGGTACTTTGAGTAATGTTCTCTCTCCAACGTCTCTTAAAGGATTTAAGAGTTCATTCGACACTGTAAAAAAAATTCTTGAGTTAATTAGACAAAAAAAAAATTTTAATTTAGATAAATATTCTCGTGAAATTTAAAATAAATAAATAATACAATGTTAATTGTGCGTTCATTCTTATTTAATTTATAATAATTATTTAATATAATTTCCTAATCCTTATTTCCTTATTTCTAACTATTATTTTTATTTTCAATTTTTACCAACGTTATTTTTAAATAAATAATATATCGGAAAATTTTTTTAAATTTCAGTTTTTAAAATTAAAAATAAAATTGAAATATTGCTTTCTATTATATGAAATTTTATTCGACACAAATCAAATTCTCAAATAATAATTCCAAGGTCGTTAACTACTTTGTTTACAATAAGGGATTAACTTTTCCCTTAAATCCTCAATTATTTAAATGACGACTAATAGAAAAAAATTGATAAAATTTTTATTATTTTTCACAATAAATAATTTTAGACAAAAGAATTGAAATTGAATAAAATGAAAACAAATACTATTAAAAATTTGTGTTAAATTTTTTTTCCAATGCGCAATATTTAATTTATTATGAGAAAATGTTTAACATACATTTGTGTGTCAAACAAATTTAACAACATTTTTTTTTGTTTTAAATGTTTTATCTTTATTAATTTTTCTTCATTATATTTAAGAGAATTTTACTTATAAAAATTAAAAGTAGCTCTTTAAAAAATATTATTTAGTGGTCCCGTGTTTTAATAGTAAAATGTGTTGACCACGAGTTGGTTAAATGAACGATTTCTTACAGATTTAAATAAAACATTTTTCCTTGTACAGTAAGTAATAAAAAGTGGTGTGTAATTAATATTTTTTTGACTCACCCATTTAGTTTTTGTGTTTCCTTTGTTTCATATTGTTTCGAATTCGGAAGTCTGCAACATTTCCCGGTGTCCTGTCGAGTAATGCTTCTTCTACGATGTCTCTTGAAAGACTGCGAAATACTGCGTCACTTTAAAAGAAATTTTCAGTTAATTAGACAAAAGAGAAAATTTTGAATATTATATTTTGAAATATATTAACAATAAAATCTCATTTACATAATAGGAATATTGTGATTTATTATTACCTATGACTTAAGGTCAAAATAGAGCCTGGTTACACCACAGAGGTTAAAGTATGAGGCGAGTAAATTAAGTTTGGGAAGAAGGGGAAAAGATAAATTTGCGCCTGCGCAGTAGTTTTCAACGATGCGCAGACGCGAATTTGACTATTTCTCTGCTTCCACAGCTTAATTTACCGTCAACGGTGTAACCAGGCTCAAATTTTAATTTTTTCTCCTTTTATTTTATAAAGTATTTATTTTATAAACTCTCTTTTTATTTTATAGAAGAGTGTGAGTGAGAAAATTATGACTCTTTTAGAAATATTATTACGAAAGCCAAAAAAGTATACCCTTTTATTACGAAAGGCAAAAAAAAACTTACTGATTCAAAACCGCATTTAAATTTTATGAATAGACAAACATTTCTAGCTAAAGTTCGGCGTCTTCTGAGAAATGATCGCGCATGCGCGCTGTAGCGGCGTCTTTTATTACTTTTAAAATAAATAAAAGCAATTTTTACTTCTACAGTAAGAAAGTAAAACGAAACTTTTACAAAAACAAAATTAAATTAGGGTAAAAATAAGACAAACCATAAAATAATTTACTTCTTAGGAACCTTTTTTACCTTTTTCTTTTGGAACGCGTCACATTAGCGAAAATAATTATTTTAATAATAAAAATGAACTCTTAAGAACCAAGTGTTGCAAATTCCCAATCAAACTTTATGTCAAGTGGAGTCAATTTCAGGAGGCAAAGTACAAATCATAAAAAAGTAATGAGAAACATATATACATTTAAAGAAAGTGAAACAAAACCTCCTGGTCCAAAGACTTTCGAATGTAAATTAATATTTCTAATTATTTATTCTTACTTTTCTTTATTATTTACATTTACTAAATGTATTGTACTATTTAATTCAATACAATATTTATGTTACAGATCATTTATTTTAGTTATTAATTTAAATGCATAAATTATGTTATCGCATTGGGACAAATAATTTTCAGGGTTGACACAAATATTTAATTATATTTTTCCCTGATTTCCAGACAAAATTTTCACATTTTCCCTGACCATAAAAAATATTCTGATTCACTCTAAAAATTATTAGATACTCAAAAAAATGTTCTAATTAAATTTATTTACAAATTTCATTAATTGTAAAATTATTCAAAAACATCAATAACTAAATTTTTAAATAAGTATTTAATTATTACTTTTCCACAGGAATTAAAATTCTTCAGAACATTCAAATTCAAACCTTTTTGAAACTCAACAATTTATAAGAATATTATGACAAAACATAAAGAAGACGATCATTCTTCATGTTTTGTTATAATTTAAATAACCATGAAATTTTTCAACAAAAATTTAATTATTTACAAAAATCCTAATAAAATCCTTTGCAAGAATTCAATTATTTTTAAAAGTAGTAAATGTTCTTATAAAAATTCAATTATTTTCATAAACAATAAATCGATTATTCGGTAATTTCATTTTTTAATAAATTTTTATTAGAAAATTCTAGAAAAATTCAATTATTTAAATTGAAAAATAAATAATTTATTGAATAATTGAATGTTTGTTAAAATTGAATTCTCATAAAGAATTTTATCAACAAATTTTTAAATAATTGAATTCATTTGACAAATTTTTATAAAATTTTTATGAATAATTACATTTTTCGAGGAATTTAATTAAAATATTGTATCCAAAATTAATTAAAATCCTGCAAAGAGTTTTATTATTCATTAAAATAATTTTACAAAATTTCCAAAAATGTTATTAAAATTTTTCTAAAATATTTGAATTTCTGTAAAGAATTTTATTATTTATAAAAATAATTAAATTGTTGTAAAGAAATTTGTTAAATTTTTTTAAATAATTGATTCATGCGACAAACTTTATAATATCTTTATGTGAAAATTTTAACAAGAATTTTATTCAAGTTTTTAAATATATTTGAAATTTGACGAGAATTAAAAAAAATTTTTTGTAAATAATTGAATATTGAAGAAATTTATTATTTATAAAGATAATTGAAATTTTGTCAAAAATTTTTGAACATAATTGAATTTCTGCGAAGACTTTTATTACTTTTGAAAATAATTTAATTCTTCCAACGAATTTTATTCAAGTTTATAAAAATAATTGAATTTCGGTGAAGAATTTTACTATTTCTTAAAATAATTGAATTCTAGAAAAGAATTTTGTTAATTTTTTTTCAATAACTAACCTCTTGCGACAAATTTTTTAAAATTCTTTTTAAATAATTGGTATTTTTCGAAAAATTATTTGAAATTTTTTATATTAAATAATTGAATTCCTGTGAAAATTTTATTATTTATGAAAATAATTGGTTTATTTAGAAGAAATTCATAAAAAATTTTGTAAATTATTGAATTCCTTATGAAAATTTTTCAAGAATTTTATTAAAGTTTTTTAGAATAATTGAATTTCGAAGAATAATTGTATTATTTATAGAAATAATTGAAATTTTGACGAGAATTTAAAAAAAAAATTGGAACATAATTGAATTTTGGAGAAGAATTTTTTATTTTTAAAGATATAATTGAAATGACCAGAATTTTTTTTAATTTTTTAATATAATAATTTATCCCTGACTTCCCTGACCAATTTTACTTTCCCTGACTTTTCCCTGAATTCCCTGACTTCTAGCAACCCTGATTTTCAATTTATGTACACTGAAAAAAAATTTATTTGATTCAAATAACCGATTACTTGACTATTATCAAATAAATATTTACTTAAATCAAATAATTTTTATTTGAATCAATTAAATAATATTTGCTTTAAATACTGAAATATTTGATTCAAATAAAAATTATTTGATTTAAGTAAATATTTATTCGATAATAGTCAAATAATCGGTTATTTGAATCAAATCAATTTTTTTTTTCAATGTATAGATGGATCCTTAGCGTCTTCCAAGAAATAACCGCGATTGCGCACTGTAGAATTTAAAATTAATTATTATTAAATAATAATTTTTTTGAAAAGAAAGAAGAGGAAAAAAAATTCTTTTTAATAAAATTCGAATAATTAACGATAAAGAAAAATGAAGAAAAAAATTACCTTTTCAAAAATCGACAACTTTCACACGTGTTTCAATTATTATGAATAGTATAATAAATAGTATAAATAGTATTTCATATCCACCTAATAGTTATACGTCCATTTCTCTCCTTCTCAACAATGTGAATAATCACATTATACGCACGGCGACTGAAAGACGAAATACAAGTATAGAAAGAGAGAGAGAGAGAGAAAGAGAGAAAAGGATATCTCTTCAAAAGAAGGAGAAATTTTTTTTTTTCGAAGATGGAGGAAGGAAGAACACGAGGTGGAAGAATATTATCGGGAATAAGAGAATAAAACCTTGGTACGCGGAGAAAAGAGAGAAAGGTCCATATAATAGAAGAGGAGAGAGAAAAACGAATAAGAACGAGGGAAAAAGAGACAGAAAACGAAGTTAGAAGAGAAGATAGTTGAGTCTTTTGACTTCAACATTGCCGAAGACCGGTAAAGGAAGCAACGTCATTGGTCGGACAAGAGAACCAGAGATGAACCACCAACACATACACTCTGAGAGTAACAGAGAGAAGAGAGATAGAGAAAGAGAGAGAGACAATTCTCCAGTCTTTCGTTGGCCGTCAAACCGAAAGGTTCTCTCCCGGTTCTTTCATTAAACAAATATATAAAAAAAAATTTTTTTCATTTTCAACCATTTATTCAATAAAAAAGTATATAAAAAAATTCAAAAAAACTAGTATAATTCTTTTACAAAAATTGATATTTTTAAATTTGTAAAAAGAGACGCTTTTAATGTGACTATAATATGGAAATTAAAAATAAATTATGAATATTAGGGAAAGTGTTATATTTTCAATGGTGATTTTTGGATAAGGACTTTTTATCCCTTCTACTGAGGTATTTTCTTAGAATTATAAAATTAAAAATTCCTCCGCTTGAAGTTAGAATTAAAATAATTATCGTGTAGTTTGTAATTGGTACCGTTTTACAGCAAATTGTCCTTTTCGGCGAAATATTTGCATTTTGCAATCTATTCATTTTATTTCTTCTTTAAATGTTTTTCGAATTATTTACTCATTAACATCACTAGTTATTATTTATCTATTCTTATGTAACAATTTTTACTTAACAATTTTTATCATTTGATAAATAAAAGAGCATAATAATTAATCAATATTTTTTAATTAAACAAAAATAATATAATAATCAATTAGTTATTTCTTATTTAAATGTAGGTAAATAATTGGAAAAAAATAACTAACAATATAATTCTTGTAATTTATTTACCTCGAATTTGTACGTATTAATAAATAATTAAATAAACTAGGCATTAAATAATTAATATTATTTATGTAAAAATAAATCGTAAGTATACATAAATAATATAAATTGTATAATTAATAAATATCGTTTATTTAAGTATTTATTCACATAGACAATTAAGAAACAAAAAATAGCAACAATTATGTATAAATTATTATTAAAATTATTTTTGTAATTATTTATTAAGAAAAGCAACTATACTTAATAATTTAGTATAAATACTAATAATAATAATTCTTGTTAATACTATTTTTATTTGTAATTTATTTATATATTATTAATCATTAACTTTAGTATACAATTAAAAAAAATTACTATAACATAAATAAAATTGCTCCGTTAATTTACTTTATTTAATAAATATCCAACAAATTTTTTTTGTTGGTAAAATTTTATTTAAAATCAATTTTTGTTTAAAAAACATTAAAAAATAAATTTTTAATAACTAAAATTTACTAAATAGTTACTAATTTTAATACTATCTACTATTTTATTTAATTGTTTATTAACTAATAGTTTTTTATATTTATTATATAATATAATAAACTAATACTTTATTAGTTAATATTATAATACATAATAATTATATAACATAATTTAACAGTTTATTGAACAATTAAACAATTAAATAATAATAATAATAATGTTAATAATTTTAATTTTAAACATTTTATACATTTAAACATTTAAATATTTTATATACTTTATTTATTTTATTTATTTTATAAATGTTATTTTTTAAAAATAAAAGTTGACATAAAAACAAAATTCTTTAGAAAAAAAACGAATTTTGATAAAAGAAGATTAAAGAAAAAGGGAATTTATATATACAGCCTGTTAGTTAATTCAGTTTTGGTGAAGATTATTTGCTATATACCTGGGACTCTTCGTTTTATTTCACCTATCTAATTAAGTCTCTCGAATGGACTCCAAATAACGCGATAGTAATAATAAATGTTAATCTTTTTTTTTCATTTTAAAAAGCACAAGTTGATTTGAATTTTTGTGTAGAGCGAGAAAGAAAAGGAATTTTAACATCCGCGTGTGTCATTGAATATTATCAAAATACAAATTACTATACATTTTTATATATAGATATTAGCATATAAAATTTTATTATATATTATATAAAAATGCGCAGTTTCAACACTTTTTTTTGTATTTTAATTTTACATTTATTTTGAATTACATTTTTTTTCAAATTAAAATTTACATTTAATCCAGATATCAATTGGCGAATTTTACTGTTTTTAAATCATTTTTTTTGCAATTTTGTTTTCAAAATAATAAAATTTATTTGTGATTAAAACTTTTTGATTTATTAATTTTTCCAGTAGTATGTTAATAGTTAATAACAATTAATGATATATAATTATTTTTATTACTATATTATTTTAAGTGTTTAAAATATTTATTAATAATATAACTAATATTCCCGTCTGTATTAAACAAAAAAATAAAATAAATAAATATTGATATTAATTATTTAATAATAGCGTCAAAAGTATTAATAATAAATAATTACCATTATTAACTTTTAATATCAATAATATTAATAATAAATGCGACGGGCTTCCAAGAAAGGTGACTAAGAAGAAAATCTTTTAGGTTATGTTCATAATTTTCGAAATAAAAATATAGAGAAACAATCAATTGCTAATACAAATTATTAATGCTCAAGTCATCGTTACATGAAAAATATTAATTAAAAACTGTTATCAAATTTTAAGATTTAAAAAATGTTATTAATTAGGATAAATGTAAAACAAGTATAACCAATAACTTGCTTCTTAGGTACCTCTTTTGGGATGGTGCTAAAGTTTCGAACGTTCAATTTACCAAATTTTTTTTTCACCTTCAGTGTTTTTGAAAATTAATATCGAAAAAAGAAAAATAATTGAAATTAAACAATATTTAGTTTAGAAATAATTTGTTTTAATTAACAAACATTTTTTTTTTATAAATAAAATACAAATTAGAAGATGTAAAAAAATATTGACGTTCATTTGAACGTTCGAAACTTTAGGAACATCTTTTGGGAGCATGTCACAAATAATAATTAATATTAATAATTAATTAATTAATAATAAATTAATCTATGTACAAATTTTATTTAATACGCACTTTTCAATTCCTAAAGAAAAATAATTGATTTAAAAAAATTTTGCTCACGTTTCAATTGATTATGTTTATTATTTATTTTCGCACACGTGCTAGGAAAAATAATTACGAAAAGAAAGGTCCTTATGCGTTCGTATGCATTATTCGAAATCAATTAAAATAATTTTAATTTCAATTGTTCTTTTTTTGTAAGTATCGCGCGCGCACAACTTACTTAGTCGAGTGAGTGAGAGAGAAAGAGAGAATGTTCATTTTCACTTGTATTGTTGAATAGCTTCAGTCGCGACCTTGACAATGTGTCAGTTAAGTAAAGGCAAGGCCGATTCTTATATGAAGCAGACAATTTGTTTCTAATTAGTTTTTTTTTCTTTTTGAAATGGAAAATGGAAATTGTTAATTAATTTCTATTATTTTTTGGGCAATGAAAACTTATTTCTTTATGACAAATAATGAATCAATAGTGGCTTTGAACAAAAAAAAAAATGTTGATTCACGTCAATCGAATTGCACATATAAATATCTAGCAGTAATTAAAAAATAATATTGTAAAATAATAAAAGTATAAAAAATAAAAAACAATAATTTAAAAAATAATAATAAATTAGTTCTTCACGAGAAAAAAAATCGAAAAATCTACAAGGATTCGAACCCTGATATTTTGCGAAGCAAATTAAGAAGCCTTAACACACTAGACAAAAATCCTCTTTTTTCTTTTACATTTTTAATTTAAAAAAATAATAAAATCTATAATTAATTTTGATATCTAATTGACTATAATTAATCTGAATATCTAATTAACCATAATTAATTAAACTATAATTGTAATTAATAATAAATAAAGTTAGTTGTAATATTTACTTAATTACAATATTATTATTAATAATAATAGTAATAACAGTAAATTATTAATATTGCTTAACGTCTTCGCGAAAAAAATCGGAAAGTCCATAAGGATTCGAACCATGACATTTCGCGAAGCAAACTGAGAAGCTTTAACACACTAGACCAAAAACCTTTCTTTTCATTTATGCTAGACTATCAGTAATAATAATAATAATAATAATAATATTATAATAATTATGAAATGAGTAACTATTTCGCTAAAATAATGAGTAATTAAAATAATTAAACCTTAAAAGTCTAAAAAATTTTAGTCCTAAAATAACTTTTCTAAAGGAATAAAACACTTTTTTCATAAAAGTGTCAAAAGTGAGAATGACTAACGAACTAAATTACATTACAACCTACTATTTTTCTCTTTTCTTTTCTCCTTTTTTTCTTGTTGTTCCTTTTGTTGGGGACAAAAGACAATTGTTAAAAATTGCGAGTCGCGTTTTTTACGACCCAAAAAATGAAAGAAATTCAAAATCGATTTCTGAAGGAAAGAAAGAAAGAAAAAAAAACAAGAGCGAGGGAGAGAGAGAGAGAGAAAGCGAACATGAATTCTCGGTCACGTGAAATTCTCGAGGGTACTCCTTAATATTCAAAACGTGGAATGTCCTTTTGTTCCAAAGTTCTGATTTTATCGGTGGCACTGTTAACTGATTGCAATACATGCCTCTTGCATTAAAGAGCCAGTTATAACCAAAAGAGAGTGAGATTTCGGACGCATTGTACTCGTTCCCGAAAAATTTACCGTAGATTTCCCGCCCTGATAAAAAGAAATGTCACAACATCAAATTTTTTCTTTTCTTCCTTTTATTTTTATTGTTTTTTTTGTCCAATCAAGCGAATTTGCTGATAAAATGTTTATTTCTATATAATGAACGGCGTCCATTCATTAAGGAAATAAAAAATTAATTTTAAATTTCATTATTGTCATTATTTTCCTTTACAGACTTAATATTTTTTTTATTCCCGTCTTTTTGAAATTAAATGCAGTCTTTTATCGAAGAATTTTATTTTTTAAATAAAAAATTTTCAGGAAGTAAAAGATGGAAAACAGAAATAAAATTTTATCACTTAAAATTTTAATAATAAATATATTAAAATATTTTTCTTTTTATAAAAAAAAAATTCTTAACTAATTTCCTGCATTTTCATAATATAATTAATTTAACTAATTTAGTTTAAATCAGTTTCAATATTATTCTCTCAAAATATGAATTGGTAAAAATTGTTACAAATTTGAATTAGTGACTGACTTTTTGCTTTTGAATTAGTAAATTTTACTAATAAATAGTCATTTCTACTAATTCATTAGTAAAGCTTACTAATTCAAAAAGTCAGTCATTAATTCAAATTAGTAAACATTTTTACTAATTCGAATTTAGAGAGCACTGTATTTAATAAAATTGTAATTAAAAATTAAATTAATATTAATAATATTAAATAATAGTAGAGAAAATGTATTTTTACTAAATAATAATAAGTGAACTGTCTAAATTTGAATAAATAAAAATGTTTACTAATTTGAATTAGTGACTGATTTTTTGCTTTTGCTTTTTCTTCAATTTTACTAATCAATTAGTAAAAATTACTATTAAGTTATAAATATAATTTAATTAATTTAAAAAAAAATAAAATAGAATTATAAATAAATATTCATTTCTACGAAATAATTTCTATTTATATGTCATTAAAATTGTCAATTTTTAATTTTGCGGAAAAAATATTTAGTATTAAAAACAATTTATTTCATATAAACAATTATTTTGTTCAAGTAAATATTTATTTGACAATAGACAAGTACACCCAGAGAAATGATATATTTGTCTTAGAACCAACTAGACTTTTTATTTGTTTCAAATAAATTTATTTTGGTTTGAATAAAATGTTATTGAACTCAAATATATGTTTTATTTATGTCAAATATAAAATTTTTTTAAAACAAATAAAATATATTTGGTTTAAATAATATTTTTCTCTGGGTGTAGCCTGTCAATTGCTTTAAACAAATCCTTTTTCAGTGCATAAATATTATTAGTATAAATAGCTAATATTATAAATAATTTTATTAATTTAATAATTAATGTAAATTCAATTAATTTAAAATATTTTTTATAGCAATAAATTTTGTACTTTTTAATAATAATATATTTTTTATAATAATAAATTTTCTAACAAAAAATTATTATTAATAATAAATTAGTAATATTATTATTTCATAATATCGATAATTAAATATCCCTGATGAAATTAGCGTCAACGCTTAGCGTCACTTATATATAAGGAAGTAATCCTAATCTAATCTAAATAACAATATTTTTTTCTCCAATTCCCTTTAAAAATTCCTTTTTTAATTTACAATTAAATAAATGTGCACTGTTTTTGTTTTCCCTATATACATAATGACGCAATAAATATAATTTTACAACTTAAAATTGAAATATACAATTCTCGAGGAAGAACATTTAACGGAATTTCGATATAAATAGACATTAGGAGGAGAGCGTGGTGTATGCGGTACATTATTAAATTGTAAGATCTTGGTGGGTTTTAACATATCTATTCGCGATGTAAGCACTCGATATACCAGGATGTTGGACATTATGAAAGTACATTTTAACGTTGTAGTTGAAATTTTCCCGATGAAATGTGTATATATATATATTGCCATGATATCTTGTGGTCGCTCGATCGTGAAATCGTTTAGTTTCGTTCCTTCTCTCCCGCATCGTGAAAAATAAATTATTGCATGCACGCTATTGTTTTTTTATTTAAATATTTGTATAAATTAAATAAATTTCATCCTCTTTGTAATTGCGAATATTATAAATTCGTACAATTATTTGCATAAATATTAACGCCCCCCTTAGGGGGCGTTACGTCACGTTAATATATTTAGGTAAGATTCAAACTAATATCAATATTATTATTGTTTTTATAATTTTTCTCTATAAAAAAAAGGTTTCGTATCAGATTTCAGCTCCCAGTAACTGGCTAACGTCCCCCCCCCCCTGAAGGCCGTTACATTACGTTAAAATTGAGTTCAAATTCGATCTAATTATTACTACTACTATTATTATTATTATTATTATTATTGTTTTTGTTATTTTTATTATCTCTCTGTTTAATAAGAAGGTTTCGCTTCTGAGTTCAGAACACCTTCTAAGAGACTAACGCCCCCCCCCCCTGAGGGCCGTTACGTTACGTCAAAAATTAGGTCAAATTTGATCGAATTATTACTACGATTATTAATATTGTTATTGTTTTTTATATTTATATTATTTTCTTGTTCAATAAAAAGCTTTCGCCACCGACTTCAGAACATACGTAACGGCCCCCTAAGTTCCGTTACGAAAGGACTGAAAGCGTTTAAAATTTAGATCAAATTCGACCTAAATTTTTACATAAAGTTTTACAAGCAATGTAAGTTTTACAATAAAATGTCGTGTAGGTTAAAAATTTGTCACGTGTTCTAAATTTTTACCTAATGTAACCAATTGTAGGGGGGCCGTTACGTGGTGCTGAATCCGGTAACAAAACTCCTTTATTACACAGGGAGATAAAAAAAATAAAAAAAAAATAATCATGAAGAGTTTTTATATTTCAATTGTTAAATAAATGGATTCGAACAATAATCTAAATATCTACATATTTCTCATTGGCAATTGTTCCTAAGGAAAAATTACGATTTTCTACTTTAGAAGCGTTTATGCTCTATATATGTAAAAACAAAACGGCGAAGACCTACTTTTTTTCACCTTCATTATTTTACCATCCAAATGTATCGAGTTTAATGGTTTTTATGTAAATTTTTCTTAATTTTTAATTTTTCATCCGGAAATTAAATTGCTTAGAAAATTACAGAAGAAATGAATGAAAAAATGGAGAAATAAATAGAATCTTTGGATTTTTTATTTAATTATTATTTTCCCAGGTGAAATGTTTGCTATTTTATTATACGACGATTCTCTCGCGATGGCAATTAAACTTTTATCACTACAAATAATTAGCACAAGAATAAATAAATTAGTTCTCAAATTTCTTGTTAATGTAAGATTTTTCTCAAGCATTTCTATTTTTTTAAATGTAATTTGAATTTGATTAAAAAATTTATACATAATTTTTCTTTTTCATTAATTTATTTATTTTAACTTAACAATTTTTCTTTGTAACTTAGAATTTACTTTTTTAATTTCGAATCAATTTTTTTTAACTTTGATTAAATTTAGTTTAGAAATTGAAACACTTCGAATTCAGTTGAAAAATAATTTAAATTTTTTCAAATTGAATTTTAATTTTATATTTTAATCAAAAAATTTTTTATTTTGGTAAATTTTATTAATATTTTTTAAAATAATTTTATTAATTAATTTTATTTATTAATAGTAATTTCTTCTAATTGTATTAATAAAATTTACTCATTCAAAAGCAAAAAGTCAGTCATTAATTCCAATTTAATAAAAATTTTTACTAATTTGAATTTAGAGAGTGGGGGACCAAAAATAAAATGTTTCATTTTGTTTAAATATAGTAATAAATTGCGTCTATATACAGCATCTCGTTGGGGGTCCATTTTTCCCTCCCCGCCCCTTTCACGAGTGTTTAATAAATTTTTGAGGTAAAAGTGTTTCGTAACATCTGTTTCGTACGTGATATTTAATTTTAAACTCTTTGAGAAAAAAGGGTATAGTCCATAATATGCGAAATAAAGGCTTCCCAAGGCAGCTGTTATTACAGATGGTCTATACACCTGCTGATAAATATATTTTCCGCGTTACATTATTTTTGGTTGTCAAATTTTTTATATACAATATGCTTCTTTGTTAAGAGTATTTAAAAACATTCTTTTTGCTTATCTGATTTTTTCTATAAACGCTCAATCTCTTTGAATTAAAATTTCTATTATTGAATAGAAGATTTATTTATTATAGGATTTTATTAATTATACATTTGTTATTGTAAATTTTAGTGAATATAAACTAGAGTTAGAAAATGTATATAAATATAAACATTATTACTATTATTATTATTACTGCAATTTTTTGACTTTACCTTTATCTATTTTATTTTTTTTTATACTTTATTACTATAATTTTATTAATATTATTATTATTATTATACTTTTATTATTATTATTATTACTATTATTATTGCTATTATTTTTATTATCATTGTAAATAAGTTTTTAAGGAAAAAATGATCGTTTGGTTTCTCCACTTGAGAACGCCAAGGTCGCCACCAGGTGGCAGGTGAATTTCCAAGAAATAACTGAGCTGCCATCTAGCGGTGACAGGACCGTACATAAAAAATTTACAAAAATATAAAAAGTAAAAGAAAATATAAAAAATAACTAAACAAAAAAGTAAAATAAATATATATGTACATTAAGATAGAAAAAAGTAAAAACAAGATGAAAAATTGGTAATGAAAATAAAGAAATAAATAATAATAATAATGAATAAAAATTTATTTATTTACTACTATTATTAAATAATAAATGAATAAATTTTTAAAGTTAGAAATAAAAAAAAACCACAGTAAAACAGACGAGTAAAGATAATTATTGATACTATAAAATGTCCCTAGTGGTAAATGTAATTCTTTCTTTCTATCTTTTTTTTTTTTCTTGAAACGAGAAGAAATATATTCCGATGCGCAGAGGAAATTGTTTACTTATGCAAGAGACGTGTAAACTTTTTTAAATTCCTCATTTGCAGTGAGTTTTATGTTCCAAGCTTTGCTTAGTGTGTATACTCTCTCGCGGGGTGCACTCTCTCATTGCAAATCGAGCTTAACGCCTCTTTAAAGTTGCTTTCTAAGCCAGGCATTAAAATTCCAGTTGGCGAGGTAAAGAAAAAAAAAGAATTTATGGTTACGTTAACCCAGTAGACCGTAAAATAGTGGCATCTATATTATCTTTCAACCTGCGAGTCTTTTGATTGTCCTATAATAAAAGCTCTTCCTTCCTTCCTTCCTTTCTTCCTTTTCTTTATATAAAATCTATTTTTCTGCCCCCAAGATTTTTTGCAAAAATTTATCAAAACATAACCTCTAATATTTAGATTGCTTAGAGTGATTCTACAGTGGGGTTAAAATTAAAAAGTGGAAATTAATCTACAAAAACAGGTCAAGAGTTAAACCGGATCTAAAATTGAAGTTTAAACCTAAGTTTACAATTCAGGTTGTTTAGGGTACTTTTACAATGAGATTTATGTAATTTAAATGATAACCTCAAAAAAACATTAAAACAGATCAAGAAGTAAAAAGTTCAAAATTTATATCATTTAGGGTAATTCTACAGTAGATTTAATATTAAAAAATAAAAATTAACCCAAAAAAGTAAGTCAAGAGTTAATTTAATTTTAACATTAGTTAACTTAAATTTAAAATTCATGTCGTTTAAGAGTAATTCTACAACGAAATTAATATAATTTAAAAACGTTAACCTAACAAACAATTAAAATGAAAGTCAAGGGGTGTAAAAGGTCCAAATTTAAATTATTTAGGGTGATTCTACAGTGGGCTTAATGACGGCGTGAAAATATGTTTAAAATGTATTTCGCTTAGGGTTATTCCACAATAGTATTCATATAATTTAGGTCATTTAGGATGATTCTACAGTGGGTTTAATATTAAAAAGTAAAAATTTAACCTAAAAAGAGATCAAGAGTAAAACCCAATTTTAAAAATCAGATTGTTTTTGGGTAATTCTACAACGAGTTTAATATAACTGAAAAGTTAACCACAAAAAAATTAAAATACAGATCAAGAAGTAAGTCAAAATTTAGATTGTTTAGGGTGATTCTACGGTATGAGCTTAAAGCCGAAACGTAAAAATACATTCAAATTAAAAGTCAAGGGGTAAAAATAAGTTTGAAATTTAGGCCTTTTAAGGTTATTCCACAATGATTTTAATATAATTTAAGTGGGTTTAATATTAAAAATTGAATATTAACCTACAAAAACAGGTGAATAGTTAAAAAAGTAATTTAGGGTGATTCTACAATTCTAAAAAGTGAAATAATAAATAATACTCTCTAAATTTGAATTAGTAGAAATTACTATTTATTAGTAAAATTTACTAATTCGAAAGCAAAAAGTCAGTCACTAATTCCAATTAGTAAACATTTTCACTAATTCAAATTTAGAGAGTATTAAAGAATAAAGTGAACATGGATTCAAAATTTAGCTCAAAAAATAAAAATAAACGCAAAGTTCTAAATAATTTATGGTGATTCTAAAGTGTGTTCATTGTTGCCAAGCAGTAATTGCCTCAAAACAGTTCATTTTGACAGTTAAATGCGATTTTATAATTACAAATTTAAATCATTTAAACTTTTCCTCTATTTATTCAAATTTTAAATCTAAATTATGTCAACTATAATTCTACTTTTTGACTTTAATTATAATTTTTACGATTATAAATGATCTGTATTATAATTAACAACCATTTCAGGCAGCAAAAGAGAACAACAAATTGCTCAATTTAAATATATTTTTTTCGTCTGTCGTAATAAATGTAATAATCCCTTTTGTTGGTTATAATTATTTGTTTCTTTAAGAAGGTGTTATTCGATCCTAATCAAATGAAATTCATTTTCGTAATACCCTCCGCCACCTACGTGTAATCGATCCGCTCATATTTTCGCCCACCTGGTTACAAACTTTGACTCACAGAACCCTTCTTTTTGAAGTTTAAGATGTCAGGTGGAAGTCGTAATTCACATTTACTTTTTTTTTTATTCTTCTACATATTACAAAATTCGTTTCTTCTCTATTTTTTGTTCCGAGAATAAATTTGCAATGCTCGAATAAATAAAATTGTGTTTCAAATTTCATATTTCAAATAAAAGACCTAATTTTTTCATTCCATGACTTGACAATAATTAAACATCAATATTCAATTTGTAAATTTTTAGATAGACTACATTTTTTATATAATTAATATTATTCACATATAATTAATTTGAAATAATAAAATATTAATAAAGATATTCAAAATATTAATTATATAAATTTTTATGTAAGTAATTAATAAACGTATTAATTGCATAAACTTACATATATCCATTAATGTTGCTGCCCTCGGAGAGTTGGGAGTCGAAATTAAAATTCACACCTGAAACAAAAAAAGTGTTTTAATTAGAAATATAATTTTTTCATTTTTAAATTTCTTTTTTTTGCACAGTCAATTTATACATTTATTCTTAATTAGCGAATTACTTTTACTTTGTCAATAAATAAGAGGATTATGTAGCATTCGATGAAAGAGAAAATGAATAGAAATAATTTCCCACGGTTATTAATTTATGAATTTGCGGAAAAACTATAGATAATATATAAATTGAAATATATATTTATTTATTTATTATAAAATAACATTTATTTTGATTAACACTTTTGGCCTTTCCCATAAAGTTATGGTCAAAGAATTTATATCAGAACACAGTTTTGACATAACATAATATAAAGATTAAATAATTGAGTTTTAATCTCATGAGTCAAGATAATGGTGTTTTTGAATTTTAACCGAGCCTCTTGCTTTCTCTCTCTCTCTCTCTCTCTCACTATTTTTCTTTTTTTTTATTTTCTTTTGGTTTTTTTCCACTCTCGTCATTAATGGGTTATAGAGAACAAAAGTTCATTAGAGTTGTAATGGTAAACTGCCTTGCAATCTTGTAGGCCGTTTTTTGCCTCACTGCGTGCAATGTGTTTTATCTTCGTGCACAGCAGGGATGTGCAAACATTAGCTCATCCTACTGAGAAAAGGGTTCACTTGAAACCTTTCAAGTTTAAAAGTTATTTGAGAGGATTTTAACGATTTTCTTCCTGAAACATTATTTTTTTCTGGGGGGGATCAATCGTGATGGAACACATTTTTTTTTCAACCATTCTAGTCGTGGTTTACTCAACGTTATTCGATAACAAAAATTTTTTTTTGTTTACTGTTTTATCGATAATGTTTATTTTGTTGGGGGAGGAAATTTTTGTTGGGGTTTTATTTTAGTTTTCTGTTAAGTACATCCGTTTAGTGAGGGAAATTATTGTGTTTAGAAAAGAAAAAACAGGACCAAAACAAAAATAATTAAAACGGAAAAAGTGCAAGAAACAAATTAAAGATATTTATCATTATTATGTTTTTTTTGTTTCTGTTTTCTTTTCTCTCTTTAAATAAATTAATTTAATTTGTTATTTCCATTTTCTGTATTTTTTCTTGTTTTGGTTCTGTTTTTTTTAACAAATTAAAGATGAAACTAAAACAATAAAAGAAAATACATAAGAAATAGAAGAAACAAAACCAAAAAATTTCACATAAAAACTTAAAACAAACGCAAAAAAACCATAATAAAAAAGAAAACAAAATTAAAAATACGCACATAAAGAAAAATAATATAGTAAACAAATAATAACGCAGAATAAATAGAATAATAAAACCAAAAAATAAAAACAAAATAGTAAAACCAAACTGAAGAGGAGACCAAAACAAACAAATAAGAACACATAGAAGTAAATGAAACAAAAACAAAAATTTGCACATTAAAACCAAAAATTAACACAAAAACGAACGAAAAAATAAAACCAAAATTAAAAATAAAATAGTAATAAAATACAAAACAAACATTAAAAAATAAAAAACGACGAAAAATTGAAAAAATATAGTATATATAAATACTAAGAAAACAAACAAAAATAAATTCAAAATAAAAAAACTAAAAATTCATAAAAAACAAAAACCAATGCAAATAAATTAGAAGACATTATAGTGTCTTCTAATTTATATGTATTTTTTTATTTTTATAAAAAGAAAAAAATAATTAAAGAACTAAACCAAAGAAAAAAAATAAAAATAAAATAGAAAAAGTAAACTAAAAGAAAAACCAAACGAAGCAGATTAGAAAACATAAAAATAGGAAAAATAGAACCAAAATAATTACGCATAAAAACCAAACAATAACAAAAAAAAACTAAAACAAAAAAGTAGAACAAAAATTAAATAATAAAAACACAGAGAAAAGTAGAAAAATAAAAACCAATGCGAATAAAAAAAAAATAAAAACACCATAACAAAAAAATAAAAACGTAAAAAAAGTAGAAAAACCAAACGAAAGAAAAATCATAACAAAAAATAAAAAATAGAACAAACACAACACTAAATATAAAAAAAATAAAATAAAGAAACCAAACAAAAACGTAAGAACCAGACAAAAAATACATAATAAAATATAATTATATAATTATAATTATAAATACAAAATATAAATATTTTACATAAATATAAAAAAAAATTAAATCCAAAACCTGTTAGAAAATAATTATCTCACCAAATATTTCGTTCTTTTAAATTTATGAAGGAATTTGTCAATTTTTTCCCATTTTTCTTTTTGGTTGAATTAAAAAGAAATTGACGGAACAATTATATTAGTGAATGTCAGGCTCATGACATCCGGGAAAAGATCGAACAAGTTACCATATTACTTTTACGTAAGGTATATTAACATGGGAAATATTTATCTGCTGTTTATGACTGCCAGCATGCAAAAGTGAATGAAAAAAAAGTTTAGATGCAAGTTAGTAATCAGAGGGAGTGAGAGAGAAAGAAAGAGATGTGAAATAGTGAAATAGGCTTGTTTGAATTTAATCAACAATTTTTTCCTTCTGGGCAACTCTTATATATTAAAAGATGAATAATCATCTTCTCAACTTGAGACACTTATGAAATGTCCAATTGAATATTGCTGCTACTCATGAAAATTGAATGCGCATTAACATAAATTTTCTCTCTTCTTCTTTTTTTTTTCTTTTTGCAAAAGCGATCATTCACAATATGTATTAGAGGGAGAAAAAAAATTTTTTCCAACAATTTGCAGCACTCAGTATTTAAATATATAATGTTTAGCATTTAATTTATTTTCTATTTTTATTTGCTATTTACTTGGTAGTTAAATATGCTAATTAGCAATATAGTATATAGTAAATTTATTTAGTATTCACTTGATATTTAAATATAATAATTAGTATTTAAATTATTTGGAATTTAAATTATTTTAGTATATTTTATTTCGCATCTACTGAAATAAATAATTTAATTTAAATAATATTTTACCATTTTTTTAATTATAAAAAAAGTTTTTGCGGGATAAAATGGTGTTTTAATTTCTCCACTTGAGAACGCCAAGGTCATCACCAGGTGGTGTTGAATCTGGTTACCTAGAAACGGAACGCCATCTAGCGGTGACCTTGGCGTTCTCAGGTGAAGAATAACATTTTGCGATAAACCATTCGAAATTTTACTATTTTATATTACTTTGAAAAAATAGGAAGGAAGAACAACAATATTTACTGAATATATTTCTCCGTCTGTTAATGAACTTGATAAATTTCACAAAATCCAGAAGAAGGTTAAGCCAAAACAACGAGAGAACAAATGGCGAGAACTTACTTGATTCGACGTTGTAAATTATTACTATCGTAATTCCTTTGCGCTGATATCTAATATTATTCCACAATTTATCAATACTTTCTTAAATTTTTTTAAACAATTTATTAAATATAATCAGTTTACACAGTATTGTAAACATAATTAATGAAAACGTGTGCTATGCTCACTCGTACAACACAAAAATTTCTCTCTCAACGGTTGCCGGTGACATGTGCTTTTGTCGTCTGCTATCGAATTCGCATGCGCGCCACCTTTCACGGCGAGAAGTGACAACTGCGCGGGAATATTTGAATTGACAACAAACCGGGGGAGCGAAAATAATAAATATTAAAATAATGGTTTCTTTGTTTGTTACAATCTCTTTATTGAATTTCAAAAAGTTCGTAATTTACTTCATTTATTTTCTATTTTAATTGATATTTACTGAATAATACAAACATTAATTTAATTGAAATACAAATTTTATATTTATTTGTAAATATTTGTAAACATTGTAAATATTTGTAAAAATTGTAAATATTTGTAAACATTTAGAAAATTTGTTTATTATTAAATTTATAATAATTTATTTGTTTACAAGAATAAATTAATCAAACCCTTAATAATTTATAATAATAAGTAAAATAATATTTTGACAATAAAATAATAAAACAAAAAAATGATAAAAAAAATAATTTTTTTTAAGTAAAGGAAGATTGTGTCGGAAATGCACGCCTCGACAATTAGTTCATTCATTGGAGCATCTAAGAGAAATATTTTCTCGACGCCGCGCCGGAGCACATTACTGAATGCGTGCGCTTTAACGTACAAGTGCGTGTAAGAATAAATAATAAAATTCATTGCACGAGTCACGTACAAATAGTGCCACACACTTATAATGCAAAATACCACATGAATAAGAGTTTACTGAACCAAACCCGCCAATGTTATAACTCATAATACTCAGTCATTAATAGACTCTAAAAATAATTAGTATTTTTTTGTGTTTTTTTTTTTTTTTTTTTGCAATTTCAGTTAAAAATAATTTACTGTCGTTCTTTGAAAAAAAATTTCTTTCTAAACCCAAAACAGTTCAAAATAACTAATATTAATTAGTTTATTATTGAAAATAATATAATAAAAAATAAGACTAAACTACTTTCACATTAGTCAGATATTTATTTTTGAAGAAAACGTGGATACATATTCATGGATTGAAATAAACATACTTTATAATAACATATTATTCTTCTTTAATTTTTTCAGTTAGTTACCACGTCTGCGTTTATCTTCCTTAGCTTGAGCTAAAATATAATTCACTCATTAGAAATCAAAAACTTATTTATTGTTAACAGAAGATTCTTTACTTGACAGTATTAATAAATTGCAAAAGAAATGTTACCAAAAATGTGAATCAAATCAAAAGTTAAATAAAAATTTATTGTGTCAATTTAATGTTTGCAATAAAATTGTGAAATTGACTGAGTAGACTATTTGAAATAAAATAATTACCAATTTATTTTTATTGTGTATTAAATATTTAAGTAATTAAATGACTTAATATGAGAAATCTAATAAACTTACAAACATCACCATTAGTACTTCCAGGACTTGCAACTGCATTTAAAGTGCAAATAGTTAGTACGAGGATAATAGTCAATGTTAAATATTTCAACATTTTTTTTTTTTTTTAATGCGACGTAATTATTTTTTCTTTAAAAAGAATTTCAAAGGCAACCAATGAAATGGAAAAAAAACTGTAGACGAATATTACTAACGAGTATATCGATACTTTATATATACCCTTATTATGTTTTAGGAGGGGATTGATAAACTTATATATTCTTAATAACTTGGCGCTTATCTTTGCACATTTTGACCCTCTACCTTCCCCCATGTAACGCCAAGTTTCACATTTTAGCTCTATTTTTTGGCTTTATCATAACAAATAATTATAGCCTCCCGCCTCCCCTCTTGACATTTAAGCGTTACGTATATTACATGGACGATAGTTATCAAATACAATGAAAATGAAGAAAGTGGTTTATTATCGGTTGTTCTTAACTGAAATAGAATAAAAAACTAAATTATTACAGTTATATCTAACTGTCTCGTGGAGGTATTGACTAATAACTACGCATATTGTTTTCAAATTTTTTTGCAAATTACAATTTTTATTTGTTAGATTTTTTTTTATTTTTAAGTACTTAAAAATATAATTAATTTTATTATAAATTATTATAAATATTATTTATTATAATATTATATTGTAATAAGTAAGAAATACTATATTATAGTTCGGTTTAAATTTTTTGCAACATAGTATCCTGAACAAAAAATGTTAATGACAAAATTAAGAAAAAAATTGATAGAAATTTTGTTAATTATGATCAGACTCAGAAGTAACTAATTATTATTATCTAGCAAATAATTTAGGAGAGTTGAATTAAAATTTAATCCATGGAAAATAACTAATTTTTTGGAGAAAGCAACTAATTATTAGCTAACAAATAATTTAGTAGAGTTGTATAAAATTTTAATTAGTGGAAAATAATTAATTTTTGGGAGAAAGCAACTAATTATTAGTAAAAAAGTAACTAATTATTACCTAAAAAATAATTTAGTAGAATTTAATTAAACTTTAATTAGCAGAAAATAATTAATTTTTAATAAATATTATTAGTACAAAAAGAACAAAATTTTTTGAAGGAGATGAATTGAAATTTATTATTCCACTCGACATCACAAAAATCGAGGAATTATCGACTATACAAAATTTATCTATTATTTTATCCTCGGATAATGTAAATTCAATTTGATAATCGCATTTTGCATTGAAAAAAAAAATGACAAATTTTATCTGTTATACTTTCTCCACTCTGTAGCAAGAGTATTTTTACTTGTGCTTACTTATCTAGAGTTATAAAATCCATTACAGGAGAAAGGAGACTTTAAAGTATAGTGTCACGACTTTTTGTCTCTCGCAAGTGGAGAATGGATATTTTGAAATTGAAAACTTATTATTTAAATAAAAGAAAAAAAGAAAAAAAAGGACGGGGAAAAAATGATAAATATATACAAATTGGCAATGGAATTAGAAACGATTAGAAGAAGGTTAATCGGTCGTCGCGCAAGAGGGAAAAGAGAGAAAATTGACATTAAAATGTTTACTATTCGCAATGTATATAAAAATTGAAACGATGAGAGAGAGAGAAAGAGAGAAGATTTGAAAAATGTAGGACAGTCAATTTGTGGTTTTTGTGAAATGAAAATGTATATCTGTTCATCTTTATTTTTATGGAATAATATAATTGTTAGGGAATATTATGTAAAACTTGATTGCAATCGTACCCTCACGTATACCAAAGAGAGTCATTTTAAAAAAATAACTCTTTTTAAATTTGAAAAATTGCAACAAATTTTAAATTTTTTTGTTATTTTTTTACTAGTGCTGAAATATTTACTCTTTTTTTAGTTCTTAGACATTTTTCTAATTTTTATTTTTATTACTTAAATGTTTAAATGTCAATTATTAATTTTTAGTTTTTACTTTTTTAATCATTTAATTTTTTATTTTATTTCTGTCATCATAATTTTTAATTTTCACTTTTAACTATTAGAAATTCCAGGACAAATTTGAATCAATCAAAATTGATTTTTTTTCTAAATTAAACGGACTTTAATTAATTTGATTTCAATTAAAATAATTTTTTAATTCTGTTGATTTCAATTCAAAGGCAAATTACAATTAGTAATTGGTTTTTTTAATTTAATTTTTAAAGAAATTTTGTTTATTATTGCCATTATTATAATTATTACAGTAAAAAAGTTTTTTTATTCAAATAACCGATTACTTGAATATTATCAAAATAAATATTTTCTAGAATCTAAAAAAGTATTAGAATCAACCAAATTTTACATAAATCATTATCATTATTTATTGTTATTTTTTTATTAGATAATTAAATTAATCAGTTAATAATTAATTGTAATTTGTTTTTATTATTATTAATATTATTATTATTATTATTATTTCTTTATTTAATAATTATTTATTTATTTAAAATAATATTTATTTTTTGTACTAGTCGAATGTAGAAATTATTTAATTTATTACAATTATTTTTATTTTTATTTTTATTATCATCGGCTATTATTATTTTTTGTGAATGTGTCGAATATGAGGAAGAAATGGAGAGGAAAAAAAATATTGAAACGTATTATAACGAAACTCTTAATTAACTGATGGCCTCGACCCAGTAAATTATGTTTTGCATTAAAAAGTACGCCCTCGCCGCCCCCCTGTAGATCGCACTTGTAACTTTTAAAGAAAGTACAAAGCTGACAGCGAGTTGTTACGAATAAAGAAAAACCAACGCCTCTTGCGATTCGCTTTTAGTAAAGTAAATGATTGACGTTTTCTTTTCTTTTTTCTTTTTCTTTCTTTTTCTTTGCAAGTTTCGTTGAAGGTTAATCGTTAACTTGTGAAAGAAATTTTTTTTGCAAGTTTTTACACACGAGACACACAACACACTTAATATTCTCGGCAAGAGGTTGAATTCAATCAATTCGAAATCAGAATTTCCTTCAAGTATTTTTTTTTTGCAAATTAATTATTATTTAATTAGGTTTTTATTTTATTTATAAATTTTTTTTTAATTTTCTTAATTATTTTGCTTGCTAATTTTTTTTTCTCAAATTTTTCCGAAAGTAATTAATTTTATTTAATTAGAATTGTTGTCAATCTTATTGAAAGCTTATCGCAATTATTTTTTGGTAAAATTTAGAAAAAAAAATTTATTTATTTTAATTTGTTATTAATTTTTTTCTATTATTCAATAATGAAAAGGGACTTAATTTATTAAATCTCTAAATTTAAATTAGTAAAAATGTTTACTAATAATAATAATAATCTAATAATAATAATAATAATAAAAATAGAAGGTAATTATTATTATTGTTACACGAAAATTATTAAATTTAAGAAGAAACTTCTACTTTATAAAAAGTTAAGATTCGATTAAATCTTTCTTTATGTAGAGAAACAAAAAAAAAGTTTAAGTATCAATAGGAGGAGGAGTTCTATCACTAAAATCTAAAAGTGTTTGCCGCGGGGGTCAACATCCGAGTGTTCAAGCGTCTTGGTATAATTGATATTCATTGAATTGTAAATTTCTTCAAATTTAAAGAGACATAGGATAAAAAAGATTGATTTTTCATCATTGGCATTTATAAAAAAACAATTTTTTTTTGCTCGCTCAACGAACTTTTGACACTTGCTTCATTGAATAAAATAATAAAAAAAAACTATAAAAAAACTAATTAAAAAAACCTTAAAAAACGGAATTAAAGACAAGCAAAATAATAAATGAATGAATAAATAATACAAAACAGACAAGAAATAATTATTAACAATTGTAACCTATTACTAATATTTAGTAAATTTTTTCAATAATAAATATAACTTTTTGGAAAGATTTCAATACATTTAAAAAAACCCTTAAAAAAAAGACTAATAATAATTAGTAGATTATAATTATTACAATAATCAATAGATAATAATTATGAACTTATAATCATTTATTAAATTTAGTTTTATCTAATAATTCGCGTAGTACTTTTTATTTATTTTATTTATCATTTTGTTTATAATTCTGAATATGTGACGCAATCTGAAGAAAGGGACCTTAGAAGCAAAAAAATTGTAGGTTATGTTTGCAATATTTTAAACGAAAATACAAAAAAATTATCAACTGTTAATGTGAATCATTAATACTTAAGTTTTCATTATAATTGAAATATTTAATAAACACCTGATTTTAATTTGGAAAAAGTAAAAAGAAACTTTTAATCACCAAAAATGTAACACTAACATAACCTCAAAGTGATTCGCTTCTAAAGGTCCCTTTCTTCAGATCGCGTCACATATGTTGAATAAATTACTTTAAAAAATATTCATCTTTAAAACTAAATGTTATGGGGAAAAATTATCAATGAAACCAAAAAAAGGACAATTTATGAAAAAAAAGAATTTTTTTCTCGAAAAAAATAGCGGATGCTGCAAAAATTTTAGAGTGCAAAAAAAAATGAAAGATTACATCATAAAAAATCTAAAATTCTATATACGCATTTAGTCAAGTCATATGACTCGTAACAAAGTCCATCCTTATGAAATGAATAAACGAGTGTTTTTAAAGATATTTTTTTTGAATGAAAGAAACGATTCTTTCTTCTTAAATTCTTATGAGGGGGTCAATTCTTTCAACTGGTTTTAGAGTTGTTGGTTCATTAAGAATTCCGCCAAAAAAGCATCAAACACACAAACACACACACACACCTACAAATACTAAAAACAAAATACACGCTCCGCAAAACTTTTGATGAATCAGATTATATTTAATGAAATGTTATATTCCATCGATTTACTCTTCATCTTTGTGTAATTCATACCCTCATAATATGCTAATGAAGCTGAAAAACCTAAGCAACCACGAAAAAAAAAATATATATATAAATTTAATTAGACCGTTAGAAATTCCTCGAAAAATCTATGTGTTTGTCTATCTATATATATATATATATAAAATCCCACCACAAAATTAATTTCCGTGTTCCGTAATTCTCATTGAATAACTTGAATTAAAATCTCTCACCATATTCCATGGTATAATTAATGAACATTTGAAAAAAACAAAACAAATTCTCGGAAAGATTTTAACACATTTTAAGTTCATATATTATATGTGGATCTGATAATATGAAAATTTTATCCATAGAAATATTAATATATTCACATATAAATATAGAAGCATATATACGTATAAAATATAAAGAGTGAATTAATTGTAAAAACTATTTTTAATTCATAACTGTATATTCATTTTCTATTTATTTATAAACTTTATTCGAATTCGCTTTGCTGAAAACTGATAGGAAAACAATTTTAATGGAAAATCGAACAGACCGCGTATAACGTTAGAGCGAAAAGTTACTCCAACTTTTTGAATTATTTTAATTTTAATAAAAAATCATAATAATAAACTTTATCAAAAATCACGGACGTTAAAGACTTAATTAAATGAATAAAAATAATTTTTATTTATTTTTAACAATTAGTTAACTAATTATAACTAGTCAACTAACTACCATGCTCTATGCTTATTACTTATTTAATTTTCGATTTGTTATTATTTTGATTAGTTAGTTCGCTAATTACAATTAAACTAGCAAATTACATTTTTTATTTTCCAATTAAAATTTTTTGATAAATTCATAATTGCAAAAATTGAAAAATTTACTTGTTAAGAAAATATTTAATTATTATTGTTTATATTTTCAAATATTTTTAAATAACTCTTTACGAGAATCCAATTATTTGGCATAATAACATTCTTTGGAAGAATTTAATTATTTTCTAAAATAGTAAAATTCTTCGCAGAAATTCAATTATTTTCAATACAATTTTAATCAAATTTCACAAAAGAATTCAATTATTTTCTGAAACTTGCATAAATCCATTGAAACAATTTAATTATTTAGTAAAACTTCCCAAACATTCAATTCTCTTAAAAATATTTAATTTTAAAAGTGATTTAGTCTCAAAAATTCAATTATAAGTAAGATTGTCTGTAAAATTTATTTTAAAAATTCATTCGTTTTCCAAATTTTTAAGAAAATTTGTGTAAAATATTAAATTCTTTTCTTTAAAAATCAAAAAAACAGACAATCTGTTTATAAAAATTTTATTATTTCAATTTTTTAATAAAATTTCACTGAAGGATTCAGTAAAATTTTTTCCAATTTTTAATAAAATTTTTCGAAAAAATTTATTTATTTTCTAAATTTCTAATAAATTTTTTCAAACAATTCAATTATTTTTTAAAAATAGTTAAATTCTTCACAAGAATTAAATTATTTCTATAAATAATAAAATTATTTAATTATATTCAGAAGAATTTTAATAAACTTTAACAATAAAGTATTTACTTATAATTTTTAACAAAAGCGATTCTTTTAAAAACTAAAGAAATTTATCATAAAATTTAATTACTTTCAAAATTTTCAACTAGAATCATTAAAGAAAACAGATTATTTAAAAAAAAAATTAAAGAAATTCTTCAAAAGAATTGAATAAGGATTTTGAAAATTTTTATAAAATTTTTCGCAAGAATTCAATTATTTTCATGAATAATAAAATACTCCAAAGGAATGCAAATATTTTTAATATAATTGCAGTAAAAATCCTCGAAAGAATACAATTATTTTTAAAAATATTAATTAAATTCAATTATTTTCAAAAATTCTGATAAAATTCTTCGGAAAACTTGAATTATTTTTTAAATAGTAAAATTCGTCGCAGGAATTCAATTATTTTTATTGGTATTTTAATTAAATTTTTGAACAGAATTTCTTTTTTTTTAAATATTTAATAAAAGTTTTCAATTGAAATACAATTTAAAACATTTAAATATTTTCGAAAATTTCATTAATCTTCTTTAAAACAATTTAATTATTTTTATAAATCGTAAGATTCTTCGCAAGAATTTTAATGATTTTTATGGCATTAATTAGGTATAAAATTGAAAAAATTAAAAAGAACAAATATTAAAATACTATATTAATTATTAATATTTGTTATTATTTTTATTAGTCATTATAATTAGTTAACTAACTAATAAAAATAGTAATAAATAATAAAAGTAGTACATAAGAATAAAATAATATACAGATAGTAGCAAAAAAAGTATTACTATAAATAAATATGTAAAGTTTTTACAACAAAAAATATATTATTATTATTGCTATTTTTAACAACAATATATGATAAAAGTAGCAAATAAAAGTAACAGTTTTTTTTAAAAGAATAAAAAATAAAAAATTGAAATAAACCAGCCATATACTTATGAATATCACTAAACAAATACAGTAACATTTGGCGAATATCAAAACGATTTCGAAAATATAATTCGAAAGAGATAATAATGGGAGATTTTTAGGATGAAAAATTCAAAGTGCAAATAATAACCGCAAAACGTGGAAGTATTTATATTTATAAAGGAAAAGTGCTTTTACTTGTACTCGATGGTAATATATATATATACATACATATATGTACATATAATCGAGACTAGATTAAGGGGGTCATTCTCATTTAAACGGCAGAAATCTCAACATCAATCAATTATAGAGATCTCGAAAAAAATTTTTTATCAAAACATGAAATGCATCTTAAATCTTATATATATATAGTTGCGACGCCGATTTCAATCACTTCACATCGTTACTCTATAAACCTCATTTTGATAAAGTACATATTATAACACACATCTAATCATCGTACATAAGTGGTTATTTTGTCTTTCTTTTGCGAATTTTCAATTTTATGCACAATATAAAGTAAAACGAAAGTAATTTCAAGTCAAGTATATATAAAGTGAAATGCAAATTGGAAAATTTGAATTTCAAATAAAATATACAATCTGAAATTGAAAATTAATAAGAGTTAAATGTATTAATTACATTTATTACATTTAAATTAATTAATTACATTTATTACATTTAATTTAATTAATTTAAATTAACTGTAATTAAATGGTCATTTGATTTCTTCACTTGAGAACGCCAAAGTCGCCACTAGGTGGCTCCGGTTTTCTCAACTAAACATCCAAAAAGACTAGTTAATTTTTTTGTTGTCGCAAATAATCAAACTATAATAAAAAATTTAATTAATTTCTTTCTTATTTAAGAGGAGTGTTTATTACAACTTTTAACAATTATAATAAAATTCCTTCAAACCATTTAATTATTTTCAAAAATTCTAATAAATTCAATTATCTTGTATATCATAACTATTTTAACAACACCGAAAAAAATATTCTTATTTTAAGCGGACTCCTTTTATTTCAATGCATATTTTTCTCTAGAATATTCCTCTTAAAATAAGAGGAAAATAATCATCGATTAAGAGTAATATTCTTGATTTAAAAGAATTTTTGTAATAGGAATTTTCCTCTCAAAACAAGAATATTTTCTTTTTTAGTGTAAAATTTTCCTAAAATATTCAAATATTGAAAAAGATTTGTATAAAATTCTTAGCAAACATTCAATCATTTTCATAAACAACACAATTTTTACTGATATTTAATTATTTTAAAGTTTAAATTTGTATAAAATTCTTAGCAAACATTCAATTATTGTCATAAACAACACAATTTTTACTGATATTCAATTATTTTAAAGTTTAAACACAGTTTTCATACAATTTTTCCAAACAAAGCAATTATTTCAAAGAATTTTGTAAAAATTCTTCTCAACATTAAAAAATAATTATTTTTGTAAAGTTATAAATAATAAAATTTATATCCGGAATTGAGTTATTTAAAAAATTATCATAAAATTCGTCACAAGAATTCAATTATTTTCATAAATAAGAAAACATCTAAAATCATAAAATTTTTCCCCTATTTTTAGGAAAATGTAAAAAAATTGTTGTTTCTTTTAAGTTAGAAAATTTTTTACTTTTCGCAAACTTGGAAAAAATTGGAGTATTTTGAAAATTTCAAATTTTTTTTTTATTATTTCTTACTCTTTTAAATACTAGAAATATTTTCATAAAAGATATAACCATTTTTTTAAATAACTTTGGCTTCCAAGAAAGATCGGCAAATTATTTGACAATAGTAATAATTGTACTAAGTATTTGTACATTTACTGCAGGTGAAATTGAATTAATTAAATTAATATCAAAAACTTCAACTGAATAATTGAATGATTCTTAAAATTGAATTTTACTTAAGAATTTTATCAACAAATTTATAAATAATTGAATTATTTTAAGGACTTGTAATAAAATCTTTCAGAATAATTACATTTTTCGAAAAAATTTATACAAATTCTATTTTTAATAATTGAATTCTTGTGAAATTTTCATTACTTTTAGAAAATTATTGAATATTCATGTAGAATTATGTCAAAATTGTTTTTAAATAATTAAATTGTTTTGGATAATTTTATTAAAACTTTTGAAAATAGTTAAAATTTTACCATGAATTTTATTAACATTCTTATTTAAATAATTGAACTTTGTCGACGAATTTTGCCATTCATTTGTAAAAAAAAATAATGGAAATTATTTTAAAGTTATCACTTAATGGCTGTTCTCCAAAGGAAGTAAGATATTCAAAATAAATTATTAGAAATAGAATAAATTAAAGTTTTTTATAATTTTTTTAATTTCATAGTTTATAAAGCAAACAAAAAGACACAAAAATTCAGAATTTTCTTATAAAGTCTAAATATATAATTTTTCCCAGTACATTTAATAAAAATTAAATTAAAATTAAACTAAAATTAAATTTTTAATTTAAATTTTCAGATCTTTTTCCATTTATTAAAAACAATTTTTTCTACTTTACTTACTATATGCATTGCTAGGTCTTCATTTTCAATAAAATTAAATCAAAAAGAGGAATATTTTATGAATATGAAGGCACTAGGAAAAAATTCTTTTTTAAAAGCTGTACAACTTTAAAGTTTCAAGCAAAAAAAAAAAAAAAAGAAAACGTCCTAGGCACTATGAAAAAATTGCTTTTTGAAAGTTATACAAGTAAAGTTTGAAGCAAAAAAAAGGTCCGAGCACGTTTTTGACAAACCCATTGTATTCACAAGGAAAACGTCGTGATTTAAAGATTGGCATGTTTTTGGGCCGTGCGCGTGCATCCGTACCGATAATTTCCGACGGTAGTGTAAATTTTAGCGTTAATTCTGAGAAAGGAAGAAAAAAAAATGTAAATATATAAATAAACCATAACGGCGACTGAAAAGTTTACGCCGAATGAATGATGCTGGAAGATAGTGGTCAAAAGGACTTCTGTGTTTTACCCGCGTTGAAAAGGCATTTTTGCGTCTGCTATACTTTAACATATACCAGAGAGAAAAGCGAGAGAAGCGTGCCCACACATAAAAGGGAGATTTCATCCGTGAAATCGAGACGTCGTGTACCAAGAAAAAGTGATTGGATTCAGTCGGTTTATACATGTATGTGTATGTATGCGTAGGTGGGGTCGAATGTTATGCTAAAGCAACTCCGAAGGACTAACCTAAAAGAAATCTGCAAGGATATCCCTTACAGAATGGCAGATTGATGACTGCTATACTCGACATGCCTTGAAAATATCTTCCAACTCTTTCTCACTTTGTTTTTCCCCCTTTTCTTTACACTTTTTTCCCCACTATCTTCACTATTATTTTTCAATAAACCTTTACTATTATTTTTCAATTAATTAATATTAATAATTCAATAAATTAATGCAACGAATATTTCTATAACTTTTAAATTATACATTTATTTTTAAATCAAAAATTTAACGAAATTTTTATTTTCAAACAAATAAAATTTATTTCAACCAAATAGCAGTTATCTGAATAAAATAAAATTTATTGACACCTGTTGGAAGTTATTTATGCTAAATAAAATCTATTTGCACCAATTGGAAATCATTTGACCCAAAAAAAAATTTATTTTAACCAACTAAAAGTTATATTCAAACGAAATAAAATTTATTTTGAACCAAATTAAACTTATTTGAATTAATAAGAAGATATTTGAACAAATAAAATTTATTGGCACCAATTAGAAATTATTTAAATCAATTCAAAATTATATATATGAACCAAATAAAATTTATAGACATCAATTGAAAGTTTTTTTTAACCAATTACAAATTATTTTAGCTAAATAAAATTATATGAACCAAATAAAAATTATTTTAACAAATTAAAAATTACATTTGAACCAAATGAAATTATTTTAACAAATTAAAAATTACATTTGAACCAAATAAAATTATTTGAACCAAATTAAAAATTACATTTGAACCAAATAAAATTAAATGAACCAAATATAATTTATTCAATTGGGAGGCTCAAGTAAAAGTTTTTTTAACCAATTAGAAATTATTTAATCAAATTGAAAGTTACATTTGAACAAATTAAAATTTATTTAAACAGGGTGCCTACTAACCGGAATTAGTTAAAAAAAATTAATTTGATAGTAAAAGTCAGGCACTAATTCAAACGGATTATGTAAATAAATTTAAAAAAATTATGGAGTTAATAGAAATATTTTGAAATTCGACTGAAAATATGTAATTGAATTTGTTAAAGTATTTCTTTAGAAACTTTTTAACAAATAAATGTTTCAAAGTATTTTAATTTAATAATTAATATTTGAATTTTATAGTCACATTTTAATGAATTCATCTTTCTTAGTGCGAAGATTAATAATTAAAATTTTTATTAGTTAATTTAAAAAAAACGATATGCACTTCAAATTTTTTATTAAAATTGAATTCTCGCAAATGTTTTTTTTTTAAATTCTGAAAAATAAAATTGTTGAAATTTTTCAACTCCATAGGTTTCAAGATAATTTAATTTTTCTAAACAAATAATTGAAAATTTTTTTAAATCATTGAAATTTCTTTACATTTTTTTTGAAAAAAAATTTAATTCTTTGAATGAATTTTAATTTACATTTTTCGAAAAGAATCAAGGGAAGTTAGTGACCGTAATTATAATTTTATTTTTAAAATATAAACACCCTCTTAAAGTTTTCAATCAATTTTTTGCTTCTAAAAATTATATTATTCTATTATTATTCAATAGTTATAATTATTGATCTTCTCTTAAATTTTTATAATTTTTTTTATAATTTCAATTTTTAAAAAATTGAAAAAATTATTCTCCAAATTTTCAATTAAAATTATTATTTATTTATGTTCGAAATCAAATTTAAATTTAAATTTTATGAGACAAGAAAACCGGGAAAAAATTAGGCCTTAAGGGCATTTGAACCATTATGACGTCACATTTGTAAAACACATGCTTTTCACTAATTGTGACGTCATAATAGTTTAAATGCCCTTAACCGGGAAATTGTAAAGATAATATACAAATATAATTTAAAAATACTTTTGAGTGGTTTAAAAAAAAAATTCTCTAATTTGAAAAATTTGTTATTTGAAACATACCAAAACAGATTAATATAATTATAAAAAAATTAGCAAAATATAATATTATATAATTAATATAATAGACAATAAACATGTGGTAGCAATAAGTAATATTTGAGTCCAAGTTTCCATTTATTAGAATCAAATAGTAAAAAAATGACGAAGAATAGTTTACGGGAATAATTCAGTGATAATCTAAATAGAAATTAATTCATTCATGATTCGATAATTAATTCATATTAAATCCTAAGAGTAGCCGAGCTATCAACGCGGTTAAGAGCAGCCTCATTAAAATAGATTGACGCCATATTATCAATTTTTTTCTCTATTTTCTTTTTGCTAGGTATGTTATAATTATCAGTTTGTAAATTGTAGTAGAAAAAAACAAAAAAATCACAGAAAGGTGTATGTATATATATATATACACACCTATAAAATACTCTCGAGTATTTGGTGAATTCGTAAATTAAGTTTCAAGCTATTTGTTATTTTTTTTATCAACTCCTACTGTTTTCAGTTAATGACAGGCTTCAATTTAACACATAATTATTATATTTACCTTTCTGTTTCACTTAAATCAGTATTCCAGTAACCTTATTTATCTGGTCCTTTTTGGCATTCGTAATAGCTCGACCGAAATGCGGTTAAACGTCATTAAATGTCTCAAAATTAAGGCGCACGCGATCTTTTTTTTTGAAGGAAAAAAATACTTCCATCAGATTTGTTCTGATTTAATTAAAAATTAATGTTTCCCCCTTCTTACGATTTACTGTATCCGAAAAAAGTTTCGTTTCTTTCGAGAATGAAGTGAATTAATTATAAATAATAATTATTATATTATTGTATTTTTTTAAAGTGCAGATATTGAAAAATTAAATTTTACCACACAATTTTTTAAATAATTTATAAATTAAATTCCACTTAAAAGTAGAATAATTTTATTAAATAAATATTTATTTTTCTACAGGAATTAAAAAATACTTTTAAAATAATTACGTCATGTCTTTTCAAAATTTTACTATTTCTAAAAGTTACAAATGTAACTTGTAAAAGTCAACTCTTTCAATTTTGAAAATAAAATTATACAATTTTTCAAGAATTTTTCTATTTCAAACAATGTAATTAAAATTGTACTAAAAAATAATTGAATTAAAGTAGTTTATTACAATTTTTCAAAAATAAATTAATTAGTCTATCAACACTTTTTGTTAAACTTTTTAAAATAATTAAATTCGATGCACAGTAAACAAGGAAGTTTTTAAAATTCTTTCAAAAAAAAATCTTTTGTCTTCACAAAATTCCCCCATTATCCTTCAACACTAAACAATCTAAACTGATATTTATTTACAAAAAAACAAGAAGCGCAAAAAAAAAGAAATTCCGAACCCTTTGACTCTAGCTTCGGGTTGAGAAAATATTTACGAGACTCGTTTTCGTATAGGTTAAGAAAAGAAGAAAAGAACAAGAGACAGGCTTCTTTAGTTATAAAGTTATAAAGTATAGAAGAGAATCGAAAAGTGCCATTTTATACAAAGCATAAGGCGAATGGAAAAAGGACAAAGCGAGAGGTCGCCAAGGAAGTTATTACTTACAAGCTCTTAATAAAGAAAGGAGGTGGACATATTTGCAATTTTTTTGTTGTTTTTTTTTCGTTCTGTGAATGAATTTCACGATGTCAACTCTCCCAAGAAGTCGAATTGCAACAACTTTCAAAGAGAGAGAGAGAGAGAGAGAGAAGAGAAAAGTTTAAACTGCGCAAACGGATTGTTTCCTTTCTGTCTCATGTTTACACAAAGTGTAAAGAGCGTTTAGATAAGGACAGAGAGCTAGTTGGACAAAAACTGAAAAAGAGAGGAAGAAGGAGGGAAAAATGTATTTTTCTCTATTTCTCAATTTTTAAGAAAGAAAGAAAAAGAGAACATTATTTGTCTTTTTTAATTTTTAAGAAGAAAAAAGAGAGAAAAGAAAACAATTTCTTTTTCATTTTTTAAGAAGTAAAGAGTGAGGGAATGAAACATTTTTCTCTCACTCTTACAATTTTTAAAAAGTAAAGAGAGAGACAGACAAAAAAAGTGGAAAAACAAAAAAGACAGAAGGGAAAAGGCAGAGAGAAAGAAAAAGACAAAGAGAAAAAGAGTGAGAAAGAAAAACCGAGTAAAGTAGAAGAAGAGAGTGAGAGAGAAAAACAGAGTTTGAGGAAAAAAGAGAATGAGAGAGAAAAATAAATAGAGAGAGAGAGAGAGAGAGAGAGAAGTGAGTAAGAGAGAAGGAGTACGTGCAAGAAGCGAAAACGAGAAAGGGAAAAGAAAAAAGAGAGAGAGAGAAGGAGAGGAGAGAATAAAGGAGAAGAAAGACGGGGTTCAAGGAGCAAGAAGAAGAAGAAGTTAAGATGGTCCAGCGCAGCATCACCGCAGCCGGAGGTGATGACCTGCTCAAGGCCACCCGCTCCCAACCTCTTTGCCAGAAAGCTACTCTTGTTACTTTTGTTGCTCTCTTTGTCTTCCCCTGCCATCTAACCCTCTCCTTCTCTCTCTCTCTCTCTCTTTCTTCTTCAATTCTCTCCTCTCTTCTCTATCATTCATCTCTTTCTATTACCTTCTACGGTCCTCCTCCTCCTCACTATCTAGTACATTCTCTCCCCATTACTCCTTTTCTCTCCCTTTATCTCTTCATCTCTCCTTTACTTCTCCTTTTTGCTATCATTTTTCTGTTTACTCTACTTTTCTTTCTCTCTATTTTTCTCACTCCAATTCCTCCTCTCTTTATTCCCTTTTATTACGTCCAAAAATAAAGAAACCAATTTTTATTTCTTCTTTTTCTACAGTAAAAGAAAAATTTTCTCTTCTATATTTTATACCTTTTTTGCCCTCTAAAGAAATTAATTTTTTATGCTTTTTCTATTTTCTTTTTCTAGCTAAAAAATATACACTGTTTACTTTTTTCTTTTTATTTTTTTGTTTTACTAAAAAAATTTTGAACATTCTACTCTTTTTTTTTAAACAATAAATAAATGAATATTCTACTCTTTATATTTAAATTCAAAAAATAGATTTTTCACTCTTACACGAAAAAAAACCTTTAACTGGAACAGCGATAATTTTCGCTAAAATAGCGAAAGAATTCGTTGAAATAGAGAAAGTATTCGTTGCAATAACTAAAAATTTCCCTTATATAGTAAAATTTGTAGTTGTTCCAGGTGAAGATTATTTTTCGTGTATATTTTTTTTTCTTCTTCTACCGAAAAAATGAATCTTTTACAATTTTCCTAATCTTTTTTTTTTGTACAAAAAAATGGATTTTTTATACTCTTTTTTCTCTCTCTAAATTTGAATTAGTGAAAATCTTTACTAATTTGAATTAGTGACTGACTTTTTGCTTTTTAGTTTTGCTAATTAGTAAATTTTACTTTTTTTATTTCTTTAGTAAAATTGACTAATTCGAAAGCAAAAAGTCAGTCACTAATTCAAATTAGTAAATATTTTTGCTAATTTAAATTTAGAGTTTTCTTTCCTATTATCTCACCAAAAAAAGAAAATGAATATTCATTTTATACTTTTTTATTCCCCTCCTTTACCCCAAAAAATTACAGTTTATTCTTTTCTTATTATTTCCTTTTTCTATCAAAAAATATATACTTATCTCCTTTCTTTTAATCTCAAAAATTGGATTTCCAACTAATTTTATTTTATCCCTTTTTTTACACCAAAAAATTATATTTTATTCCTTTTTCTATACAAACAAAAAATTAACTTTTTCGTTTTCTTTCTCATTTTTACAAAAAAAAAGGATTTTCTACTATTTTCTTTCCATTCTCTTGTTTTACTATTTTTTAAGAATATTTGCTAAAAATAATTTTTTTCAAAATACCAAATATTTTTTAAATAAATGTCGAGAAGAAGGTGGCTTTTCTCTTGTTTTACTATTTTTTAAGAAAATTTGCTAAAAATAATTTTCTTTAAAAAACCAAACATTTTTAAAATAATGTCGAGGAGAAGGTGGCTTTCTTGCTCCTTTCTTCATCTCTAATTCTTTATTACAAAATATTATTTCTTATATATTAAAACAATTGCTGACTTTCTGCCTTTCAATAAAAGAAAAAATTTTTATAATTACTTCAATGTCATTTTTAATTTTATTTTTAATTGCAATTTTGTTAAATACACTGCAAAAAATTTACTTGTTTCAAATAAACAATTTTCTATTATTAAATAAATATTTCTTTGCAACAAATAATTTTTATTTGGAGTCAATGAAATGGTACATGCTTCAATGGCTGTAATTATTGGTTAAAATAGAATTTAATTGATTTGAATAAAAATTACTTGATGTAAGTAAATATTTATTTATAATAATAGACAAGTAATCGGTTATTTGCATCAAATTTTTTTTTCAGCATAAATATATAAACATAATTATTAATAAAACAGTATTATATTAATTAATATTTTAATAATTGTAATAATAAATTTATTTGTAATAACAAATTTTTAAATTTACACTCAGAGAAATATTTTTTATTTAAACCAAATGTAATTTAATAATTTATTTGTGACAAATAAAAATACATTTGTCAAAAGGTCTACTAAATTATTTATTTGTTTTAAATAAAAATTTTATGCGAAGCAAGTAACATTTGTTTCAAATAAAATTTTTCTTAATCAAAATTTTTTTCATATAAAAACTTTATTCAAACACCCAGAGAAAAATATTATTTAAACCAAATATATTTTATTTGACTTAAATAAACGTACTAATGTAGAAAACTACTAATTCAGATTTAGAGAGTATATTTGTCTCAGAACCAATTAGACTTTTCATTTGTTTTAAATAAAATTTTTATTCGACATAAATAAAACATATATTTAAGTCAAGTAAAATTTTATTTAAAACAAATAAAATTTATTTGAAACAAATAAAAAGTCTAGTTGGTTCTGAGACAAATATATACCATTTCTCTGGGTGAAGTAAATAAAATTTGTTTCAAGACACAATTAAAATTTCCTTTGAATAAAAATATTTTCACTCGAAGCAAATAAAATTTATTTTAAATAAAACTTTGTTTTCGAAGAAAATAAAAATTGTTTTAAACAAAGAAAATTTAGTTAAAGCCACTAAAAAGTTTAGTTTGTTTTGAGTGAAATATATAATACTTTTTTCCAGGAGTAAATTATTAAATTACTATGATTTTTTTAAATTAATTGAATTACTAGATAATTAAATTATTAAATTCCTATAATTTAATTAAAAAAATTTGCGAAAAATTAACGTCGATCTTCAGTGTCAAAAACTATTATTCGACGTTTTTAGAGACGAAAATATTCCAAATTCCCCTTTTTTTCATTCACCTAGGAAGTGAGCTAAGAAGTTAAAAAAATACACACGTCACTTTTTTGTCGAAAAAAATTAAAATTAATCGATAATTGAAAAAAAAACGGTTAAAACTCCAGAGACCCAGTTTTTTTTGCGCCAAACGAAAAAAATGTCAATTTCATAAAAATGTTATCTAAAAAATATAATTAAAAAAAAGGAAAAAAAAATTTACAGTTTCTACACCATACAGGATAAATGCACAAATGTAACACTCTTATCGGTCAGTGGCACATTGGGATTAGATATGAAAGCCGAAAAATAAATGCACTAATGTGATCAGGAACGAGAACATGTGTGTGAGTGTGTGCTTGCGAAGGGAAAAAAAAGGACTACGCGATTCTTCAATCTTGTGAGTTCGATGGCCGTGTGCGCTCTTTTTTTCATCTTCTTCTTCTTCTTCATCTTCTTTTCGTTTTGCTTCTTTTAAGTCTTCAAGTCAATGCACTCGAAAAACCTGGGGACCAGATTTCCGCATCGGCTGAAAAATTCACTGCGCAAAGAATTTCTATACATCGCGAAGGACATCGGGTTCACGTCTTGACAAATTATCCTCAATGCATCGAGTTCACTGATTCAAAACAATTGCAAAAAAAAAAGAAGACGAAGAACGAAAAGAAAAATGCGAAAAAATTAAGAAGAAAAAACTTTTAACTCAATATCGGGACAGGGACTGAATTTTGATATTAAAAAAATGGTATCAAAAATAGAAGCACTGTATTCTTATTGTATATTATTACTTACAGACTTCATACTCTATAAATTTAGAGAAAATGGTAAAAAATTATTAATTCCTTTGGTCAAAGGATTTCTATAGAAAATCTGACGCTTTGGTACATTTTTCAATTCATAAAAATGAAATAAAATTGAGGGATAAAATGGTGGTTCAATTTCTCCACTTGAGAACGCCAAGGTCACCAGCAGGGGGCAGGAGAATTTCCAAGAAATTACTGAGCTGCCATCTAGCGGTGACCTTGGCGTTCTCAGGTGGGGAATTGCTTCTCCATATTAAATCTAAAGAATTTCGTCAATATTCAATATTCGTAATTCTACGATTAATAATCAAATTTAGACAGTTTTACACTTTCGATTTTCGGTATTTTTACAATTAAGACTAAAAACTACTGTTACTAATTTATACTAAAGTTTATAATTTTAAAACATCAAAATACAATTTTTCTCTACATGAGGAAGCACGAGTAAAAAAAATTCCCCAATTTACAATTTAAGAGAACAGTTCAATTGAATTTTATAGTTTCTGTATACATGAATTGAATTTCTATTTGAAGGAAATAACGAGTTTGCTTTAAGACTGCATGAAAGGCTGTTAGGAGTGCAATGGAGAGAAAGAGAGAGAGAGAGACTTTGAGAGAGTGTATCGGCGAAGTATACGCGAAGCAGGTAATTCCTGAAGAGAGGGTTGTTGTTTATATATAGGTATCTGTATACGGAAACGTCGATGGGTTTGTGTATATATATATATATGTATTTACGTGAAGAGAGTCGCCGCGAGAATTCCTCGCGAGGAAAACCGATAACGCACATATAAACATGCGTAGTAAGATGGTTAATAAGAAAGGGTCAATTGGAGTCAAATGTGCAGCTGTGTCCACAACGATTACTATTACTTCGATTCATTATCACCGCGCGACCTCTTTTATAATATAGTCTCTCTGCTCATAACGAGACCTGTTTCCATCCGTCTCTATGGACTTCATTCTTCAATTTTATGTCTTCCTCTCAATTATAAACTTCCTAGGTGAATTATTAACTGCCGCGATAGTGAATTAAAATGTTAACCTTTTTCGATTTTAACCCAGTGATTTATAAAGCATATTTTTAATCACTCTTCTCCCTCAAAAATTAGTAAAAAAATGAATTAGTAAAAATCTTTACACTGAGAAAACGATTTATTTAATTCTAACATATTTTGTTTAAATCAAACTTAAAATATCTTTGCTATACAGTCAAACAAATTTAAGTTTAATTGAAACATACTTTTTGGTTTATTTAAAGAAATAATATATTTAATTCAAACATAAGTTGTGAATGATTTTAAATGATCTATAATTCACTTTTAAGTTTGAATCAAATTTAACATTTTTAAACATATTTTTTGTTCAACCCAAAACAGAAAAAATGTTTGAATTTAACATAATTATTCAAACAAAAATTATTTTTGAATTAAAGCAGTAAATATTTTCTATATATTGAAATTAAGCTTACAAACTAATTTCAATTAAACAAAATCACTTAAAATTATTTTTTTACTTGAAACGAGTATAATGTTTTCTCAGTGTACTAATTTGAATTAGTGACTGACTTTTTGCTTTTGAATTAGTAAATTTCGCTAAATAAATAGTAATTTGTAGGTACTAATTTTGTGGTAAACTTTACAAATTTAAAAGCAAAAAGTCAGTCACAAATTCAAATTAGTATAGATTTTTACTAATCCAAATTTAGAGAGTTAATCGAAAAAAATATATTCTAATAGTTTTTACCATCGACAAAAAGATTTTCACAAAAAATTTAATTTTGTTTTTCCCTGATTTTAAAGCAACATTTTGACTATTTTCCTATACTCTTAAAGAATATTCTGCTTTACCCCAAAAACTATTAGATACTCAACAAAATGTTCTATAATGCATTATATTTCCAATTTTTTAATTCTAAAATTATTTCAAAACGTCAATAACTTCTTTTTCAAATTGACAATATGAATAATTATTATTTTTTCCTAAGAATTAAACTTATCGAAAAATTTCAAATTACAACTTTTTGAAAATCAGTAACTTATAAAAAAATTTTATATATTTATTATAAATTATTGTGAAATATTTATTATATTTATTATAAATTATATTTAAAAACATAAAGATGACCGAGTGATTAAATCATTATTTTATATTATAAGATTATTGTTACTATAATTTCTTCAACATTATTTTCATCATTTCAATTCAATTAAGATTTTCTAGAATTTTAAACCAAAATTCTTCTATAAATCAATTACTTTCAATAATTTTCGAAAAAGTTTTTTGAGAATTTTCAAATCCATTTGTTTAGAATTAAATTTTTTAAAATTTCATCTATTATATTTAAAAAATTTTCAATTGTATATGTGACGCGCTTCCAAGAAAAGTACCAAAGAAGCAAAACAATTATAGGTTAGGTTCGTCTTAGATTTATCTTGATTAAAAGTTTATTTTTAATTATTTGAATTTGAAGCCAATTTTTATTGAATTTTTTGGATTTAATGAAAACTTGAAAATTAATAATTTTTAATTATTAATTCATTCTCTTTCTGTATTTTTAGTCAAAAATTAAAAACTTAACCTCAAATTTTTGGCTTCTTAGGTATACCTTTCTTGGGAGCGCGTCACATATTATAAAATAAAAACTGGAATAAAAAAATTTCAAATAAACTTTTTCAAAAAAAAAATTAAAGAATGACAATTTTCAAACAATTTCAAAATTAAATTAGTTCTAAAAATTTACACTATAATGCTTCTAATATTCAATTAACCACTTCACTGGCAGGGCGTTCCAAATGGCGTTCCACGCGCCAAATCCCAGACTGGCAAAAACACCGAAATGGCGTTCCTAAAAAACTCTTTTTTTTAAAGAGTGTACACCACATTTAACTAATGAAAAGCAATATTTCTATAATTTAGACATCACGGAACAAGATTATCACAACAAAAATTTTAGTGTTTGTGATTTTCAACGTTTTTCCGAACGTTCAAATCGGCTATTTTTAATAATTTTCAAGAAATGGCGTTCAACTTTTTTTCAATTTTTACACTATAAAACTTGTAATTTTATTAAAAAAAGATATTTATATTATATTATAATATAATAATATAATTATTAATAATATATATAAATATAACATATATAAATAACTATTATTTATTATTATGAATGGTAATATTATACGTATATGTTTTTGCCAGTCTGGGCCTCGGCGCGTGGAACGCCATTTGGAACGCCCTGCCAGTGAAGTGGTTAATATCTAAAATTTTAATTGAAATCCATTTTTAAATCAATTTTTATTCCAAATTTCTGCGAGAATTTCATTATTTAAATACAAAAATGAATAATTTACGGAAAAATTGAATTTTTCTTAAAATTGAATTCTCATAATGAATTTTATCAACGACGGATTTCAATCAAATTTTTAAGAATAATGACATTTTTCAAGGAATTCGATAGAAATTATATTAAAAATAATTAAAATTATGCGATGATTTTTATAATTTAAGAAAATAGTTGAATTCCTTAAAAGAATTTTATTATTTATTAAAATAATTGAATTTCTAAAACGAATTTTATTATTTATAAAAATAATTCAAGGTTTGCGTGGAATTTTATTAAAAAATAGATATTAATCAAAATTATTGACTTAAGAAAAATTTTCGAAAATAATTGAAATTTTGACAAGAAATTGATAGAAAAATGTACAAATGATTTAATTCCTGTAAAAATTTTATTATTTATACCTAAAGATAATTGAAATTTTTTCGAGAATTTCTTTAAATTTTTTAACATATTTGCATTTCTGTAAAAAATTGTATTACTTTTGAAAATAATTACATTTTAACTACAATTCTACTATAAATCCTTTACTTTTAATAATTAATTTAATATGTTAAAATTTAACTAATTTTAGAAGAATTTTAATTACTTAAATTTTAGAAAAATTCAAGTTCTTTAAAATTGCTTTAATTAAATTAATTCAAAATTGAAATTTACAAAATTTTAAATTGAAACTTTTTGAAATTTATCAATTTATTTAAATTTTGTTGTTACAAAAAGAAATATATTTGTTACAAGTAAAAATTTATTTTTTACAAATAAAAATTTTGTGTTTTAAATAGGAGGCCACTTTTCTTACAAATAAAAATTTATTTGTTGAAAATAGATAATTTTCTGTTAGAAATAGAAATTTTTGTATTTAAAAAAAATTTATTTTTATTCGAAAATAATTAGTTTGCAAAAAAAAATTTCTTATACAAATAGATATTTAATTTTTTGGAAATAAAAATTCTTTTCTCGCAAGTAGAAATTAAAAAAGAAACAAATCTTTTTCTTACAAAAATTGATATTTTTTCTATTTTACAACAAAATTTCTATTTTCATCAAATAAATAAATTTATGTTATTACTTTTAACTAAAATTGTAAATGAAGGAGAATAGACAAAAATATAAGGACAATTAATTTTTATAACATTGTTTTACTTAGAAAATTTAAAATAAAAATTTTAATTTTCATTCAAAAAATTAATTAGTACCAATAAATCGAATTTTTATTAGAAATTAATAAAAAAAAGTTAGACTATAAGAAATATAGTTTTATGAATGGACCGAAAATTGTAATTTTTATTTATAAGCAATTTTTGAAATTGTTTAAAATATAGTAAATTAAATTCCTTACGCAACAACTAAAAGGAAATTTAAATTTCAATTTGTCCCTTTCTTGTCAAACAAGAAAATTATCCTACAATATTCAACTAACTCTTACGCTAATTTATCTGATTTTCCCTAAAATATATATGAATACTCTAAAAAATAGAAATTTTTTTTTTAATTTCACCCAGTTCAGTTTTCAAAATTAAAAATTTTCAAATTTATTTCTTCCTTTTCGGAAGTGAGAGAGGGTGATTTCGCAAGTTTGACCCAAAAACCACTTTTTATATCCTCATAAATTATTTTTGAAAAAAATATTAATTTTTCTCTGACAAATTTTTTTTTGCCATATACGATAAAGCAATATGTGAAATAATAAAACACACACACATATATATATAAGTTTGAAAAATACTCTTCTTTTCTCTCATTTTGTTCTGGTAATAAAATAAAAGTTTTGTCGTGTTTCAGTGCGGGATGAGGTGGACGCCGTGAGACAAATCGCAAAGGACTTTGGGACCGAGGATAAGAAACCGGATAAAAGTGAGCCAATTTCTTCATTCTTTTTTTTTCTCTCTCCACATACACACACACACATAGAAATATATATCTCTTTCTTTCATTCTTTCTTTTCGCGTCCATTCTTTTTCTCGCGTTTTCTCATTTACATTCCGTTAATGCGTTACGCAGCACTTGGTTTGTGAGATGGGATATATATATATATATATATATATATACATGTATATATATACGTAGGAGGTAATGGCCCGAATAATGCAGAAGCAGGTTACATGTACGCCTACCTGCCGAAAAAAAGAACGAAAAAGAAAGAAAAAAAAGCTAATTTTCTTAAATCCTTGACTCCGCATATCCTCTCTTTCGTAACTTTAACAGTTATAAAAAATCGTCAACGAAATGCATATTGCAAAAAGAGTCAAGTCCTCGAAACAAACATGTCCGCACATGCAAATGAAAGATAACAAACATTTTTTTTTCGCTTTTTTTTGTTGTTAATGGCAATTTATTATTTCAGTGTGCGAAACAATTTGGGGAAATTTAATTTATTTCTATTTAATATAAGGATATTTTGTTAAAAAATTATTTAATTTATTTTTTAATTTTTAATTAAAACAAAAAATTTGTACAATAAGATAAAAAAACGCTAATTCTGAATAAATAATTAACGATTTCTATTTATTTTTATAGAAGTGAATAAATAAAAAAACAAATTCAATAAAAATTATTAATAAAATATATACTCTCTAAATCTGAATAATTTATTTGCTAAGACTACTATTTCGATTAGTAATTTTTATTAAATTAATTAGTAGCCTCAACAAATGAATTAGTAGTTTTCTACTCACAATTAGTAGTTTTTTAAAATTATATATCATTCATTTTTAAATTTGAATCAAACATAAAATTTTTGAACATATTTTTGGTTTAAATCAAAACAGAAAATATGTTTGAATTAAATATAATTATTCAAACAAATAATATTTTTGAATCAAAGTAGTAGATACTTTCTATATATTGGGATTGAACTTACAAACTAATTTCATTTAAACAAAAATTTAAATTAGAAAACATTTTTAATAATTCAAATTTAGAGATTGAGAGGACAATCAGAAATGAAAAAAACTATGTAATGAAAATTATTTTTTCTAAAGTATTTAATTAAAAATCAGAATGAAAAATAAAAAATATTTATTCAAAAATAAAAAGTACACTCTCAACTCTTATTTTCACTCTTTTCAATTACCGTGTTTAAAGTTTCATTGTTGATTTTGTGGAGCTGTACAGAGTCATTGTATTTTTAATACTCAGTCAACAATTTTTTTGCGGCAATCTTATCATAAAATTTATGGATGTTTTAAAAAAGTATGATTAAATTGTAAAACGCAAAAAAAATTTCCCTCAAAAAAAAAAAACAAAAAAAAACAATGAAAGAAGATGAAAATTATTTGTTTATTTATTTCTATTTATTTAAATAAAATTGCGCAAAAATTGCAAAAATTAATTAATTGATGAATTCATTAATTAATAACTAACAAAAGTGTGAAAAATTAAATTTTTGATAATATTTTAATCACATATTTCTTACTGTAAATAGTAAAAGTTGCAATTATCATTTGCCCCACTTGTTATAAAAAATAATAATAAATTCCAAATACCACTATAAATATAAAATTTAAATTCACAAATTATGTCAAATCAGATTTAATTTAAAAAAAAAATTGCGACTTAAATAAAAAAAATTTCTTGAAAAAAAGCAAATGATTTGTATCGGCTCTGACATTATCGAATAAATGTCATAAATTATTTTAATGACGTGCAAATAATTTAAATTAATTTATCATTTAATTCCATATTATTTAGAAGCACTAGAAGATAGTGGGGTAAGAAGGGGGGAAGAGAGGAATGTTTACAAAGACATTAATTTTTTTGTGTTTCAAAAGACGTTATCTGAATACTATCGCCACGTAATACATACCATAATCATTATATTACTTTTACTAAAGAGTGATTAGCATAACACTACCGTGCAATTACTACTTTCGCACCGCGTTTATAATATTATATCTCTCTATATATAGTAAACCGTAAAACTTTTTCTTTTCTTCTGGAATTTTTTTCACTTTTTTTAAATTTACTTTTTTTATTATAAGCGTCCGAAGCAGTTCATTATAAACTAATAAATTGTAGAAATTTACAATTTAAAAGAAAATTTTCATTCCTTGGGACATTAAATTTAGGTGTTTTATTGGGTGGTTCAAAAAAATGTTTACTAAACGTTTAGTAAATTTCGCCATAATCATAATTAGCGAATTTTTTTTATAGAAATTATAAAAATTTAAGAAAAGTTCAATAATTATAACTGTTGAATAATAATAGAATAATATAATTTTTAGAAGGAAAAAATTGATTTAAAACTTTAAGAGGGACTTTATATTTTAAAAATAAAATTATAATTACGGTCACTAGCTTCCCTTGATTGTTTTCGAAAAATTTATATTAAAATTTTTTCAAAGAATTAAATTATTTTTAAAAAAAAATGTAAAGAAATTTCAATTATTTCAAAAATCTTCAATTATTTCTTTAAAAAAATTAAATTTTCTTGAAACAATGGAATTGAAAAATGTCAACAATTTTATTTTTCAGAATTTAAAAAAAAATTTGCGAGAATTCAATTTTAATAAAAAATTTGAAGTGCATATCGTTTTTTTTAAATTAAATAATAAAAATTTTAATTATTGATCTTCGCACTAAGAAACATGAATTCATTAAAATGTGATTATAAAATCCAATTATTAATTAATTATTAAATTAAAATACTTTGAAACATTTATTTGTTAAAAGTTTCTAAAGAAATTCTTTAACAAATTCAATTACATATTTTCAGTCGGATTTCACAATATTTCTATTAACTGCATAATTTTTTAAAATTTATTTACATAATCCGTTTGAATTAGTGTCTGACTTTTACTATCAAATTCATTTTTTTTAACTAATTCAAAGTTAGAGAAGAGTATAAATATCCATAAAAATTGAAATAAAAAGTAATTTTTTTAAAAACAAATTAAAGTAATAAAACTTTTTTTAATTTTAGTGAAAAAATTCTCGGTTTTGTATAAAAATCCCGGGTTTCCCGGATTTCCCGCTTAGTAGACACCCTGTTATTACAAACTATTCTCAATTTAAATTTTTTAAAGTTATTTAAAAATTAAGAATTATTAGACAAAAAGTTTATTTATAAAAAAATGTGTTTATTATGAGAAATTATTATCGAGAAAAGATTTAGTTTACCGAATATTACAATATTCGATTTTGTTTATAAAAAAACAAACAAATAGAAAAACCTATTTTTAAACATTTTATTATTTTTAATTTTAATTCTCGAAAATTTATTTAAGATTAAAAATTGTTATCTAGATAAAATCTGTACTCTGTCGAAAAATAAAAATTCCAGGAGAAGTAGAAAAATTAATCTTAAAATTATATTATTAATTTTAATTTACAAGAATTTATTTAAAATAAAAAATAAAAAATCATCGATTATTAATTAATAAGAAAAATTCTACCAATTTAAATTTAGAGAGCGAATAAAAAATAAATAAATAAATAATATAAAATAAATAATAGAAGAGAAAAAATTCCCTTCTTATTCAATTATTTGAAATACATAATTTTCTATCTAATATACTGTGAATTTGAAATTCTGCATCTGATCAAAATAACGACGCAGAAATTTCGTCATATTGATCTGAAAGCGCGTTTTATATGTATACATATATTGAATATTATACATATATTGCGAAATAGTAAATCTTCCGTTTCTGTATTTTCTCAACTTTTTAAATATTTATGATGTGGTTGAGTATTCATGAAAAGATTTTAAATTGATAGTCTGTTTTCTGGGCCTAAGTGAGGACTTCATTTATAACTGTCAAAGCTTAGTTGGATTAAATATGAACACGTGCGTTTTCATATATACATATATATATATATATAACCTTACGGCATAATCGCTCACATATTAAGTAACCCCCAGGTATAAACAAGTAACAGTTGAATCAAAAATTTTTAAAGAATCATCTTTCAAAAAATGCAATTTTTCCAAATTTTATATTCAGTTTTATCATTTTAATTTCCTTCCGCATTTCCTTATTATTATTATTATATTTTTTATTTATCGTATTTATTTTATTCCTTTATTTATTTTACTCATTTTAATTATTTTACTTATTAATAAATTTAACTTGTCATTTTTCAATTAAATTATTAAATTAAAACGTAACTAGTCACTTCTTAATTAAATTACTAAATGAAAATTTAATTAATCATTTTTTAATTAAATTACAATTTAATCAGTTCAACTAGAATGTATAATTATTTTCGAAATTAAACAATTTTCTTTTTAATTACAAAAATAAGATTACAAATGAAAAAAAAGCAGAAATATTTCTCTCCCTCTTTGAAAAGACACTTTTGAAGAGATTATTTCAGTGTATAATATAATTCGCATCGACACTTGGCAATTTTTTTTGCCTTTCTTTTTTTTGCGATGACTTTATCACCTGTTTGACAGCCCTTTAAAAGATTTATGCTCTGATTGCTCTGTTATTTTAAGGGGACGCGCAGTTTTATACAAGTTTATTTACGATTCGATGTGCGCGACTTATCGCAAAATCTTCAAAGTCGAGTGCACCTCTATCTCAAGTCACAATTTCTATAAAGAATATTGACGTAATATGAAAGTCTGATAAAATAAAAGAGAGAGAAAGAGAGAGAGGGAGAGAGAGAGAAAATATTTTTTCCTCTTTTTTCCATTACGAGACGAACAATATGTATGTACTTAACATTTGTGCACAAAAGAAATAAAGATAATGCTATTTGACTAAGCACATTTTGCATCGCGATCTGATCCATATTTTAAAAACACGAATGTTCAATTATGAATTTTTATCAATAAATTTAAAAAATCGAAAATATTAATGTAAATTGTCGGGGTTTTTATCATAACTTTTACCAATTGCTCATTGGTAAATATTTATTATAAATAAAATTTATTAAATAAATATATTAATAAATATATACTATTTATATTAAGTTATATTAATTAATATTAAATATATGTTTATTAATATATTTATTTAATAAATTTTATTTATTATAATATTTATTTGCTAATAAATTTTACTTATCATAATATTTATTTGCTAATAAATCCTTACTAAATTAAACAGTAGTAAAAAATAATAAACTTCAATGAATAATAATAAAGAATTGAAAAATAATGAATCAAAGTAATAGTAGTTCTTGAAATTCTAAGAGAAGCGACCCCCCACTCTGCGGACGCTTCACCAGGCAGAGTGGGGAGCTGCTTCTCCTAGGGCTCTCTATCAAGTTATACAATAATAATTATAATTACATTATTCATTATTTCAATTAATTTACATTTAACATAATAAACTCTATTTTTTACATTTTATTACAATATTAGAAAAAGATACTCATAAAAAGCTCTAAATAACAAAATTTAATTACAAAATAACCTAAAAAATAAAATGCAAATAATACTAATAATAAAACTAAGTCACCAAAGAGCCGAAAATTCCCCAACTTTGCTATTTGCCAAAATGAAGAAAGTTGAACCAAATAAAACAATTTCGAAAAAGAAAAAATAAAAAATTAAAATAAAAACAATTAATAATCAATATAATTATCCAGAAGTATCATTCAATTAACTCCCCAGTAATTATCAAGTACGTGCATTAATTTTATTTAATAATAAATCTAGTTGTTAAAAAGGTGAACTTTTGAAAGTGAATAAATTTTCCTTGCTAAAACTACATTATATAGAATAAGTAAATTGAAGTTGTATTATATATGAACTATATTATTTTGCTTCATTATTATTCATGATTTAAATACTTTTATGGAGAAATATATATAAATATGCATCAATGTGTGAGTGTGATTAGTACTTAAGTCATAAAACGAGTAAAAGTGAATCAATCAAATAAGAAAATTGCATCGTATAGACTTTCATGATTCACGCTATTAACGATTCTAATTACTAATTCATCAAAAATTATATTTTGCACTCTAGATATATATAAATGCATCATCATGGAAATTTGTTTCTCTCGAATTCTTCATTGTCATTGAGAAAAAGTTTAATTAAAATTTGACACTAATTCGAATATTTGGATTTAATGGACATTTTATTATTATTAAAAATAAATAATAACGTCGATCGTTAACCTCAAAGTTTTATTTATAACTAATGGCAATAATAAAAATAATCATTATACTGCGAGTAAGAAAATAATAATTATTATTATTATCATTACTTTAATTAATATATTACAATACATTATATAACTAATAATATATTATTATAATAATATAATAATTATTATTAACTATATTACTATATTTTATTTATATTAATTTCTATTTTTATATTTATTTAATTTCCTTAATTTAAATAAATTATTTACTAAACTTTTTTTATTCGAAATTATTTATAATTTGCAATTAGTTGCAAATAATTCGCAAGAAAGCTGCATTTGAATAATATTTCTAAAATTCTATTTAAAATTTGTCTATATTCAATAAATAACAAATAATATTCAATTACTTTATAACAAAAAAATATTTTAATTTAATTAAATAGATTGGTAATAAATGTACTTTAATTTAGAATAATTATAAATAACTTAATTTCAATTATCTTAATTTAAAAAATGTAAATATTGTTATTTAAAAAAAATTTGATTTAAATTAATTCTAAATAATTGAAATTTAATTATTAATAACTAAATTTCAATTGCAACAATAAATTGTTAAATTCAATTATTCGAAAATTATTCGCTCACTGAATTGAACATTATTTCATCGAAATAAAAATTAATGCCAACAATAATTGTCCATATTTTGTAAATAATCACCTACTAATTAGTTAACCCAATTTCATTTGGACCTAAAATTTTAAATTTCAAATTTTTCATTCAAACTTTCGCAAATAATTCGTTATGCTTTATAGAGAGAAGCATCAAATTGCTATTGTTTTCTTATGCGGGATACTCTCTATTAATTTGCAAGCTATATTCTTTGAAAAAAAAAATGAGAAAAATTTGCGAATAATACTGATAATTAAAGGTTCCACATGGTCGAGAAAGGGAAATTTTTGCGATGTCAATCTCGATATATTCTGAATTGTAAATTTTACAATTGTCTCTAGAAAATTTTCACTCCGTCTTGACTTTTTAATTTTTGTGCATCCGCAAAAAAATGTAGATAGAGATGGAAAATTTTTTCTAAATTTGGAAATTTTTTTTTTGTTTTACAATTAATGGGAAAAAAATTAGGATTTTGCTGTAAATTGTTGTAAAATTGAAAAACAATAAAAAAAACATTAACTTAAAATTAAAATTTCAACTTTTTGGTTTCACTGAATTTGAATTTCGCGCCATTCGAACTCGTTAATTTCCCGTTCAGAGGGCATGAAAACTCTCTCATAAGCAAGATCAACTGGACGGAATATATTCATTTTCTTGTTGTCTTTGCCAAATAATTAGATTTTTAATCAAAGAACAATAATAATTATTATTAGATATAACATTATAATTACAATTCATTAAATTTTTTAACATTTTTTTAATAATAATAATTTGTTTTAGTAATAAATTGTCTTTTAAAAGTAAGAGCATTTGAATCACTATGACGTCACAGTTTTTAAATTTATACTTTGCGCAAATTGTGACGTCCTAATGGTTCAAATGTCCTTAATAATTTATTTTATTAATTTCTGTTTTACTAATTTGTTTTAATAATTTATTTTAATAATAATTTTTCTATTTAATAATTTGTTTAAATGATAATTTTCATTTAAAATAATTTGCTTCAATAATAATTTGTTTATAATACAATTTTTTTTTATAATGCTTAGAATAATAATTTTTTTCAAAAATTGCAAACTCTTGTACCAAAAATAATCTAATGTTTAAGCAATCGCCAACATAAGTTTAGAAAAAATATTCTTTCTACTCACTCTTGATGAAATACCCAAAAAGAAGAGAAACAGCAATTATTCCAGCATCTCGAAACGTTCTGTGCGTAATTTTCCCGATGTCTATTTTCGTTTGGAATGGTCGGTGGTGATGATGATGATGATGATGAGACCTACACGATTGTGAAGAATAATAAAACCGATTAAATTGGAATAATAAATCCTTGTAAATGGAACTCGTATAGGAAAATAAAGCGCTATTGATACTCATTCAAGGTCATTTATTGTGCATTTTGCATCTTTATCTTAATATACGAGCGCACGTGTAAAGAAAAATAAATTCAAGAAAAATTTCTAAGGTCAAATTTCAAGATTTATTAAACATTTTGAATATATATCTATATCTATATCTACACATGTTTGTAATGAAAACAAATTGTTACATTTCGAAATTATCGATTTGTTGTAGGTCAATATTTAATGTCAATCACTCACAAATTGCACATCTGTTTAACAATCATTTCATTTATTGACAAGTTCATAATCGTTTGTCATGCCACTATTAGACATATCAATTACTAATGTCAAGTTCTGTGACTAGTGATTATTATCTACATTTTTACCAAATAGAGTCGATTTTATTTAAATACGAAAATTGTTGGGCAAATAAAATTTACATTTTACATTATTTTTTTTAATTAATTATTATTTTTTTGAAGTATTTTAATTATTAATTTTAATAAATACAAAATAAATATAATAATTCATTATGAGAATAGTAAATTAGTTCTAAATGTGCCCTGACGCGGTGAAAGGGACCTTACGTTCAAAAAAATTAATTTTGAATTCTTGATACCATTCTATCCAGATTTTTTCAATCGATATAATGGCATTAATAGCTAAAAATTAATTTTTTGGGGCGTAAGGTCAGGACACAAATAATAATGATAAATTATAATAATAAGTTATTGAATACAATATAATAAATAAAATTAAAATAATTATTAATTATAAAACGATTTTATTGATCCGATTATAATTAATAAAAATTATAAAATTACTACCATTATTTAAAATAATTATTTGTATTAATTATGTACATTAAGTTAGGTCTATAAAAAATTTAAAAATATATATAATTGCAATCAATTAATTATTTTAGAAATAACGACTACAGTAAATTAATTAAATTATGCAATAAGTGAATAAATTTGACAATATTATTTATGTAATAATAATAATAATAAACGAATTTCATAATGTAGATAAAGTATATATAGTTAAAAAATTTTATTTATTATTTGTTTAAAGCAAAAAATTTGAAAATTAATTAATCAGCTTTAACTGATAATAAATTTATTTTCTTGTGATAATTAATTTAAATTACTTAATTAATTATTAGATAATATAATATAATTGTAACTAAAAACTTCAATTTTTTATTTATTACAAGATTTATTTTTTGTTGTAAAATAAACTAATAAATAGAACTTTAATTAATTACAAAATTAGAAAAAATTTGTTTTTTTAAAATAACTTAAGATTTTAACTCAAGATTTAAGATTTAAGAATAAAGATTTTTTTAAGAGATAACTCTTATTAAATTATTCACTTGTAAAAATATAAAAAAAAACAACTATTAAAAATAAAATAAAATATAAAATAAAAATAAGTTTTATTACAAGTTGTACTGTATAATTTTAGGAAAGAAACTTTTTTCCCATTTTTAAAAGGGAAAAAAATGATTCGTTCCTCATCCTTGAAGAATTTTTTAATGAACTGGAAACTGATTAAGAAAATTAACAAAATTGCGTCTTCAGTGAAGTTACAAAAGTCATTGTTTCAAATGAATTTCGATCGTCATGAAATATATTCACTCAACTAGAATGAAAATCATTGTCCAATAAAACATTTTATTTTATAGAACGTTGAACAAACTAATTTTTATGAAACAAAAGAAATATTTTTCTGGTAATTGAGTAAAATCTTTTTTTCTTTCTTCTTTTTCTTCTTCTTCTTCTTGTTTCGTGTCTTAATGTTAAAGTTACAAATTGAAGCATTTAATGACAAGAACGTTTAATTGAATCTTGAGTTTGCTCTCATACCGTTATTATGCGAAGCGGTGAATGAACGCTATTAATTAAAATCTTAGCAAATTCGAATGAGACGAAAAAATGTTCAAAGTCATTACATTTTATTAATATATACATTTTGCTTCAATTTTTTCTAAATTGTAATTAATTTTTAAACACGAATCTTGTCTATTACATTTTAAAGTGTGGAATTATGAAAATAAGGAATAAATAAAAAAAACAATATATTCAATAAACAAAATGGAAAGAATAAATAAAATAAAAATTTTTTTTTTAAAGTCAAACATTCAAATATAAATTTATAAATAAAAACTTAAAAACTGCAGGAAAACCAAAAAAGAAGAGAATGAGAAAATAAGCGAAACGAAAATTTAAAAAGTAATAATTCAATTATTAACTAATTAATTATTATTTAGATAATTATTAAATATTAACAATTATTTATTATTTTATCTAATTTTTACGAAAATAAAATTTTTAAAAACAAGAAAAATTGTATGAAAAAAGAACAAATATAAAATACGAGAATGGAGAAAAAAAAGAAAAGAAAGAAAAGTAATGAAAAATAATATTCAAAAAACGTATTATAATTTTTTTAATAATAAACTTTTTGAATTTTAAAGTCGCTGCATATTTCCTTTTTTTTTGCAAATCTAACACTTTTTTACTGCCTACTAATCCCCTCCACTTCCCCCTTAGAAAAATTCCTATGCAAATTAAAAATTATTAGGAAGTAATTTATAAATTGAGAGAAGGTGTAAAAATATTTCTTCTACTTTTAAACGTCGTTAGTGAGCGCATTAGTTTATTTTTTCTCCTTTTTTTATAACTTCCCCATTTCTATTGCTGGTGTTAACAGAGGCAGCTGGCTTCGAAAGGCAAATGTCGTCCAGTCTCAATTGAACCTTCTTGCCGATAACTTCGGAGTTTCATTCGGTTATATATATAGTTACGTTCATCCAAAACTTTTCTCGTTTTTTATTTCGAAATTTTTTTTATCCCTTCTCTCAAATTTAAAAATAAATTTTAATTCTAATTATAATAAAAAAGAAATTTTAACAAAAAGATTAATATCTTCGGGGTAAAAAATTATCTTAAAGTGATCGTTAAATTATTATTTAGTGTTTAATTATTATTTAATTACAAAATTAAAGTACGTGATAATTATTATTTAGTATTCAATTATTATTGAATTGTACATTTAAAGTGCGTGTTAATTATTATCTAATGTTTAATTATTGTTTAATTTTATAATTTAATTTTTATAGGAAAAAAATGTTAGAGGATAAAAATAATATATAATAGAGAACGTGGAATTAATTTGTGAATTAAATAATGAATTACGTGAATTATAATTAAAATTATAATTAAATTTAAATAAATAAATAATATTCAAATTATAAAAAATAAATGAGGAAATTAAATGTTTTATGTGATTTAAAAAAAATTAAATAATAGTGTTGTGAAAATGTTTTTTTTAATTGATAACCGTGTTAAATTGGATTTGTCAATAGAAGGTGATAATTAAGGTAAAATAATTACATGAGTTTTGAAAAATATAATCTTAATTTTGATTGTAAAAGAAATAATTTTTAAAAATATGCAAAAAAACGAGATTTTTTCCAGAACATTGCCATTTGGAACTATTTTTAATTAACTTTTTTTAAAATTTTTAATGGAATTTTAATTTTGCTTTTAAAATTTTGCAAACTTTGTTATTATTTTGTAAAAAAAAGAAAATTGGAAAAAGAAGTAGAGGGAGAGATGATTTACGTTTGAAATGTAAAAAACTATTGATAAATTATGAAATACATTCAATAATCTAACTTAGGTGCAGTCACTTAATATTACAATTATTTGAATAAACATTATAAATTATAGTGCAAAATTATCAATTTTATCAAATTGGAAAAAAAGATAAGGCAAATTTATTACTATTCGTTTGTCAAGTAGTTTTATACAGAAGCCTGAATACCCTGAACGTTCGACCTTAAATAGTCATAGAGCGTGAAACTTATAAATATTGTGTCTGAATAAATAAATTTTGATCGCGAATTTTAAACCCATAAAAAAATTCTAATTTTTCAATTTCTACTTCAGTTTGTTTCTATTTGTTTCAATTTCCTAATATTTTGTTGCAATTAATTCAACGTCTTTTTAAAGTAATGCGAATTTTTCATTAAATTTATAGTATTTTAATTTTTTTAAACAACAGAAATTGTAAATAAAACAAAAAATTACTTTTATAGTGAAAGAAAAACTGAAAATTTTGTACAACTATAAAATAACAATTTAAATATCAAGTTCAGTATAGAAATAATTTATTTCTAAATATGGAATTAACAATATATTTTATAAGTAAATAATTATAATTAATGTACTAATTTAGTGATAACAATTAATTTAGAAACGTAGTAATAATAATTTACTTGCAAATTTAGTTATTATATCTTATTTGCAAATATAATTATATTAATTTATTTACAAACATAATAATAATAATTTAATTAAATTTAATCACAAAAATTAATAATAAATATAAATATATTTTTGCAACGTAATATTCAGAGAAAACTAAATAATAAATAAAGAGAAACGAATTATGAGCAATAAGTAGAAAACGCAAATTTTAGTCAGACAACAATAAGAATTAGTAACGAGTAGAAACAGAGAATTTGAAAATACAATTAGATACAGTGTTTTTTATTTCCTTGGTACTTTTCTATTTTTCTATTTTTTTATTTTCGATTTTTTATTGTATTTTATCATTTTTTGTTTTAAATTTTCCTCTTCTTTTTTAATTTCCATTAACAATTTTTTATTAACTAACTCTTAAAATTTTAATCGACAAAAATTCTTTGGTACTTATTTGAATTACACACTGATTTTTTGTATTTGAATTAATTGCAAAAAAATTTGCTAATGAATTAGTACAAATATTATTTTTCTACTAATTATTAATAAAAATAGAAATTACGTGGAAAATGGTAAAAAATAGAAAATAGCAAACACAAAATAAAGAATAGAAAATTAGAAAATAAAAAATCTAAAAATAGACAGGAAGAAAACAGAAAAATAGAGAAAAAAAGGGATAGTAAAATAGAAAGATTGCAATAGAAAAGTAGTAGGTAGAAAATATAAAATATATAATAGGGAATAAAAAATATGAAATAAAAGTAGAAATTAAAAAAAATACAAAATATAAAAAGAATAAAAATAGAGAATAAGTTGAAAATAAAACAATTAAAAAATAGGGAATAAAATACCAAACAATTGAAAAGTAGAGAAAAAATTAAATTGAAAAATATAAATCAAAAACGTAGTCGAAAGTAGAAAATAAAAAATAGGGAATAAAAATATAGAAAATCAAAAATTGAAAATAAAGTAGAAAACAGAAAAATAGAGAAAAAAAGAAATAGAAAAGTAAAAATGAAAAACGTAGTTGAAAGTAGAAAATAAAAAATAGGGAATAAAAATATAGAAAATCAAAAATTAAAAAAAGAGTAGAAAACAGAAAAATAGAGAAAAAAGAAATAGAAAACTAAAAATGAAAAACGTAGTAGAAAGTAGAAAATAAAAAATAAGGAATAAAAATATAGAAAATCAAAAATTAAAAAAAGAGTAGAAATCAGAAAAAATAGAGAAAAAAGAAATAGAAAAGTAAAAATCAAAAACGTAGTAGAAAATAAAAAATAAAAAATAAAATAATAGAAAAGTAGATAATCAATAAATTTTTTCCTCTTGTTCTCACGTCAAAATATTGTTTTATATATAAAACGACAGTGAGATAACGGTTTATTATGAATCGTTATGAGAGCAATTGTTTCTGATATAGACAAGTATTGCACTTAAGCAACATCAACATAAAATATATATTTATATGTACAAGAGACAGGGGATGAGTTTATATGTATACACATATCAGTTATTGCAAACGCGGCTTTCAACTTGGAATGTTAATCAGAATTTTGCAATTGCACTTTATTAAATATGTAGGAAGTGGAAAAAAGGAGAGAAAAAATTTCTTCTCAAAAAAAAAAGAGAAGAAGAAGAAGAGAGACGCGTACACACGCACATTTTAAAGAGTAAAATTAGTGATGCTTTTAACGTTTAACTCTGAACAGATTTAGATAAGTGTAATTACATGTACATTACAGACTCTACGTCATGAACGTTAGCACTTATTTTGTTCATGTGACATAGAACTGATAAGACGCATGCAAATACAACTTATCAGTTTATTGACTGAGCTAGAATGTTGAAATCCTTGGAACTCAAAGTTTGCTGTCTAGGAAATTCGATTTCACATTTTGTCTCCCTCTCCTTTCTCTCTCACTTTTTTGCTCTCCTTCTCACTCTCTTTTTAAAGAGAAATAGCAAATTTCCCCCCCCCCCTCTCTCTCTTTCTCGAGTGAGAAAAAAAGGACTTTTCTCTCTCTCTCTCTCTCTCTCTTTCTCTCTTGAGAGAGGAACAAGAAACTTCGAGAAAGAAAGAGAGAAAGAGTGAGTGAGTGAAAGAGAGAAAGAGAGAGTGAGTGAGTGAAAGAAAGAGGAAAAAGAGTCTCAAAGAGAGAAAGAGAGCGAGAGAGTAAAAGAGGAAAAAGAGATTCTAAGAGAGAGAGAGAGAGAGAGAGAGAGAAAAGAGATGGGCAAACTGTAATAAAGTTGCAGATGGTAAGCATGCGAGAGAGAATGCTGCCTCATAAAACTAAAGCTGAGAAATAATTTTTCCTGTCTCCTTCAATCTTGAGAAAGGTGCTCTTCTTCTAAATTCTTTGCATTGCACAAATTCTGAATTAGCGACAAGGAATTTATTCCCGATTCCAATCTGCCAATAAATTTATCATTCATTGCTTTAACAAAATATTACACCATTGCACATTCACGCTCAAGAATAGTATTCAATATTTTATTTTAATAAAGAAAAGTATTATTTTTAAGACGAATATATATTTTCTTCATGATATAGAAAAGTTTTTTTTTTAATAATAAAAACTACTTCTTTAAATGACGAGAAAATAATTTTTTTAATAAAGATGACTATTTTTTAATTAAGAATTAAAATTAAATTAGAAATTAATTAATTAATTTAATTAAATTAGAATTACATTTGTTTTATTAAAAACAAATTATTTTTCAATCAGGAAAAGTAACTTTATTAATAAAGAACAATATTTTTATAAAAAAAGTATTTTTTTACAATTAAAAGAAGGATTTTTTATGGTAGTAATTCTTTTTAATTAAGAAAAGTGTTTTTTTATAAGAATGGTTTTTAATAAACAAAATTTTATTAACAATATTTTGTCCAAAAAGTATTTTTTATAATTAAAAGATGAATTTTTTAATAACCTAAATTTCTATTGTTTAATAAAGAAAAGTTATTGTATTAATAAAAAAAAATATTTTGTTTTAAAAAGTATAAAAATGTATTTTTTCAAATGAATAAAAGTAGTTTGTTTTAATTAAAAAAATTTTTTAACGAAGAAAATTTATCTTTTTAGTAAAGTAAAGTATTTATATCAAAATATAAAAAATTATTTTTTTTAGTTTAGAAAAGTATATTTTGTATAAGCAAAAATACTTTTTTTTGAACAAAAAAAAAACATTTTTCAATAAAAAAACCTATTATTCAATATAGAAAAATATTTTTAGATAACCATATTGTTTGATAAATACATGTATAACTTAAATTTTAAAAAAATTTTCTTTTAATGAAGCAAAGTATTTTTTTGTTATATAAAGAAAGGTATTTTGAATAAAAAAATACTTTTGTAAAACAAGAAAATATAATTTATTAAATAAAGAATTGTATACATTTCCAATTCAGATATGTAATTTTTAATAAAGAAAAGTGTGTTTCATCAATGTAGAAAAGTATTTTATAAATTAAGAAAAGTTACTTTTTTAAATAATACTTTTCTTTATCGAAAAAATACTTTTATTTTGTATTTACTTATATAAACTAAACTACTTTATTTAGTAATTTCCTCTTTTGAGGAAAGTATATTTAGTAGTGAAAAAAAATAAATTTTGCATAAAAAAGTATTTTTTAAGCAAAAGAAAATTAACTATTAAGGAAAATGTAGCTAATTTTCTACAATCAAAAAATACTTTGGTTTATTCAAAAAATACTTTTCTATATTCAAAAAATACTTATTTTTATACAAAAAATACTTTTCTTTATTCAAATAATATTTTTTTCCACAAAAATAAATGTGACGCGATCTGAAGAAAGGGACCTTAGAAGCAAAAAATTATAGGTTATGTTTGTAATTTTTGAAATAAAAATACAAAAAGTATCAACTGTCAATTGGATTCATTAATGTTCAAGTCTTTACTACAACTAAAATATTTAATAAAAATTGATTTTAATTTGCAATAACTAAAAAGAAACTTTCAAATAAGAAAAAAATAAAGCTAACATAACCTTAAAGTGATTTGCTTCTAAAGTCCCCTTCTTCAGATCGCGTCACATTTCATCCTAAAATATCTTTCTTTGTAAAAAATCCTTTTTTTAGCAAAAACAAGCATTATTTTTTATTACAGTAAAACTTTTTCAACAAAAAAATATTTCTTTTTAAACATAGTAACAATAAAAAAAAATGGTAGAAAAGTAATTTTTAGATAACAATAAAAATAACATAAATTTCCACCCGTTTAAACGTCGTTTTAATTTTCCCTTTCAATGCAAAGAATTTCGAAAAAGAAGTAGAAGAAGAAAAAGAGGAAGACAATTCTCGCAAAAAATTGAAAAAGACAGAAAATATTTACCGACAAAAATTTTACTTTTTACTCACTTCTTCCTCCTCATAAATTCCTAAATAAATTTCTTCAATAATTATTATCTAATACTTGAATAATTATATAATTACTCAAATAATGAAATAATAACGCACAGATACCAGGAACTTGTATCACAAGCTATTATGACTTATTAATTGAGCAAAAATGTAATCACTTGATGTACATAGTGTGTGATTCATTGATTGATAAAATAGTAGATAAATTCTTAGTGAATCATTACAATATCATCAATGGTTAGAGAAAAAAAAGTATAACTGTCAATATTCAGTTCTATATAAGTGTCAAAGAGATTTTTTATTTTTATCCCATTTTTTTAACGCGTGAAACTTTTTCTCTTCTATATATACATATATAAGATATAGAAAATAAAGTTGACATTACGACACACTTGATCGTTAAATTTAAGGAAAAAATCAATTTAATAGTTTGATCACGATGTGTCACGTTGAACATGACTCATTGGAAAACTGGACAACAAAATGCTCTAACGTATTTTTTTGCACTTTAAAAATAAAATAAAAATTTGCAATTTTCACTGGAACTTTACAGCTAATTTCAGTATTTTAAAGTAAATTATTAAATTATTCAGTAAAATATTTTATTTATAATTAAATGTTAAGCAAAATGTCAACTTTAATATTTAAACATCAGAGAAAAATCAAATGAAGTACATTTTACTATACATTTTTTATAGGCTATTGTCATTTTTATTGCCTTTTTGCTAATTTTTAATATTTCTGTGAGTAAATTTTAATTATTAGTCAACTTTTTGTCGGACTTGGTAAAAATTACTCTGGGAAATAGTAAAATTTCCTCACAAAACTAGAAAAAATCCAGAAAGTTTACAAAACAAAAAAAAATATTTCACTTTGAGTCTATTAAACCTTTTATTAGTTTCAAATAAAATATATTTGTGTTTTCGAACAATTTTATTTGAAACAAATAAATAATTTAATAGACTGAAAGACATTTTTTTTATTTTATATTTATTTTTTATTTAAAATATTTCATTATATGAAACTTTATTAAATATTACTTTTATATGGTTGTAATTTTATTTTATTTCAAGGAAAAATAGTTCGCTAACTTTATCAAAATGCTACTTAATTAATTATTTAACAAAAATAAATAAAATAAAAAAATTATATTATAACTTAATTAGTAGCGCAGTTATAGTCAAATTGATTGCATCAAATAAATTTTTTATTTATCATAAATACGTAATAAAAATAAATAGTAATTAAGAATAATTCAAATTAATAATTATAATAATTAACAATTAATAATTATCCTTAAAATGAATAAATTAATGTTAAATAAATACTAATTATTGTAATAAATAAATATCAAATAAAATCCAGAAAAATGTAAAATACAAACCGATTTCAACTTCGGATTAATTTTTAAAACAAGAAAAGGAATTTTTCAATTATATTCACCAAAAAAGGAATAAAAGTCTAAACTGCATATTTCTAAATATAGAAATACAAATTAAAGATTGCGAATTTTTTTTCTCTGCATTTAAAGTTTTATGTGGTTAGGAATTTTATTGTGTCTTAAGAAGAAAAAGACAGTTGGAAAAAGAGGTCAGTTGCTATGAAGAACAGAGAGTGCATTTGAATGTGTTGATTACTATTCATTTTTTGTTCACTGAATGGAAACCCATAATGAAACTTTCCTTTCCTGTCATCGCTCAATCGTAATTATATTATGAAATGCTGTCAATAGCCTTGATTTCAATCTTCCCCTCGGAACATTTCAAATTTACCATAAATATTGTCCTTAATTCGTGAGTAATCAAATTACAACAATACTTTTGCAACTTTTATTTTTTCCACTAGAAAAATTTTGCCAAATAAAAATTTTATTTCTAGCAAAATAAAAAAAGTCTCCAATTCATAAATTTTTGGTTGGAAATAATTATTTCTCTGGGTGTACTATTAAATGACACGAAAATTGTAATTTTATACTAGTTTAAAATTTTATTTGTTAATTAAATAACTTTTTTACTGAAATAAATCCCGTATGCAAATAAAATAAATAAATTCACCAGAACGAAGAATAGAAAATAAAATAAAAATAAAAAAAACATTTTTGAAAAGCAACAATTATAAATATAATAATAATAATTATAATAGGATCGTTAGAGAATAAATATCAAAATGTGAGTTGTAGAAGATTTTTTGAGATATATACGATTTGATGCTCTTGTAAATATCGACCTGTCCTGGTAATGGACAGACCAATCGGGAAATATCTGATTTCAAGGCAATAGGTGAAGAGTCTTGATTCGTAAGAATCGTGACTGCTCTTATAACCACTCCCGCAAGTCAGATCCTTTAAGATCATGTCTCACGATTGTTTGCTCGATCAGATTGATACTTTATTATTATACCGCATTCCAAAGACAATGGTGTTACCACTCAAATTGTTTCCCACCCTACAAAAATTGTTGTCAAGTCTTTAATTCAAGAAAAAATCTTCATTACACACATATCGATACTTATAAATTAGAAATAAAAAACCGAAAACAAATCGAAGAAAATCATTCCAAATTGAGTACGAATGAAAAATAATTGAAAGGAGAATTAATTACTAATTGACAAAAAAAAGAATAAAGCCTAAATAAATTTTTTTCAATAAAATAAAATGGAAGAAAAAAAACAAAACAGAGGGGAAAGAAGGAAATAGAATTTTAAAAAAAGAAGAGAAAAAGTAAAAAAAAGAAAATAGAAACAAAAAAAAGAAAAAAGAGGAAGAAAGAGGAAACAGAAGCTGAGAAAAAAAAGAAGTAAATGAAGAAGGACAAAAAAAGAAACAGAAGAAAAAAATGTTCTAAAAAATAGATGAAAGAGGAAATAAAAACTGAAAGAAGAAAAAGAAAGTAAATAAGGAAAAAAAATTGAGGAAAAAAGGAAATAGAAACCGAAAAGAAGGAAATAAAAGAAAAAGGAAGCGTAAAAACAGAAAAAATTTTAAAAACTTAAAAAGGGTAAATAAAGAAGCAAAAAATAACAAATAAAGAAAAACATATAAAACATTTAAAAAATAAAAAAGAATAAAGGAAAAAATACAAAAATGCTCCATTTTTCTTGAGCGACGTACTATAAATCTTTTGTAACTGATTTCTCCGAAAGAAAATGATAAAATTCACATATATTAATTTATTTAGAAAACTGGTTGTGACAGGAAACTAGTGCTAATCATTACAAATATACGCCTACGATTAAACAACATTTATTTTAGTGTGAAATAAAATACAATTTTTCTCAATTAATCATCATTAATAAAATCTCACATGTCAAATAATTTCAAAATTCAGCCTAAAAAAATGTAGTTGAAAAAAAAATCCAATTCCATTTTTTATAAATAATTTTCATAATTCATTTAATTCAAAAATCACCGAAAAAAGTGTATCATAAATTAGAAATTTTTAATTTCACATAATGCAAATGTGTGGTCTTTAAAATTATTATAGTAAAAAATTTCTTCCAACACTTTACATTATTTTCAGTTTAAAAATATTTATTTTTTTATAACTTTCTTATACATATGCGGCATATACAAGATAGCAGGGAATGAATATTTAAAAATAAAATATATGCTTTTATCTCAAGACGTTTAGATCATAAATATCAACTATTTGCGGCCTATAACTATTTAATCCGCTTTTTTAAAAGATATCAATTATCTAAATGAATAATAGATTAAAGTATTAAAGTGTATTAAATACCAGTTATCTTAAATACTTCTAAAATGTATAATTTTATCGGTTTTTCAAAATAACACTTATGAATTTCTTTACAGTTTTCTAATCGCGTTACTGGCGCGCATTTTTTTCCAAAGTGTGCTTAAAAATACATTTTTTTATTTTTATTTTAATAAGATATTTTTTATTTTATCAGAATAATTTTATTCTATTAAAAGAATTTCATTTTTTATTGTATTTAACAAATTTTTAAATAATTTTATTTCTACTTAGAGAAGAAATTTATTTAAACCAATTGCAATTTATTTGAAACGAATATAATTTATAATCAATTAAAATATACAAATTAGAACCAAAAAAATTTTATTTGAACTTGAGAAAATTTATTTCAGCCAAATAAAAATTACTTGAAACGAATAAAATTTACTAGAACCAAACAAAATTAATTTGAAACAAATAAATAATTCGGTAATTGTAGAGCCATAATTATTTTAGAGAAAAGAAAAAATTTTCTCCATCAATTACAAAAAACAAATAGGATTTGCCATATTTCTGTAAAAACAAAAATAGAAAATTTTGAAAAATACAAGAAAAAAACCTGATGATCCATTACAAAAACTGACATAAGTAGACTTTGTCCAATGAAATACTACAAGTGTCATGAAAAGCAGTTGACGTTGAATAAAGAGTAAAAAGGTTTTAATATCCTTTTATATTCATCCTTGCGAAAGATACGAGTTCGTTGAAGAAGCAACTTTGAGTAAAACGAAACAAGAAAGAAAAAAAGGAAGAAAAATATATGAGATGCCGCACCCAAAGCAATGTGCCTTGAATAACGTAATAATTTCTGAATGTTCTCCTTCTCTCTCACTCACTCTTTACATTCTCTTATATGCCTACTTCTTTCATTAAATCAAAACTAAATGACTACTTATTCATCGCGAAAACCGTTGATAATCGTAGGCTTAAAGGGATTTATGTGAACTGCGGTTGAATTTCAGATTGTCTTAAAAAAAAAAAATTCTTGCTCGCGGTTGGCAATGATGCGTAAATAAAGTTGTTATACTTGGAATAAACGACGAGATTAACACCAACCGAAAGGCACAATAAAAGGGAAGATCTTATTTTAAGAATGAAATATATAACACGAAATGTGTCTCCATTAGGATTGACTATTTTTGATCCACTATTTTTGTTCTTCTCTTTGGATAATTTACACCGACTTGTGCACTTTTCTTATTTATTTTACACTCAAGTCCTACTGGATTTTTACATTTCAAAAATCTGCATGCAATTAGCATTAAATTTCTTTTTCTATAAATAAAAATTACAAAACAAAAAATTATTTCTGTTCCAGGCCCAGTAAATGGTAGAATGGACAATTGTGAAGGCGGTCAACGCCTGCCTCCGGACGGGGATGAATTTCCAGCGGCTTATCAGGAATTCACGAATCCTGATCAATATCAATTTGTAGCAACTACAAACCTATCAACAATGACAACAAACGGAAATCTAATCTGTCAAAATCAAACCTTTCTAACAACCGAAAACTATCATCCAAAAGCAAACAATAGTAAATCAATCGAGAAAATCCACATCGTTTCGCAATGTGTAGTCGATCATATTGTCAACGATCAAAAATATAAACCAAAACCAATTGTCATATCGGAGAGAAAAATCGAAATCGCCGGCTATTATCCAAAAGAAGTGCCATCAATAATGGATTCTCCCTTCAAGGCAGATAATCCACCACCATTACCACTAACCGAACCACCAAAAGTCGATAATTTATCATTAGTCCGTAACAATTCGGAGCAAACAAGAAAATTCTCCTCAAACGGCGAACTCTGGCGACAAGATGACAAATCTGAACGTTCAGTGCGGGACAAAATTGCCATGTTCTCATCACAGAGCAACATCGAGGTCCCACTATTTCCAAATCAATCCCCAAATACCACCAACAATGTCACCACAAATGGTAGAAAATTATCCAAACATAAATCATCAGACGATGTATTTGCGGATGAAAAAACAAAAGCAACACAATACTTCTCCGAAAGAACACAAAGTTCATTTGATATTTCCACCAGTGGTAATCTATCACCAATCAATCTATCAACAAATCTATTTACAAATCAATCAACAAATTTATTTACAAATCAATCAACAAATCAATCAATAACTCAACCAACAAATCCATCAACATTTAACAATCAATCATCAAACCAACAAAATTCAGCCAAGTACATTCAAAGACCACCTAGTCTTCCAAAAACCTCACCACCAATCGAGGACGATTTCACAACCGAATCGAAAAATTCCACCTTATCCGAGCATTCAACCTACGGTATCAAGACATATACACCCAAAAATATCGATTCAAGTATTGATTCCGGTTTCAGTAAATCTTTCGATTCGACAGTGAAAAATTCCCCACCAACATTGGTGAGAGCGACAAGTTTCTCGGGTGCTGGCACTTGTTTCAATCACGAACGTCCTCAAACATCGGATCAAGTACTTTCGACATCGCAAATTTCCAGGACAAATTCACTTGTCTCGACATTCAAAAAACCTGGCGAAGAACTAAGACGAAGCAGTCTTAATCAACTTATCGAACAGAGGCGAAAGGGAATATCGAAACTACGCGGTCTTGTCATACCCGAGAAGGATGCTGTTCCCGTCGATCAGGCCATCATCGACCTTCCGGAAATCAAGTCCCGGGATTCGATTCTTATCAATCAGGTAAAATTGATTTAATCAGCGAGATTGCATTATTAACTAACGAGATTGTTCCTAACAAATTCCATTCCGATAACAAACTCCGTCCTAAAGCTAATTTACCCTAATCAAATTTTCCGACTACCGATTTGGATTATTTGTACCAAATGAATAAAAAAAATGGCTTACACGTCAGCTAATCGAAACACCAATCCAAATCAGTATTTGAAATTTTGGATTAGGATTCAAAGAAATAATCCACAGAATGTCCAAGGATATCAAATTGATACATTTTTTGTTTCAATTTGATATTTGAAAAACAACATTCAAACAAATTTTTTGCTTTTACAGGTACCAAAGTCAAGCATCCAGGACAAATGGGGTTCACAGAGTTCCATAGCCAGTAGCACGAGTACTGTAAGCACTCCAATGAAAGCAACCACCTCCTTCAAGATGCCAGCACCTCAGATTTTATCAAAATACTCACCGGCCTTCAAGAGAAAAAGTCTGTCCGTCTACAGCACACCGAACACCATCTCACCCTCCAACTACAACACAAATTGCAACAACTCAAATGCAAAACTGAACCAAACAATAACTTCGACACTGACCGAAGCACCCAAGAGTTTGGAAAGTATCTGCAGTCCAACAAGAAGTGACTACAGTTTCGAGTACCTATCATCAACCGGCTCACCAGAAAACTTACGCTCCAGACCTAGAATCGGACAAAAGAAAACCCGGACCGACTACGATGATTCCGACAACGATTCGGCAGTGAGCAGTTCCCAGAGTAGCATCTCCCGTGGCTTCAGTCCACCAATGTCCCCAGTACCATCAGACAGAACCTACATCACCTCCGAAATGAATTATCAACGACGAACACTAATTATCGACCAATTAAAAAATGATCCCGACGGGAATTCTTTCTCGAGACCAATCTATTCGATAAGTTCCGATAGCAAAAATTCCCAAATTCCCCAGAGACAAATGGTGAAGAGAACAAACAGTACCGATTCCAGTAGTTCTTCGACAACAACCGGTTCGCAGATAGCCGAATCACTATCACGACGAGTTCTAAAACCCCAAAGTGTCGAGGCGATAAATCGCAAAAATATTCTCGCAAGTGCCAAATGTAGAAGTGGAAGGGACCTCAACGGTTCGCCTCTAATTCAGCGAAAATTCTCCGACGATGAGGAAACACCAGAGGGAGGTAATATTGTCGACTATTCACAAAAGGTGAACGGAAATGGCGAAACTAAGATCGCCTATATTGAAACAGTTCAGGATGATGAGACACCAATAGAGAAAATAGACGAACCTAAATTACCACCCAAAAGAAGTATACCACAACCTGTTGGTAGACCCCCAAAACCAGAGAGTCTGGAGCCATCAAATGATTTGAAAATGTGGGTGCGATCGGAGGTCAAGAATCTTGCAGATAAAATTTCCAGTGAGAATGCAATAAGAACGGGTAGAAGTCGATCATCATTGACACTGGACGATCAGACTGCAGATGATCTTCTTTCTCCGAGAAATCGAACGTCGAGTAATGAATTAGACGAAACTGACAAGAAGTCGAAATTTCCTCAAAAGAATAACAACGAAAATGATCTTTTAACCATTTTGACAACAAAGAGCAGATCCAGGTACAAACATATTTTTCTATTTAGTCCCCGATTTGCTATTTACTCCTTAAATTTTGACCCGATTTACTAATTACACACATAAATTCCGCCCTGTTTTGCTTTTATTCCAAAATAGACAACTAATAATTTGATTATCATAAAAATCATTTTTTTCGATTTCAGATCTGCAATTCACGTGGAGGAGAGTTCCTATGGAAAATCAAGGAGCCAAATGAGTCTCGAGGACATTCTAACCCTGAAAAACGAACCGAAATTAACGCGAACCCAAAGCGTTACCATCGAGACGACAACATCCATAGAGAGAAATGGAACCCATTTCGAAAAATCGAATAAACACGAAACGGACACAAAATCACCGGCTAGAAGATCGAATTCAAATGACTGGAATGAAGAGAGAACATTTCCATCAAAAATTCCCTCGCTAAACAGACCAAAACCCACCAATAACAGCGAAGAACTAGTGGACAATTCAGAGAGACCAAAAAATTTAGTATCGAAAATTCCGACATCTAAAAGTTTAGGTCGACGTAGTGCAAGTGTAACGGACATGAAGAAAGCATTTGAAAAAACAGATTCTCCAAATCAGAGTGGAGCAATAGTGACACAACAAACTGGTAATAATGTTCACAACCGTTTTCCAAGTTTGGACAGTAGTGTCGAGGAGAATATACGACCAGTGGGTGTTGAGGGCGATGCGGAGAGATTTTGTATTGAACAATTTGGCAGTATTAGTTCACTGGCGAGCAGTACGAGTTTAATATCGCAACAGGAATTGGCACAATTGGTGGAGGAGGCGAGTCTAGAGGAAGCTCGCGGTTCTCACGATGTGGTTGTGGTTTTGCTTCACAAGGAAAATCCCTCGGGTAGTGTTGGCATTACACTAGCCGGAGGTGTTGATTGTGAGGCAAAAGAAATCACTGTACATCGTGTATTGTCTCATTCAATTGCTGATAAGGATGGCAGGGTGCAGAGAGGAGATCGAATTTTGAGTATTAATGGCAGAAGCACAAGGGGGCTTTCACATCGGGAAAGTCTCTCTGTTCTCAAGCAACCAAGGTCCGAAGTGGTGCTCGTTGTCTCAAGAGCTCGCATTGACGAGGGCTGTAAATTGAGAACGCGCACCGAAAGCGTCGAGACTATTGTGGAAGGTGACTAATTTTTTAATTCATGATTCTTTTGAAAACAATTTAGATAATGTTTTACAGTTTTAAGAAAGGTTTTGGGGGAAACATGAAATTGTTATACTAAAAAAGTTTTTCTTGTCTGATTAATTCGGTATGGACCCGAAATAACAAGAAACATGATGGTAAAAATGTAGAGTTTGTCAAAGCTGGCGTTTCTTGCAGGAAAATACAGAAACAAAAACTTTTGGTATTCTCCGCAAGGAACGCCACTGCTGCTATACGCTTTAAATTTATTATCACTTCATGGGTTGCTAATTACAAATCCAATATTCAAAATGGCGAGTCTAATATAGGAACTTTTTTATTTAAAATCGATCAGATTCGCTTGAAAATCGTTACTCAGAGATTTTCGAGATCTCCATTCGCGAATATAATATCAAATTTCTAAAATTCAAAATGTCGGATCCAATATGGTGGAATATAGGCGCGAAATTTAAACGCCACAGCAAGACAAAAATTACTAAATGTGAAAAATAGAGAAAAATAGTAAAAAATAGATTTAAAAAATGATGAGTCTTATTTAAAATCCACTGGATCCGTTTCAACATTTATACTCGTGAATTTTCGGGATTGTTCTTTACGAATTCAATCTTAATTTTTTAAAATTCAAAATAGGGAATCAAATACAAAAGAATTATAATTTACAATTAATTAAACTCGCGTAAAAATCATTACTCGTGAATTTTCGGGGTTGTTAATTACGAATCTAATACCCGATTTTTAAAATTGAAAATGTCGGCACCAATATGGAGGAATTTAGGCGCGAAATTTAAACGCCACCATAAAAATATTACAAAATTTGAAAAGTAGTAAAAAATAAATTAAAATAGCAAATAACATACTGTTTGCAGGTTATGAGATGAATGGCGGAATTGAAAACACAGCATGGGGACCACCTTCGACTGTCTCAATTCATAAAGATGGAGCAGGTCTTGGATTTAGTCTAGAGGGTGGAAGGGACAGTCCTCTCGGTGACAGACCTTTAATAATAAAAAAAATATTCACAGGTGAGAAATTTTGATTAAAAAAGAAAGTTTAATTTTTTTTTACGCCACGTGTTCATTAAATTTACATCAGTTAATAAGACTAATAATAAATAATATTAAATATAAATATATATAACAAATAAAATTTTTTAACAGTATTCTTTACTTTTTAATTAATTTTCGTTCTTTATTTTGAACCAAATTATCCTATGCAGAAATATTAATAGCTTTTTTAAAACTAAGAAAAGTAATAAAAGTTTAAAATTAATAGAATTAATAGAATTAATTATTATTAATATATTCTATAAAAATTAATAAAAAATAAATATTCATGTAAAAATTCTAAATAATGGAAATAATCTAGCTAAATTATTAAAAACCCAATTTACCATAATAAAAAATAAAAAAAAATAATCACCTGTAATAATTAAAAAAGTCTCTTCGGGAAAAGTTTTGCTGCGTGGAAAAATCTTGCACGTTCTACTTGATTGAAAACTATATTTATTCGATTACTTGAGGCACTGAGTTTATTTTAAATATTAGAAAAGTTTTTAGAAAAAATAAAATAATATGAATTGAAATTGAATTTTTTTGTGAAAAAGTACTTTAATTTAACTATACTTGACCCAAGAAAGGAGGTCAACAGACTGTGATGATATGGCAAAGTTATTCAAGTAGAAGGCGCAAATTATCGACGCAGGAAAGAAAAGAAGGGGAAAGGGCTCAATTTAAATTTCGTACTGTTATTGTCGTTGAAGAAAAGATAGACAAGGATGGAGAGAAAACAAATCCTCTAGACAATGTCAACAGTCCTTATCTCTCTTGTTTACAATGAGGCATTAACATTTCTTTCAATTTCCGAGAAATTTAAAAGTCGACTAAATAATAAAATCAATAATTTCAATAATTTTCAGTAATTACTGAAATTTTAGTGAATTGTGTTATTGTATTTTTATGACTTTATATCAACTTTATTTTTAAATAAAAATTTTCAATAATTGTTCACTAAAATTCTAGGAAGGAAAAATTAAAAATAATTTCTATAATTTTCCACTAAAACTATAAGAAAAGAAATTCAAAATTATATTTACAATTTTCAGTGGAAAAAAATGAAAATCGTAATTTCCCACTAAAAATTAAGAAAAAAATTGAAATTACCATATTATACTAATTAATTAATTAAAAATTAATTAATTTAATTGATCGAGTTCAAATTAATTTAATTTCACACAAAATTTTTTTTAGGAGGTGCTGCAGAAAAAACAGGTGCTTTAAAAGCCGGCGATCAATTACTGGAAGTAAATGGAAATGACGTCACAAGAATGTCAAGGATAGAAGCATGGTCCTTAATGAAAAAATTGCACGATGGAGAAGTTAATCTCCTAGTCAGGCACCCTGCCACAAAGTCATCGTGAATGGTAGTCAATTTTTTTTCTTTATTTTCTTTGTATAAAAAAAATAGACATAATATTTTGTTTGCAATATAAAGCAAAAGGGAAAAAAGAATAGATAAAAAAATAAAAAATGACTGTATAGCTTTATAACAATAAAAAAAAATACTCTACATAAGCTATTAAAAAGAAAGCTTTCAATTTTCATTAAGAATGAAAATTTTCTATGTAATAATTGTTTTCTTCTTCTATCATTTGGAAGAGAAATAATAAAAATAAATAATAATTTATTATTTTAAATACATTTAAAATAATAAATAAATACCGACGAGAACTATGAAATAAATATAACTGCAAGAATAATATTATAAATATTACAGAGAAACAACTACAAATAAATACTTAATTATACAAAAAAAAAAATTTGTCCGTTATTCATCATTAGTAGTTTCAGTTTTGTCTTTTTCTGTTCACTATAAATAGTTTATTGTCAAAATCAATAAAAAATAATTGATTTTCACAAAGGAATGGAAATTGATTTTAATTTTTGTGTGCTATTGTTTTTTTAAATAATGATACAACGTATACGCAATTAATTGTAATACTGAACTGCTAAAAAAATGAAAAATCAAAGTGAAAATGAATTGAAAATTGTTATTTTACAAAATTATTAATTTTTACTCAAACATATTATTTCAAAATTTTCTAATTTCTAAATTTCATCAGTTATTTATAACAGTTCTTCTTTCAAATATAAATAATGTTTCAGTAAAAATAATGAAAAAAAATTTAATTTAAATCTGAGAGAAAAGTTATAATCGAATTTGTAAAATAGAAAATTTTCTACTTCATTTTCATTTCTTAAAAATATCAGGGTAAAAATGGAAAATAAAATTTTGTTGGAAAATTTGTAGAAATTCTTTCCACACAAAGTTCGATATTCATAAACAATTGACTGTAAAATGCCTCTATATAAAGACCCCTATTTTTCTATATCTTAGAAAATTATTATAATTATAATTTATTATAATTATAATATTAATACTATTTTTTATTATTATTAATATTATTATTACCTATTATTATTATTATTATTATCTATCATTATCATTATTTTATTATTAATATTATTACTATAATTATTATTACTGCAATTAATATTATTATTATTTTTTTTACAATAAACAGCAATTTATTCTAACAGTGCAATATATTAACAAAGCAGGATTTTTATCAACTAAAATATTATATTATATATATTCTATAAAATAATATCTGATAAATTAAATCAGTTTTAAAAATTGACACATTTTTTCTACAAATATATAAATAAAATTTTTTTCTAAAATTGTATTAATCTAGAGTGAATATATTTTTGTAAATATCCATTTTGGATATAAATTGTTTATGTATTATAGTAGGAAAAGATTTCCCAGTGAAACAATTCTGTTAAAAAAAACGTCTCTCCATTTTATATAAAAAAAATATTAATTTTCACTGTAAATAGTTTTTCTTTTTTTGTTTTAATAGAAAAAAAGGGATGTATAAAGTTTTAGTAAAAGAAAACAAAAATGTATGAATGAATAAATGAAATAAATGTATAAATTAAAGTGCGAAACGAAAAATGTGACATAGATTTTAATATAAAAACAAAATATTATGTTATTAATATAAGAAAAAATATATTATTATTGGAGTATTTAAATTGTGGAAAAAAGTAATTGTTTATATACGTCATATTTAAATGTATTTGGATTCGCCTTTGTTGTAAATCGTGCTGTGATAAATGTGTGTGGCAAACATTCGGCATAGGGCTTAATTTTTTTTATATATGATTTAAAAAATAATTGAAAATAACTCATTTTAGTAGTTTGATTAAAAATAATACAAGTCTAACAAATTAAATAAGTTTTGTGTTTGGTGTCTGCTGTTATGTATGCATCTCTAAAAACTAAATGTTTTTTCTATACAATATTGTTGAATTTGTAAAGCAAATTACCCTCGAGTGTAGCTTCTGATAATAATAAATATTTTAAAAATACGTAAAACATTCATTTTTCCAAGTTTTTTTTTTAAACAATTGTTTATTATTTCCTTGTAGGAATTATTATTCATTACTTTCATATTATAAAATTTTATTTATATTCAATAATATAATTAAAATTCAATAATATAATACAAACATGGTTTCAAACTATATTCATATTTCTAAAAAAATCTAAAAGAAATCTGAACAGAAATTCAAACCCAAATTTAAAAATAAAATAGAAAAAAAAATTTTATATAGAAAAATATTAGTAAATAATTATAATTAATTAATTTGCAAAATATAGGGTAAAAAATTTTCTTTCAAAATAAAAATTGAAAATTCGAAAAATGTCTAACTTAAGTTAAAATTTAAAAAAAAATTAAATTCATAATTTTTTTAATTTGCAACAAATTGAACAACTGAATTTTTTAAACTTAATAAATCATTTATTGTAATAAATTGTAGACAATTTGCAATTTAATTATTATACAAAGACTAAAATTATATTTAATACCAATAAGTCTTTCTAGGGACTCGATCCTCCTTTATTCCCATTTTATCCATGATGTCCATTTCAAAAGTTTTCAATTCCGGCTACAATGTTACAATAAATAGTTTTTATTAAAATTATCACTTACAGCATAAATAAATAAGTATTAAATAAATACAAAAGCATCTCTTTTTATAGAAAAAATAATTTACTCTTTAAAATATTACACGAAACATAAAGTGTAAATAATTTTCAGAAAGTCATCGAGAATTAAATTGTTTACATACAAAAATTCAATTTTTCATATATGATAATTATAATATAATAAAAAAAATTCTAAAAATTAAGTAGTTTTTAAAAATATTTTAATATAATTTTTCTAAAACTATTGAATTTCCTAAAATTTTTAAATTTATTATTTGTAGGTATTATTTAAAAAAAAACTAATCTTTTGATGAATTTTTAGGAAATTTTTTGAAATTTGTTTTTCAAAAATGTTAAAAATAATTCTAATTCATTTTTAAATTTACGTTTAAAGAATTTTCATTAAAATTTTTGACAATTCAATTTTATTTGGGAAATTTGGAATTAAAATTCTTCAAAAGATGATTTTTACAAAATTGTAGCAAAATACTTTTAAAAATTTATTATTTTTAATTAAATTAAACAAAACTATAAAAAATGAAATGAGTTACATTTATTACTAAACAATATGATATTTTAATGCAACTTTTGGAAGAAAAATGGAAAAAGTCGAAAAAACTTCAATTTTCTAAATTTCCCAGTCAAAAACTTTTTTTTCCTGACATTTCTCAAACTTTACTGACATGTGGACATTCTGGTAATAATTTATTAATTTAAAAATTAATAAAGTAATTTAAAACGAATTTATGTTTAAAAAATGTTGGAAAATTTTGTTACTTTACAAACTTTTTGAAACTATTAAATTACTTTTTCTTTCAAGAGATACTTAATTATTGTTAAGTAATTTAATTTTTAATAAATATATTAACTATTTCAGAAATTCAGAAATAATTCAATTTCTTGTACAATTTAATTTACATAATTAGTTTTCAAAAAAATATATTACCTTGAATGTGATTTTTTCAACATCCTCTTTTTTCGTATCTTTATCGCCAGGTTTGTATAAGTGTGGCAATTTATAATCAATCGTCTCCTTATCTGCAATGGGAATAGGAATTATTCTACCTGTTCTTAACGAAACACGAACTTCTTCGCCTTCTTCTGTGAATCTCCATTCAATTTCAGTCGGTTTCCTGTGCCATAGAACGCAAAAATTACAATTTAAGAAAGATTAAAACAAATTATATATGAATATTTATAATAAATATTAAAATTAATTTTATAAATATTAGTAGAAATAGTATTGAATATTAAAAATATATAGAATTGAAAAAAACTAAATAATCTAAGTAATAAATAAAAGAAATAAATTAATAAAAATATTAAATAATTCAAATCGTACAGGTCACTGGGATCCACGAGAGCAACTTCTTCATTTATAAGAAGAGGTTTTTCTCTCAATACATTTACACCTGGAAAGTCCTTAGTTTTCATTATTGTATGTATTTTGGTATTAAGTCCTACAACATGTACCCAGTTTCTTTCTTGGAAAATTAACGAAACCGATCCTTGTTTTCCTTTGTCCTTGCCAGTCAAAATCTCAACCTAAAAACAAAATTTTCCATAAATACAAAATAGTGACCAATTTTTGAAAAAGAAAATTATTTTTATACGTACCTTGTCACCGCGAAAGAAGGACCATTTTTTAATTGGTTCAAGGGGAATTTTTTTATAAGGAACATTCCTACGATTCTGCAAAGCAAATTCTTGCGTCCATGGACGATTATTTGAAAAATTAAATCTTGTACGTTGTACAGTACGAGGTAAATAATTTGGTAGACCTCGTGGTGTTTTCCAAGCAATCTATTAAAATTTTTAAATAAAAATAATTCGTAAAAAATCTTTAGAAAACTTTATTTTGATAAATTAAAGTTATTTACATTCATACATTACACACGTTTTTTTAAAAAGAAAACGAAAAAATCAAATATTGTTTAAAAAAAAGAAAAAATAATAATACTTACACGTCCTTTTAATTTTTATTATTAATTTTGATCACTTACATTCGATATTAAGCCAATAAACTCGAATACACACGAATAACATTTTTTTTGTTAATTAAAACAAATTTAAATTTACTATAAATTCTTACGAATAAAAATAATGTTTTATTTAAATCGAAATGAAAGATATTTCACTCATTCTAATAGTCTTTATTTTAAATTATGATCAAAATAAAATTTACTCACACTAATAGTTTTTCTTTCATCACTCAAGTATTAAATTAAAATTTTTAATATCATAACTTAACCTACAATTTAAAAATGATTGTTTTCCTATTTTAAGATACTATTCCTATTTTTTCTGGATTGACTTTATAGTAATTTATTTCCCAAAAGTTTAAAATTTAGAAATAATATTCCACAAACAAATAAATATTCTTTCCTAACCTCAAAAATGATGAAAGAAAATCTTTCACTCATTGTTAGTTCACTAAAAAACATGTTAAAACAGCAGAACCAAACACACAAAAAGAAACACGTAAAACAATTTCACAAACATTTTGTTTAGTATTAATGAGAAATAATATTAAAAATTAAATATTGTCAACAAAATTACTAACTTGCTCTCCGGCACGTTTGATGTACCTTTCCGGTAAATTGGAATATTTTACCGACTCCTTGCAAACGAGATCCAAAAAATTGAATCCTCGAGGCATTTTTTACTTCTTTCTTACTACAATTCACTACTTATTACACAATTAATATAAGAAAATAAACTTATAATAATGAGAAAATCATTTGCGGGTGAAAATACTTGTGATCCTTGTGATCGTGTGTGGAAACTACCTAACCTTTACTGATCTGAATGTGGCCGTAAACCAGAGCGCCACTGATTGGTTCTTCACTTAGCGGCGGGATTTCAATATTATTTGAATCCAAATTTAAATTCAATATAAATTTTTTTTTATTTCGCGTGTGCAAAAAGAAGAACTTTATAAACGAATAGTAAAATTTATTTAAAATAATTTTTGGTGTAAATGTTCAATAATCATACAAACATACTATTAAATAAAAATGACGAAATTACCAACTTGCATTCCGGTACGTTTGATGTACTATTCCGGTAAATTAGAATATTTAACCGATTCTTTGCAAACAAGATGCAAAAAATTAAATCCTCAGGGCATTTTCTACTTTTCTCGAACTTTAATTTACTAGTTATTACATAATTAATATTAAAAATAAACTTAGAATAGCGGCAAAAACATTTGCGGTTGTAAATACTGTCATTGTCCAGCATCGAAACCTAACCTTAACTGATCTGAATATAGCCGCAAGTAAAAACGTTGCTGATTGGCTCTTCACATTATCACTTAGTGGCGGGAATTTTTCAATATATTTGAATTCAAATTTAAATTAAATGTAAACATTCTTCTTGTAAGAAGAAAATAATTATATAAACAAATAATAAACTTTCGATAAAATAATTTTATACGTGAATTTATAAAAGCTGTAAAAATATATTTTATTAATACATTTATTTTCATTTCCATAAGTTATAAACCCACAATATTAATAATAAATAAATTATTTTCGTGCTATCCAATCGATATCTAAGTAGTTTCCACTTTTTATTATTTTAATTTATATGAATATGTATAATAATAATAATTGTAATAACTATTATGGTTTTGTTATTATTATTAATATATTAATTTTATAAAATGTATTAAACAAAATATATATTTATTTTAAGAATATTTTTTATAGTAATAGGAATAATTAGAGGTGTGCAAAAACTCTAATTTTACATGGATTCGAAATTCGATCCGAACCGAGCCCATGTTCATTTTTATGGAGAGAATCAAATTTTTGAAATTTAGATAGCTCTAATATTAATTAATAAAAATAATAATAATAAGAATAAAAATGATGTTAATAAGTATAGTAATAATTATTATTGATAATTTAATTTTTAGAGGACTTTTGTATCTAAAAATGTTACTATCAATTTTAAAAAACGGTTTAAAAAAGCAAATTAATAAATAATAATTATTATAATTATTTAACTATAATATTTTAAATTATTATTATAATTATTTTTCTTTTTAAATGAAAATAAAATCGAATTACTGATTAAATAATTATTATTTAATATTACAATTACCGTATTTAAATATATCTGTTAACATATAATTAAATATAAATAAAGAAATAAATAAATAATGAATAAAGAAAACGATTTTTGCACGCAATAATAATTAAAATGCTCTCTTAGCATTGCAATGCGTTTCAAATGTCCATTCTTCGACCTGTTAAACGGTGTCTGTTATTTAATACTATCGCGGGGCACTCAACAATCGTAATAAGCGACCACCCTGTCATCATTTCTATATTCGTAGTGCCCATAATTCTAATTGATAATAATCTCCACTCTCGTCACAGTCAAAGAAAAAAAATTCATTTTTCGCTTACAAGAAAATTATTTATTAATTTTTAATCGCAATTTTTGCAAAATTTAATAAATATTATTTATTTTCCTCTCAATGTAATTTTTATTTTATCATTTAACAATTTTTAATTATATTAAATTATATTAAATTTAATTTAATGATTTATTTAAGTTTATTAATTTCTAATTCCTAAATTTTAATGCTGAAAACAATTCTAAAATTTAATATTCTAAATAAAGAATCACTTTACTAAATTTTTTCACTAAAAAATTAAATTTTCATTGTAAAAATTTAATAATTTAAAATTAATTTATTATTATCAGAAAAATGTTAGTCTTTAATAATTTAAAATTAATTTATTATTATCAGAAAAATGTTAGTCTTTAAAAAAAGAAATGTTTTATTTATTGAGAATGAGAAATAAAATTCTATTAATTTACCTAAAGAAAATTCACCAAAAACAACAAAAAAATGTTTGAAAGAACAATGGACTTATTCTTTCGAATGGAAAATATTTTATTTAGGTACATAAATGAACAAACATTGAGAATTAATTTTACTATTATTTTAGCCACATGAATGAATTCCTTGAGTCATAATTTAGTGTAACATGTCAACTGAGTGTGACTTTTTTCTAATTGCTTTTCTACGAAATTCAAAAATTTTCGAGAGAAAAGCTTTTATGTTCTTTCAATTATTTTTCATTATTGAATTTATTTCAAGAGGAAGATATTTAGCTATGTAGTGTTTTAAAACTGTTTCTAAAAAAAATGTCTCCACCCTAAATAATAAATTATGCCAAATAATAATTAAAGAAAACAAAATTTACAAGAATTTTAACGACCAAATAGTCGAGTTTAAACTTTCGTACTTTACAATTTTTTTTAACTTTTTTTACATTTTCATTATTCAACTAAATAATTCATTATTTTATTCCAAATTTGTTTCCCAATTTAGCATTGAGAGTGGAAAAAAGTAAATAAATTAATATTATTTAATTAGTTACAATATTAAATATTGCAGACTGGGACAAAAATAATTTAAAATTAAAAATGAAAAAATCCGTTTGAAATGAATTTTTATTTTAATTAATTAATTATTTTAACAACTTTTTTGAAATAAATTTTTATATTTGAACTAATCGATTATTTGATTCAAATAAATATTTTCCCGTTAAGAAAAGAAAATTGGAGAGGGGTAAATTTATCAATTGTTGTTAAATTTCAATTAAAAATTCCTTACTGGAAAAAAATTAGATCAAATAAAAAAAATTTCTTTGGATTAAATTTTTATTTTCACTAATTCACTATTTGATTCAAATAAATCTTTCTATACTTAATCATGATGAGTGAGAGGGGGTTAATAATTAGTTAATATTATTTAATTATAATTGTATATTCTAGACTAGAAAATTCTCTTAATTTATTCAATATTTGATTTAAATAAATTTCTTCCAATTTATCATAGAAGAGGGGGTAATTAATTAATTATTTTTTAATTATAATTAAAACAATTAATTGATAGAAATTACTTTAAATAAAAAATCGTTTTAAGGAAATGTTTATTTCTGTAATTGATTATTTTATCCAAATAAATTTTTTCCAATTTATTACAATAATGAGGGTTGGGTAATTAATTACCAAATATTTAAGACTTAAAAAAATTAGCGTTAAAAAAAATTTGCTTGAATAATAAACTTTTATTTCTATTAATTCAATTTTTGATTTCAAATAAATTTCTTCTAGTTTATAATGAAAGGCGAGGTAATTATATAATTAATTACTTTTTAATTATAATTTCAAAATCTAAATTGGTCAAATATTACTCTAAAGAAAAAAATTCGTTTTAATTAAATGATTATTTCTATTAATTAAATATTTAATTTAAATAAATATTTTTCAATTTAGCTTGGTGATTAGGGAAGAGTAGGTATAATAATTAATCAACTACTTAATTATTAGTAAATATTCCAAACTTAAAAAAGTTAATTAAAATAAAAAAATTCCTTTGATGAACTCAATTTTTATCTCTACTAATTGATTATTTTATTTGAATAAATTTTTTCCACTTTAGTATGTAGAGTGCGAGGGGGTAAATTAATTAATTGACATTTAATTAGAATTCAATATTCCAAAACTAAATAAAGTTAGTTTATATAAAAAAATTCGTTCAAAGTACATTTTTATTTTTTTATTTTATTTAATTGATTATATTTGATTCAAATTTTTTTCTACTTTTTGTATTTTAAGTACAGGAAGTAAATTAATTAATTAAGTATTTATTTATCATTAATTATTTCAGTAAACCGTATAATTTAAACTGAACAAAAAATACAAATATTCTGCAATGAAATGAATTAAATTCATTAATTAACTATTTAATTATCATTAAATATTCCAGTAAACTGTATAATTTAGACAAATTAAAAAAAAATATTTAAAAAAACGTAAAAATATCCTATAATAAAAAGTAAAAAATCTTAAAATTTTTTGTTTCTATTAATTAAATATTTGATTCGAATGGAATTCTCTTTCAGTTTAGAGAACAGAATGGAGGGGAAAAAATGAAGAACAAAAAAGAGAGTGGGGGGTGTAAATGAAATTTTCAATGTACTTATGTAATTATTGTTCTTTTAGAAGGCAAAAAAATATTTGAATGAATTAAAGGAAAAAACTCGTGCAAATAATATTAGCAGAAAGGGTATGTTTCATATAGTGAAAAATTATGTTAATGTCACCTATTCTTTTTATCTCACTTCCGGGCCATATTATGTCTAGCGTAAGGCACCCACCATGTAAATAAAAGCTCGGTATCTCGTACACCAAGAATTCACATGCAGTTCAGTCGTCATCATGAATGGTCGTCGTAGTCGTCGTAGTCGTCACTCGTCGCCAGTCAGGCCCTTAAATAGTACACGTATAGTCGTTTACATCTCAGTCTTCAGTTAACTACAGGCCCTGACAGTTCAAAATTCAATCGTCAAATTCTTCAGTTCAATTTCATCTCTGTACGTGTTCAGATCCATCAACAATATTCTCATGAAGTCTCCTGTATATTTTTTCATTTTTTTAATAATAAATATTTATTTTTTTTTTTTTAAACAAATATTGACATTAAAAATTAACTTCTAAAATCTTCTCGAATATTATAGAGAATTATTTTTTCAAATTTTTTTAATATTTCAATTTAATATAATTAATTATAATTACTACTTGTTTTAATTTTAAATTTCTTTTTTTGTTTCAGAAAAAATATTACAGCTTAAATTAAAATTTTGTCTTTTCTACATTTGTGAAGAGTGGATGAGAAAATTTTACCGGGCTTTCAAAAAAACAATTTTTTTCTTAAATTTTTTTTTCTAGTGCTTTGTGAGAAAGTGAGTGAATTAAATTATTTTTTTAATTGGATATTCAAATTATAGAATGGAGAAAAGTGAATTATATAAAGTCGTACAAGCAGAGAAATATTTTATTTGAATCAAATAAAATTCATTTGAATCAAATAAAATTCATTTGAATCAAATAAAATTCATTTGGTTTTAAAAGTATATTAAACAAAAATATATTTATCTCAGATTTATTCTCATCATATTTAGTTGCATCGTGTAAAATATTTAGTTGAAACAAATAAATTCTTTTAATTGCAATAAAATTTCACTTTCAAATTAAATAAAATTTATTTGTTTCAAATAAAAAATTTATTTGCCACAAATAAATACTTTTCGGAGCAAATAAAATTGTTACCAAAATTTATTTGTTTTAAATAAAACATTCCTTGGCACAAAAAATGTTTTTTGGATCAAATAAAATTATTATTCAAATGAATTAAAATTTATTTGTCTCTAATAAACATTTTTTGTGCTTAGTAAATTTTTTATTTTAACAAATACATTTTAATTCAATTTCAATAATAATTTTATTTGCCCTTAAAACATTTATTTAGGAGAAGTAAAGTTTTTATTTGAAATAAATAAATTTCATTCAAGCTAAAAAATAAAGGCCTGACATTTATTTGTGTCGAGTAAATTTTCTTAGCACAAATAAAATTTATTTGTTTTAATTACAAAATTTACTTGCCAAAAATAAATGTTTCCTGATACAAATAAAATCCAATTGATGCAAATTTTTCATTTGAAATATGTAAATAAATTTCATTTGGTCTATAAAAATATTTATTTGTTTAAAATAAAAACTTTACTTGGCACAAAAGAATTTTTTAAAATTATTTTTAATTTGAATGGCAATAGTCACTTGAATTAAATAAAATTTCTTTCTTTCAAATGAAAAATTAATTTCATACAAATAAATATTTTTTTATCTCAAAAGTAAATTTTTTTTCAATAGGAAAAAATCCAGTAGCTAATAATTTAATGTTCTTTTCAGTATTTATAAAAATTATTTAATTACAGTTATTCTTGATTGTAAAATTTCACGATTGCATTATCGGTAAGCGGAGTATAACATCTTGAAATTAAGAGAGAATTATGCTCCATTTATCACTAATGCGGTGGATAAAAATCTACGTGTGTTTACACTCAATCATCATCCCATCATCATCACCACTTTTCTGCGGATCTTCAAAAAGTATATTTTATTTGACAATGTCAAATTTTTTATTTGCTCCTAGCAGAACCCATATTTAAGCATTAACTCCGTAATTATGGCAGGAATTATGCTTAAAATATGCGGAATTGCAAACGAGTTGTACAACATTTTATACTACTTTCATTGAGAAGAAAAATTGGGACTGTTTTTATTTTTCGAAACATGTAGGTGAGTTGATTTTTTAATTTTTAACAAAGTGTATAAATTTGTGAAGATTTTTTTAATTATAAAATATAAACAATTTTTTCTAAACAGTATTTATCTTAACTATACAATTCATATCATTATTTAAACATTTAATTAATACCTACAAAACTAAAATTAAACATTACTCAATTATTTAAATTTTTAATGAATCAGGACTTTTATTATTGTAATTAGATATTTTTAAATTATTAAAATATTTAATTAACATAATTAACCATGTTTCAATTATTCAAACATTGAATTACTGTAAATTAAAACTTTTTTCAATTATTTACAACATTAATTAACATAATCAAAAAATTTCAATTACTTAAGTGGTTAATTGATATAATTAAATAGAATGTCACTATTTCAGGATTAAATTAATAGTTCAATCGACATTCAATTATTTAAATATTAAATTATTATCAATAAGTGTTATTCGATGGTTAAATTAAAATTTTCAAATTAATTGTTATTTTAAATTTAGATTGTAGGATTTTTACTGATTGTGAGTTTATCCTAAATGTGTATTTACTTCATAATTCAAATAACTCACTAATTATGGTAATTTTTTGAAAATAATAATTTTTCATGTTCTATTTATTAATGATATAAATAATTTAAACTTTATTCAGTAAATTAAAATTATTTACACTGTACACTGAACGTTTAATATTTAAATAAAAAATTCTCATTGTAAATTTATATCTTATCCCGTAAATTAAGAATTTATACATTGTAAACTGAAAATTTACACTGTAAATTCAAAATTTTCACTGAAAATTGAAACCTTTCTTTGTAAATTAAATATTTACAGTAGAAACTAAAAATTTCTTTGTAAATTAAATATTTACAGTAGAAACTAAAAATTAACTCTTTAAATTAACATTTTTCACTGGAAATTAAAACCTTCTTTGTAAATTAAAACTTTACAGTAGAAACTGAAAATTTACTCGATAAATTAACATTTTTCACTGTAAATTGAAATCTTACTCTGTAAATTTAAAATTTACACTGAAAAGAAAAAATTTACCTTGTAAATTAAAACTTAATTTTCACCATAAATTGAAACCTCACTTTGTAAATTAAAAATTTACTATAAACTAAAATTGTTAGTTTATTATTTATATTCTAAATTTTATTTGCAAACTGTAAATCAACTTTAAAATTTTTTAAATTTATTTTTAAAGTACTACATAAAGTTTATAAAAATTTAAGAATAATTTGAAAAAAAAATTAATTTGATTTATATAACTTATTACTTGAATGTAATATAAAATAAATTATTAGTTTCACATGAATTAATTAGAATAAAGAAATTTATTTTACATAATTAAATTGGTTAATAATTTTTTATAACTTAAAATTAATTAATTATTTGATTTTGTTAATTCTATAGCTTTTAAACTTTAAAAACTTATTTTCAATAAATTGCATTCAAGTAATAAATTATTATTAAGAGTTATTGAATTCAGAATATTTGAAATAATAATTTATATCAAATAAACGTTTTTAAACAAAAGGAAACAATATTAAGACTATAACAATAATATTAAAAATTATGATAATTTTTTTTAAATTAATTTTTCATGTTCTACTTTCTTCAAACATTTTTAAAAAATGTTTCTATTTCAATTTACTTTTTTTGTACTTTATATGCAGAGCGTTAATGAAATATACAATGAAATAAAAGAAAAATAAGAAAAATTCTATTCCTAATAATAATGGATATAATAATAATTAAAAATATAAATAAATAAATAAATATTAAAAATAGTAGTAACATTGATAATATTTATTAAATTGATTTATAATATAAAAAATATTCACAGTAATAATTTTTAAATAATGAATTTCCTTCTTTAAAAAATTATCATTTAAAAAGTCTGTATGCAAAATAAACAGAAATCAGTGGAAAAAATAAGAAAAATATTATTATTTACACCTTTTTTTTGTCATAAACTGTTTGATTAGTTGTTTTATCGCTAAAATTAACTTGAACGATAATGTTATCTAACATTGTTTGATGCAATATTTTGCGAATTTCGCATTCAATTGCCATCAGTAAGCGAGAAAGAAAGATATTCACTCTGTTTAAATAAAATAAAACATAATTTTGTGGTTTTTTACTTTTTTCTGGAGCAAAATTTTCAATTTTCTTCAAATTACTATTATTATTATTATTATAAATTAATTTTTTGGAAAATACAGAAGAAAAATGAAAATTGCAATTGTGGGTGCTGGTGTCATTGGAATGACATCGGCGGTGGCAATAAAAAATGCATTTCCCGAGGCGAATGTTACAGTTTTTGCGGATTCATTTACACCAAATACAACAGGCGACGGAAGTGCTGGACTTTGGGGACCTTATGTTCTCGGCGATACTTCTGATGAAAAAATTCTGTGAGTTTTCGGTTTTAAACGAAAATTTATTTATTTCTATTTATTTTTATTTATTTATTTAATTTCCTTTTTTATTTATTTCTATATATTTTTACGGGCAAATTTTTTTTAATTTACAATAAACAAAATTATTTCTTGTCAAATTATTTTTTCAGTCAACTGTACAAAAATATTTCAAACAATAACAGTAAATTTTTTTATTATTATAAATTATTGTTTCTAAATTAAAAACAATTTTCCAAAATTTCTTCAAACTAATTAAGTTAGTAAGAATTAATTAAATAAATAAAGAAATAAATAAAGAAATTAAGTTAAATTTTTTAAATAAAAAATGCTATTAAAAGGGTCTTTCCATTTTCAAGAATCCGGGAAAAATTAATTAATTGTCAATTAATTACATTAACATTTGTTCCAAAAGAGCATTTATTTATATAGAAAAAATTGACGATTATTGTCGATAATTATATTGTCAATATGAATTTATTGTTTTATTATTATTATTATTATTATTATTTATTAGAAATCAATAAATTTATTCTGAACAGCTTTCCCTTTAAATTTCATGATCTCATTTTCAACATAAAATATAAATAAATAAACAAATAAAGAAATGAATAAAATAAAAAAATAATTGTAAAAAAAATTAAATAAACAGTTGTGCGAAATAATAATAAACAACGGTAGCAATAAATAATAATATAAACATATTTTTTAAAAATAATTATTCTGGCACGTAATGAAATGTTTTCTTTTCTTTTCTTCTCTTTTTTTGCTTCTTATCTTTATAATGTTAATTTTTAACTTTGGTTTAGGTTTAGAGAGATTTTTTTTTCAAGCAGATCTCACGTTCCAATTATTGTGGATGTCAAAAGTGTTTATAAAATAATCACTTTCTGGTTCACAATCATAACTGCTTTCTGCGAATCACAGCTTCAACTTTTTTTCAATGCTTCTAACCATAAGAATAAACATAATTAAAAATAAAAATAGACTGAGTATTATTTTTGTGCGTTATTTGGTACAGTCCTTTGCAAAATCGAAAATATTTTCCATTCACATATTTCTTTCTAGATATGAAATTCTTTTTTTGTTTTAATATCACAATATGTTTCATTCGTGTGGAATATATTTCCCTTTAACAATTTTATTAATTAAAATTATAATTTTAATTATATCAAAATTTTTTCTATTATTTATTTATTAAAATTGTACCACCATGTCCAAAAAGGGGTAATAAAATAATCATAAATTACATATTTTTTATAACTATATAGAAAAAAGTCAAAATTCAGTATTTTTTCAGTTAATTAATTTTTACATCCTGAAAAATTAAACTATTTCAAGGATAATTTTTTTGTTCACTTTTATACTATTCTCGAAGAAAAGTAAAAAAGACTTTTCATCGGAAGAATATAAAAGTAAACAAAAAAATTAGTTTAATTTTCAGTAGAGGTAAAAATTAGTTAACTAAAAAAAGACCGTTTAAACTCGTGTAATATTGAAATAAATAAATTTTTTATACCTTTTTCTGTAATTATAAATAATTTATTGTAAAAAAATATAATTTATGATTATTTACTGTCATAAATAATTAATAGAAATAATTATTCATACTCATAAGAATTAGTTAATATATAAAAACATTTTTTTTCTTTACAATTTTATATTTACATTTTTAAAATTTTTCCTTTGGAGTAAAAAAAAGTAACAACCTTTTTTTTATTAAAAAGATAGAAATTTTCTATTTTTATCATTTTTCTATTTATTTATTTATTTACATAATTAATTTAAAAAATAAATAAATATTAATCGTAAACAAAATGTTAATTTTAAAATTAATTTTTCCCCGAGAGTATAAAAGAGTAGTAAAAAAAATTAGACCCACAAAATATGAGTAGGGTTCAATGTGTCGTTTTCTTCTTCAAAATTGACTAAACACGTGTTTTGAGAAAAAAATACAGAAATAAACCATTCAAAAAAAAATTTTTTTCTAACATTCAGCTCCAAAGGTAAAACTTTTATTATAGGGTTAAAATTTAACGATAGAAAAACTCATGTTTTTGTCACGCTTTTTTTTCATTTCATAGAAAAATGAACATATTTCATACATTGTTTGAAGGCATAAAATAAAAAAAAATTATTTGACAATTACATTTATAAATAAAAACAAAAGAAATAGAAAATAATAGAAATTTTACAATGGTATAAAAAAATTATTATTCAACAAGTTAATTAATGATAATAAATGGTAAACAATAAATAAACAAAATATTTTTTTTTTGAAATTTAAATATTAAAAAAAGGGTTAAATAGTATTATTAGGTAATCATATTAATAACAATATTTCCTTTTTCTACTATTTTAAGTTTAATGATTAATTAATTGTTATTAATTGTTACTAATTAATTGACAATTAATTTAATAAATACAACAAAGGAAATAGAAACTATTACTTTTAGTAATAATGTTAATTAATAATAATGTATAGTAAATATATATATATATAAAATTAATTAATAACAATAAAAATAATAATTATTATTAATTTATTATTATTTATACTTAATGTAACACGTACCAAATAATAAATAATAATTATTATTTTTTAATAATTATATTTTCAGACTAGAAAAAAATATTTATTTATCTATTTTATTTGTTTAAAATTTTGATTTTAATAAAAAGACGATGGGCTGGAGACACTCACAAGTGGATGGAAAAATTTTGGAAAAGTCCCTTGGCACTTGAAGTTGGCATTTCGTTAACGCCAATATTTCGATTCACAAACGACCCGAATGGATATCCGAAACCAACTTGGGTACCTCTCGTTTATGGCTTTCAAGAATTAAGTCAAGACGAATTGAAGAGGATCAACAAAGAATATAAATCAAACTACACGTAGGAAAAAAGAGCAATAAAAATAGAAGGAAAAAAAAATTTACTACATTGAAATAAATATTTTTCTAATTCGGAAAATACGCTGGCACTAACAGTGCCAAATAAATATTAACAATATTTATTGAAAGTAACAAAAAAAAATTGATAATTCTTACAAAAAGTATCAATTAAATATTAATAATAATTATCAATTAATTATAATTATTTTATCAAAATTAGCATTTTTTAATTAGCTATGAATTATTATTATAATTTCGAAAAATATATTAATTGAATATTAATAAATATTATCAATTAATAATAATTTTTTTTTATCAATTTGACGCTAATTAGCTATGAATCATTATTAAAATTTCAAATATTTGCAAATCGCATTTTTTGATAAAATAAATTAAGAGTAAAATTTAGAAAAAGAGAATAAATTTTTTTTCAAACAAATTTAAATAAAACATGAGAAATTGAGCCTAATAAATAAAATTAAGGAGTAAATTTTAGAAAAAGAAATTAAAAAATTTTTTTTTTATAAAATAATTTAAATAATCTAAAGTATGAAACAATAAATAATAAATAAATTTTTCCTTTTGTTTTTCTAACAAGAGGTGGATGGCAATTTTTGTCCTACACGTGCGAGCCAACGAAACTATTGCCATGGTTAATGAAAACATTTAAATCACAGTCTGGGAAAATTGTGAGGAGAAAAATTAACACACTAGACGAATTGAAAAGGGAAAAATATAATGTCATCGTAAATTGTAGTGGTTTAGGGGCTCGTGAACTTGCTAAGGACCCTCAAGTTACGCCTGTCAGAGGTCAAGTGTCCAGGGTAATAAAATATACTACATATTTTTTAAACGATCATTAAATTTTTCCCAATAAAAAAAAGAAAAAAAGAACATTTAAAATCTAAACAAACTTTACTTATTTCTAAAAGAAATCTTAATTTTGTATTTCTTCTGTCACGAGATTGAAAAATTAATTTCTTTCATATATTTATTAATTAACTTTTTATTTATTTATTATTAATTAAGTTAAAATTTGAAAATTAAATAAAATTAAAATTTTTTTAAATTAAAATAATAATTAGGGTAATATAATAATTAATTAATGTCAAATAAAAATTTGTTAATTTATAAATATATATAGAAAATCCAAAAGACACGAAAGTATTTTGACTTTGAACGTATAATGTTAATAATATAATTATTATAATTTTATGAACAATATAATTATAATACAATTATAATAAAATTGTTACACATAATTAAATTCAATTTTATTTCAATTATTTTTCAATTACAAGCAGAATAATTTTTTCTGACTAGAATATTATTATAAAAATTAGTAACATGAGGTTATTATAATTTGAGGATTTTTACGATTTTTTCAGGTAAATGCTTCGTGGATATTTCACACATTACTGGAAGATAATGACGGTGGAAATTATATCATTTCCAAGTGACTATTTTTATAAATTTTATTTATTTACTATTTCATATTGTTTATGTTATTAATACTTGAAACTAAAATATTCAAAAATTAATTAATTAGTAATTAAATTAATTAAATTTTATTTTTTCGCAATTTTCAATTTTTAATAATAAAAGTCTTAAATTATAAAGTACGAATTTTTCGGAATTTTTAATTTCAGTTTAGAGAGCGTGATTTTAGGGGGAACCAAGCAAAAGAATGATTTTTCTCTTTCAATAAGGGAAGAGGATTCAAAATTTATTCACGATGGATGTGAACGAATGATTCCTGCTCTAAAAGTAATTTTTTTCCCAAATATTAACAAATAGAATTAAGGAAAAACTAATAAACAACGAATTTTGTCTGAAAATATAAATAATTAAATAAAAGAAAATAAATAATTATATTATATCTAAACAATAGAATAAAACTAATTGAATAATTAAATTAAACAAAATAAAAATTAATTTTAGGAATAAAACTCATAATTTTAAAATTTTGAATTTGTATACTTGAAGTTTTCAATTATATTTAAAACTAATTAAAAATAAAAAATGTATATAAAATATTTTAAAATTAATAATATTAAATTTATTACCTATACAATTCAGTTAAATTTAAAACTATAGGGTCCTTTTTTAACATAATTTTTTTCATAATGGGAAATAGAATAAAATGTTAACTAACTGTTTTCTTTTCAGACAAGTGAAATTTTAACAGAATGGGTTGGACTCAGACCAGGAAGACCACAAGTTCGATTGGAAGTTGAATTTGAAAATAATAAAAATTTACAAACTTCTGCGGTAAATTGCTATTTAATTATTTTTAAAAATTTTAGGAATAGATTTTAAAAAAAAAATATTCTTTTCAGATAATACACAACTATGGACATGGTGGAAGTGGCGTTACATTGTGCTGGGGATGCGCATTAAATGTGGTAGAAATTTTAAAAAATTTAAAAATTACAAATTGTAAATCAAAACTCTAAATATGTATTTCTTTTCTATTTTGAAAAATTTGCAAATTTCTATTTGTAAATTCCATTATTTTTATTAAATTCTACCATTTCTATTAAGACAAATAATTCAATAAATGAATATTAAAAATTAAACAATATAATATTAAAATAATATCATCACATGTGTGATGATATTAATTACCAAAAAATTTACAAAATTAAAATTTATGGATTTAAAATAAAAATTTTTACATATATAACAATTAACTTAGAACATAATTGGATTCCCAAAATTTTAAATTAGATTAAAGTGTTTTCTACTTATAAAATTTTTCACTAAAAATATGTTTTTAACACAAATTTTGTAATAAAAATTTTTTTTTAATTAGAGCTTTTTACCAAAAAATTGTTTTAATTGTAATTTCTTTAGTAAACAAAATTTTCATTAGAAATTTTAAGTAAGAAATGGTTTTAATGAAAATTTTCAATGAAAAGTCTGTAATAAAAAAATAGTTTATTATTAAACTTTTTACTAAAAAAATGTTTATTAAAATTTAAAAATGAAATATATTTTTAATTAGAGATTCTAAATAAAAAAATGGTTTCAACTAAAATTTTGTAATAAAGGAATTTTTCCTATATTAAAACGAACGTAAAGAAAAATTTTTTATTCAAATTCTGTAAAAATATTTGAAATTAAAATTATCTAATAATAAAATGTTTGTTAAATAAAATTTTGTCATTAATAATCAGTTTGTAATTTAACTTTTTTAGTTAAAAATAATTTTTAGTAAAAAATGTTTTTAATTAAAATTCTGGTATAGAAGAATGTTTATTAAAATTTTGTAATAAAATATATTTTTTTTAGAGTTTTTAAGGGAATTTGAACCATTATGACGTCACAGCTTTAGAACATATGCTTTGGTTTTACTGTGACGTCATAATGTTTCAAATGCCCTTAAATAGAAAATTTGTTTTAATTAAAATTTTGTAATAAAACCATTTTTTAATATTGAAATGAACCGTAGTTGCAAGTAAAAAATTTTTAATTCAAATTCTGTTGTTAAGAAATGTTCTCAATTGAAATTTTCTAATAAAAAAAGGTTTGTAATTAAAATTTTTTCATAAAAAAATATTTTTTAATAAAATTCTGTAATAAAAGATTGTTTTTAATAAAAATTTTATAATAAACAAAATTTGTGCCTAATTGAAATGTTGAAATAAAAATTAATTTTTTTAAATAGAAAATCCTTTTAATAAAAATTTTTTAATAAAGAAATATTTTTTAATTAATATTTTATTTAATTAAATGTTTTATTTAATTAAATATAAATATGAATTTAATTAGTAGTACAAAAAATGATTCTGGGTGAAAAAAACAAAGTTCGAAATAGAATTCCTCGCTACACATGAACTACTTATTTTAGAGGCAGTCTATAAATTAACTGCAAGAATGTTTTTCTCGGTGAAAATAATTTTATTTACTTGTACTAGAAATTTTTGTTAATGAGGTGGGAGGCAAGTAACGTTCTGTACTAGGTACCCAACATTATAATTCAACCTTGTCTCTCGGGATCCTTGAAAAACTGAGAGTAATTGCTCATCACAATCGATAAAACCTAATTATAACAAAAATATAATTTCCAAGTCCCCTTTGCACAATTGCACAGCGACACAATAGTTAAGAAAGTGAAACACAAAACATATCTCAAGTTTTCTCTCATTACAAAAAAAAATGTAATCACTAATTTTTGGAAAGAAAAAAATAAATTTTCTTAAACTTAAATTTTTTTCCTTTCGAAAACACAAGTTTCGAATAAATCTATTCAAATAAATAATAATTTTAAATTTATTTACTAATACAAATTTTACCGAAAACAACCTAAAAAACAAATGAAAAAATTTCGTGTCAAGTGTCAAATCATGAATCAAGTGAAATTTTAATTGTAAAAAAAATTATTAACCCAGAAATAATAATTTTCCCCAAAGTTCGAAAATTGAAAATTATTTTTGAAAGTTAATAAAATTATTTATTTTTGTAAGAATATTTCGTTTTTAATATTTTATTCTCAAATATAAAAACTCGTATTTCTTTACAAAAAAAAACATCCAACCGTAATCACACGTCATTAATATTATAATTGTCATAAATAATAATTACAGTGAGAAAGAAAAGAAAATTATTTAAAAAAAAGAAATAATGTGAAAAAGAATGGTGACAAATTTCGTCGGGGGAGAAAATTTGGTTTTCATCAAGAAATCAATAAAAAATGATAATGAAGAATTGGAAAGAAAAAGTTGCAGTCAAACAATTTTTTCCAATCAAATTCAATTATTCGACGAAAAAAGTGGAGAGAAAAAAATCTTTTCTAAAAATACGTCAAATTCTCAATATTTTTCTCAATATCTCGACAAATACAATCAACACAATCAGAGAGATAATATTTCGAAAGTTCCATCAGCCCGAAATTCAAATTATAAAGGTTATATAATAATAATTATTTGGTAAAATGTAGATTAAAATTTAATAAATTAAATGTTTATTATTATTTTTTTATTTAAGAAATCTATAAAAATACTTATTTGTTACTGTTATTTTATTATTCTATTACAATTTATAAATATTTTTATATATATTATTATTGTTATTATTGTTACTAATATTCTCACTACTATTGTCAGCTTATTATTTATTTCTATTTGAATTTATTTTAATAAAAATTTAAATAAATATTTTCAATTAATTTAATCAATTATTTTCATATAAAATTATTTGAATGTTAAATAATAATTTCCCATCATTTAATTTTTAATCACTTAATATTAAAAATAATTATTTATTTATTAAATATTAATTTTCCATCATTCTATTTTTATTCTATTTTATATATTATTTTTATTTATTATTAAATATACTTTTGATAAAAAATTTTTAATTTTGGAAAAAATTAGAATATTTATTGTGAATGATTCCGGGAAAATTAAAATATTTTTTATTATTTGACTATTTTGTAAGTAAAATAAGTTTTATAAATTAACAATTAGAAGAAAATATAAATTTTCTCTAGGAAATAACGCAAGGGAAAGAGAAAATGAAACAAACAAAAGTGAAGGTGAAAAGTTATTGTCGAAGACGAAGAAGAAGAAGAAGAAAAAAAGGTAAATTTAATTAGCATAATTGAAAACTGTCAATTCTTTTTTATTGAAATAATTTTTGGTATAAAATTTAAAAAATATTAATTTTTTATAAACTATTGGAAATTAATAAGGTGTTTAAGTATATGCACAAGTAATTGCAAATACGACGTGGTCAGAAGAGTTGCTTCAAAATTTGGAATGCGTGAAGTTAGTGAGGAGAGCAGTTGGAATCTTTATTGGACCGATTTGAGTATCAGCATTGAGAGAGCAAAGGAAATGAAACGTTTTCAAAAAGTTAATCACTTTCCAGGAATGACTGAATTATGTCGAAAGGATTTACTCGCGAGAAATTTAAATCGAATGCTCAAACTTTTCCCCCAGGACTACAATTTTTTTCCAAAAACTTGGTGTTTTCCCGCTGAGTATATATTTTTTTTTGTCGCAAATAAAATTTTAATCTCTCTCCACTTTTTTTTAGTGACTAAAAAATAATTAGTCAACGTTTTTCAATATTAGTCATTTTTAAAAATTCGTTACTTTAACAATTTTTCATTTATTAATATTAATAGTTAGTAATAAATAGAAGGAAATAAAAAATTGTTTGAATAGTTAATCGACATTAGTAATTACTCAGTAATAGTATATTAATAATTAATTATTAGTATATTAATTATTAATAATTATTAGCAATGTAATGAGCTAATAATATGAATGAATATTATATTCTTGAATAAAAAAGAAATTTATAGTTTAGGAGAGGCAATAGCGTTTTCAAAGGTACGAAAATCAAAAACATTTATAATTAAGCCAGAAACTGGTTGCCAGGGACGTGGGATTTATTTAACAAAAAATTTAAAAGACATTAAGCCCTACGATCGTTTAATTTGTCAAGTGTATCTTTCAAAGGTAAGATTTTTATCCATTTTTGAAAATTATTTGCTAAGAATTTTATTTAAAAAAAAAATTAATTAAGAATATCTTTCAAATCCACTTGAGTTTGAGAATTGTTTTCATATTTCTAAAGAATAATGTTGTTTATTTTTATTTAAAAACATAATTTTATTTTATTTCAATTAATCAAATAATAAAATTAATAAAATTATAAAGGAAAAAAAACTAAAACCAAAAGCAAACAAAATAATTAATAAAAATGAGAATAGTAAAAAAGAAGAATTACTAATTACTAAAATAAAAATAACTATGAATAAATATAAATAAATAAATAAGAAAAATAAAAATTACTGAATAAAAAAAATGAAAAAAATAAAAGAAATTAAATTAAATTTTTCATTAAAGAATAATGAAAAATTATGTTAATAACAATAATAAAGTTGTTGTTATGATTAATTGTTGTCAATATTAATTAAAAACTAATAATTAAATTAAAAATAATAGTACAATTTATAATTAATATTCTTTTATTATTACTATTATTCTGAAATAAAAAATATTTTTTTTAATAATTAACAATTAAATTTAGATACTATCAAAATTTAAATAAAAGAGAAAAAAAAATCGCAGTGATTTTTCACGTTCCATTTCTTTATTATAATTATAAAAAAGTTAATATCGTTTTGAGATCAAAAATTTTTTTTTGCATATGAAATTATTAAACACAGTTTATAGTTCTGTTCTTTCATTAATACAGCCTTTCTTAATCGACGGTTTCAAATTCGATCTTCGAGTCTACACATTGATAACGTCATGTGACCCACTCAGAATTTATGTTTACAATGACGGACTCGTTAGGTAAAATTCAGAATTTTTATTATAATTTTATTTCATAAAGAAAGAACTTAAATTTAAATATAGAACAAATTTTGTAATGTTTGTAAAACAGAAATAAATATTTTTTTTTATTACAAGAAATGCATTTTTTTGAAAATATTAAATTTTTGCAGATTTGCCACTACCCGCTATAAGGAACCAATGAATCACAATACATCTAATGTTTTTATGCACTTAACTAATTATTCAGTTAACAAGCACAGCCGAATGTTTGTCATCGACGACGAAGTCGGAAGTAAGAGGTTCGATTAAAATCGCAGTTTTGAACACAAAAAAAAATTTTTATGTTATTTATTCGTGTATTTATTGGTCGACTAATTATAATAATTAATAATTTTATTATTATAACAAGTAGTTTTTTTTACTACTACTACTACTACTAATAATAATAATAATAATAATAATAATAATAATAATAATAATAATAACAAATAATAATTATTATAATATAACTATATTTATAACAATTATATTTTTTAACCAATTATTATAATAATAAATAATTATTATAACAATTAGTTTAATTGACTAATTAAAATAATTCTTTTTTACACAACAAAAAAATTTATTTGCCTCAGAGCCAACTGTAGACTTTTTATTTGTTTCAAATTTATTCGTAAAAAAATTGTTATGTTGAATAATATTTTTATACAAAACAAACAAATTATATTTGGTATTAAACAAATTTTTTCTCTGAATGTACATTAATATAACAATTAGTTTATTGATACATTAAAAAACAGGAATCAATTCAAATAAACAATTACTTGTCTATTATCAAATAAATATTCACTTGAATCAAATATATATTTAAATCAAATAAATTTGAATGAACAATTTTAACATATTAAGCAAATACTATTTAATTGATTTAAATTACCATTCAATTGATTTGAATAAAAATTTGTTTAAATCAAGTAAATATTTATTTGACAACAAATAAGTAATCGGTTACTTGAATCAAAAAAATTTTTTTTTCAGTTACAGTTTAAAAAATTAAAGAATTATTATTAATGAATTTCTACTGACTATAAATAATTTGTCATTAATAACTTTGTTAATAAATTGAACAAATTCAGCTTGAAAAATATTTCCCTTTGAAATAAATTGTTTATTGTGGGATTTTTCTCTTTTTGTGAAATTCGGCCTTTCTTTCTATCAGAAAAATATCAACACTGAACAAATGGTTGAAGGAGAATAATATCGCTATTGATGAATTGTGGTGTAAAATTGACGAAGTAATTGTAAAAACAATACTCGCTGCTGTTCCCATATTAAAGCACAACTATCACACGTGCTTTCCAAATCACGATTTGACTTATGCTTGCTTTGAATTATTGGGATTTGATATTCTTCTCGATTGGAAATTGAAACCATTTCTCTTGGAGGTAGAATATATTTTAATTAAATTCAAATTATATGAATAAATTTAAATTATAAATTATTTTATAAGTAAAATTATAAAATAACTGAAATTATAAAATATATTATAATTAAAATTACACTCTCTTAGAATTACACTCTCAGTAAAATAAATACTAAAAAAATGTACTTGATACAAATAAATATTTTTTTGTATTTAAGTTTTAGTTAAATTATTTTTTTTTTTTGCAAAAATTAGTTAAATAATAATTATACTGTTTTAGTTAACAAATATTTAATAGTTAACAAATAATATTTATTTAGTAAATTATTCAGCAGAGTTGTCGAAAATATTTTTCATTTCTTTTTTTGTTTACTTTGATTTCAATAAATAATCGCTAGTTAAAAATGTCATTTTTATTTACTAGAAACTTATCTCATGAATTTTTTTTTGTTGGTAAAATAAACACTAGGTAAATCATTCCCCAAGTTTTCATACCGATGCCCAATTAGATAAGGACGTGAAGGAGTCTTTATTGATGGACACATTCGAGATGTTAAATCTTCAATTGTGTGACAAAAAAAAAGTCATTGAGGAAGATAGAAAGCGAATAAAGGAAAGATTGCTGCAGGGAATCAATGGCATTAAGGATTCAAAGTAATTATTAAATTTCCAAAATTTTCCAATTATTATCACTTTTACTGTTATATATTAATTTTTATTACTACTTTTCCATTTTTTTTATTTTATTTAATTTTTTATTCTAATATTGAAAAAAAGCAAAAAATAGTTTTTTCAATAAAAGGAAAATAGTTGTAATAATTGTTGGGAAAAAATATTTGCCATTTTTTCCGAATATTTCCTATTTCCTCATTCCTGGAATATTTGTCCCCCATATTTTTTTTTTGACAAAATACCAAAAGCAGAAAAAAATATTTGAAAACAGAATATTTTTAAGTACACGTGTTTTGGTGAAATATTTTTTTTCGTCTCTCGCTCGAAATGTCACACAATGTGGCTTCATTTGTAAAATAAAAAAAATATATTTTCTTTCATCTACCTTCTCTTTTTCTTTTTCATGTCTATTCACAAGCAGTTTAACTACAGGGGACCCAGTGAAAAAAATTGAAATAAATTCAATTCAAATTCAACAGAAATGGGAGGACGAGCACATGGGAAATTTTCGACAAGTTTATCCTGGTTCGCAATGCGAGAAATATGATCAATTTTTCAAACAAACAACCACATCGATGTTCCAAGACACGGCATCGTCAAGAGCACGTGAAGAGGCATCGAAACTACAACGAGAAGAAACAGATGTATTTATTTTTTTCTTTTTTCAAAAAAACAAAAAAAAAGAAAATTCGAGAATATTTAATACCCAAGCACATAAATTTTCACTAAAGAGGAAAAATTTTAGTCACTGTAAAAAAAATTCGGCCTTTCAAATATTCTCTGTAATGAATTTTGTTTGAGTAAAAATATTTTTTTCCAAGTAAAAATAATTTTTTACAGATAAAAATATTTTTTAATAACGTAAAAATTTAATTTTTAAGAAAAAATCTTTTTCTAAGTAGGTAAACAAAATTTTTTTTACAAATGAAAAATTTGTTTTAAGTAAAAGAAAAATGTTTTCTACGAGTACATAAATTGTTTGCAAGTAAAAATCATTCTTCGAAGTAAAAAAACAATTTTCCAAGTGAAACAAAATTTTATTAAAGTAAGAAAATTATCTTGCAAGTAAAAACCTTTTTTTTCCTAATAATTATTGAAACAATTCTTAAAAAAATATTAGAAAACAAATTTTTTCATTTTAAACAATTCTTTTTACTTGAAAAATTATTTATTTACTTTTTACTTGAAAAAAGATTTTTATTTGCTAGAAAATTTTCTTTCATTAAACAAATTTTGCCTCACTTGGAACATTATTTTTTTGCTTAGAAGAAAAAAGATTTTTTCATTAAAATTTCTCCCCAAAAAAAATAAAAATGTTCTACTTGTAAAAAAAGTCCTTTACTCAGAAAATAATTTTTCTCTGTAAATTTAACATAAAAAAATAACATCTTTGTTCTACCTATTTAATTATTTATTTAAAGTTACAAATGGATAAATTAGAAAATAAAATGTTTTCAAGTAAAAAAATCATTTTCTAAAGAAAAAAGCTTTTCATTAAATGTAAAATGCTTTTTTCCAAGTAAAAAACATTATTTTCCAAGTAAATAAATTATTTCCCAATAAAAATCTGTTTTATAAGTGAACAAAAAATTACTTTCCACGTAAAAGTTGTTTGTCGAATAAAATAACTTTCTTTTAATATGAAAAATTATTTTCAAATTAAAAAAACGTTTCTTTAAATGTAAATAACACGTTTTTGCAAGTAAAAATTTTTTTTACAAGTAAATAAATTATTTTCCAATAGAAATTCTTTCTCCAAGTAGAAATAAAATTCTTTTTCAAATAAAAATCCTTTTTAACTAAAGAAAACGTCTTTTTTACAAGTAAACATTTTTTAAAAGTAAAAATTCTTTTTCCCAGTAAAACAAAAATTTGTCCAACTAAAAAGAAAAAAAATTTATCTCACTACAGCTGAAAACAAAAGAAGAGGAGAGCAAAAGAATTGGAGGAAAGTCGAGTGAATATAAAACAAGTTCAGAAAGTCCGAGAGCAAAGAAATTGAATTTTACGAGAGAAAAAATTAAATCATTGCCAATAAATCGCAAGCAGGTTTTGTTTGAGAAACTATTTTTAAAGAACAAGAAAAAAAGACCAATAGAAAAAAATATCTACAATAAAATCAAATATCAGAAAAATTAATCCAATTGTCTATATATATTAAGAAAGAAAGAAAAACACAAATTTTTTTTCCTTTTACAGATAAAAAAGTCACCTCAACCAACATCAGTTGAAAATAAATTTAATTATTCCTTTCGACCTGAAATAATATCAGCAACGGAGGAACGTGAAAGAATTGCCGCAATGGCACATCGTGATTTTTTAATCAAAAGTTATGGAATGCTGGAGCAAATTTATTTATCGATGAAGAAAAATGGTGTTTTACGTATTGCCGACGAGAGGAAATATTTCTATTATAACAATAATAATAAATTGGGTTACGAGAGAAGAAAATTTAATTCCGGAGTTAATAAAAATATAATATTCGACTCGTCATGGGGGAAATTGACGGAAAAATCTGATAACTTCTGTAGAAGTGCTTCGAAAAGAATTAAATTGAAGTCGATTGTCAATGAGGATGACTGTTTTATTCAGAAATCATTTAATGTAAGGTGAATTTTATGTTTAAAAAAAAAGAAAAAAAATCAGACAAAAGTTTTATGAATTATCAAAATTTTGTTTTCAGACCGTAAACAATGATTCCAATTACGATAATTGTAAGTTATTGGATATTTTTTTATTTTCTATATTTTTATTTTTTTATTCTTTTATATTAAAATTTTAAATAAAATTTCATTTGGAGAATAAAATAAAAGAAATAAAACTTTATTAAGATTAATTTTTAATAAATAAACAAAATTATAATATATATTTAATTGTTTAAAAAATATTTCAAAATTTTTTTAATGTTTCCATTTATAAAAAAAAATTTAGATTCCTATTTGTAATACAAAAGTTATAGTTATTAGTTATAAATTTTGAGATATTTCGAAATTTTTAACCACTGGAAATATTTTTCAATGCTTGGAAAATAATTATCAATTAAATTTTTTTTCCAGATCTAAAGGTAACTTGCAGTGAAATTCCAATTTACACGCGTTCAAATATTAACAACAAAATTTCCACTGAGGATTTCAATTCCGAGGAGCAAATAAAAAATATTCACTTGGCCTCAAATCATTCGAAAAATTTCCAAATTTATCATCTCAATAAGCAAGATAAGTTCAATTCTATAAAAATTAAATAGAAGAAAATTGTTGTAAAATTAACAAAATTTAGAAAATTTTCCACAAAAAATGAAAGAAGGAATAAAATTTTTGTACAAGTCAAAAAAATATAGACTTCTATGGAGAAAAAATTAAGGCCAAAAGAACAAAAAATATGAACAAATTACAAAAAAGATAAAGAAAAAACATTTTATAAAATTAAGAAAAAAATACATATTTTAATGCAATACGTTTGTTAAAAAAAATGAAATTCCAAATTTATTAGAATAGAACAAGATGAAATCTTTTTAATTTATATTTTAAATTGTAATTTTGCCTGTAAAATTGAAATAAAGTTTACGTAATTTTGTTTAAAAGTTTTAACTATCATTTTATAAACTGTAAGTTAATTGTAAAATTATTAATACATTAATTATTAATATAGTGATGATTACTTATAATAACTAATATTATTAATTATTATTTTTAATTAAAAAATTAATTAAAAAATATATTTTAAAAACAGTTTTAACAGAAAGCAAATTATTGTTTGTTAATATTAATAATAAATATAATATTAATTGTTATTATTAACGAATAATAACTATTAATAGTAATATCAACTATTATTAACAAATAATTTCTATTATTAATTAACAATATTAACTAACAATTAATATTAATTATATTAATTATTAATTTTAATTGATTTAATTAAATTATTTTTGTAATTATTTAAAACTAACTATTCACCTTGATCGTAAAAAATTAATTATGTTACTACAAGTAAATAAATAAACAAATAAATGCGAAAACAAAAAAGTACAATTTACCAAAATGTATTATGTATAACAATTTTTATTGCTGATATATATTTTTGTATTCACATGATAAAAAATAAACTATGAACAATTTGTTGCATATCGCGATATTTTCCGTGCTGTGATCATTTTTTTCTTTGTTTTCTTGTTAAATGTTTAAATTGTATGACATTTATTATGATACACAAATTTTCCGTCGAATTGTATACACAATATGCATCTTATGCTTTGCAGTTTCGCTATTTTGTATTTTTTTTTTGTTTTTTCTTTTCTTTTCATTTTTGTCAAGTTTTATAATTATTTTCACATCTCTCAATATTATTTCGTGAAATTTACTTTCTCCAATTAATCAGGAAGATTTTTTTTCAAAAGAAAAATGTGTCTTTTTTCTTTCTTTTGAAAATACAATATTTTTTTCTCTGTAAACAACAAAAGAAAGAAGAAAGACATTAAAAATTAGATGAGATATAGAGAGAAAGAGAAAGAGAGAGAAAGGAAAAAAATCTTACACTTTCGTGCAATATTTGTGATAACATTATTTTTTTTTTTTTTAATAGTTAAATATAAAAGTCTTATAATTTACATGTGAAATCAAGTGTTCTATATATGTACATCAGCGAATTTTGTTGCAGCGTCGCTTACATATTTTTTTTTTTTAATTATTTCCTTGACATTAGTTTTAGATAAATAAATTATCTAAAAACCATAACTCAATAAATACTATTCATTATACAATTCAGATTTTGTTTACAAAAATCGGTAATATTCGCCTTCAATATTTTTTTTTTTTACTTACAAAACTGCAATGGCCAAATTTAGTGTTTAAAAAAATTTATTTTTTTTTTTAAATAAAAATAAAAAAGAAACAAAAATGGTCAGATGCACCTAACAGATCACCGATTTACTCTCTATTTACAAAAAGAAAACACCATGAAAAAATTAGACGAAAAAAAGTTGTTTTTTTTCGCAAATTTTTCCTTTTTTAAAAGTGTTTTGTAATTTTTTTTTCTTTTTTTTAAGTTTTTTTTATCTTCTCTGTGAAAAGATAGTCACGCTTTTTATTTATGCCAATACCATTTTTTTTAAGTCTAACAGAACGATCCATTAATTCACTATTTACACAAAAGGTATAGCTACCTACAATAATTATTTAATTATCTTCTTCCCTCAGCAAAAATTAATTGTGAAGAAATATAAAGATGATCATCATGAATGTGTGCCATATTCCACATTCTTTTCTCAATTATTGAGTTCTTCCCCTCCCGCCCACCCCCCGAGTCCCTTAAATAAAATCACGCAATTTATTTTTTTCAGTCACTTAAAATTTTTCATTAAAAAAAAAAATATAAAAAAATAAAATAAGTGAAAACAAAAATTTTAAAAATTGAAAAAATAATTGTAACAATACTGAATAATAAAAAAATTAATAATAGTAAAAATTACTACTAAATGTTAACAAATATTTAATAGTCGAAATATTTTTATATTTACTATAAAAAGAAAAATATTTCGATAATATTGATATATAAATTTATTTAATATCAAAAAAACGTTTCTTGTCTCATTGAGAAAAGAATGAAATGGAAGGACAAAGTAAGTATTAATGATATTTCTATTCGTTGTAATACTAATATGAGCATTATGCAGTATAGAATCCTGTGTGTTACTTTTTTTTTCTTGTGTAATATTTGTTAAAAACGCACAATTAAAGTTATTATTGGAAAAAAAATAAAACGATAAACAGAATATTAAACTATACAATCGGGCTCATTAACATTCTTCTTGTCGAAGATTCGGTGCGGTTAATATTTTTTCCTCTGGCTAAATTCACTCTATCGTTAGTGTTTTTTCACATTACCCCTTTTTCAAAAATAGAAAATTAGTTACATGAAAATTTCTCACACTCCAAATTTTTTTTGTCATTAAAAATATCGTTTACTATCAACAACAAGTCTAATTTATATTTTTTATTTTTTGATAGTTTCCTCTTTAAAAATACGACGAAAAAAAAAATTTTCCATGAAAATCGATTTTCAACGAAAAAATTAATTTTTCCGTGAAGAAGTTTAAAACATTTTCTCTATTTAGAGAAAAATATAAAGAAAATTAGAGAAAATACTTCTCTAAAAATAAATTAACTAGTGATTACAAAATTTGTTTCTTTTGAAATATTAAAGACTTAATATTTTCATTTCGGTTTATAGAATGAATTTAAAAATTATATTTTTGTCACAATTTTTCTTATTAAATCAAGGAATCATTGTTCCTTTTCTACTTAATGAAAGGATGAAAATCCTTCTACTTTTCAATCATAAACAAAATCTCCATTTGTTTTACTTTTTTTAGTGACAAAAAAAATTTCGAGTACAAGAGAAATTTATGTCTTAAATTAAAATACAAAGAAAAAATCTAAAATGGCAAGTTTGAGTTTCAAAAGTCCCCCGAAATTTAATTGAAAATGCTGCGGATGAATGAGTTATTTTTTCTTTAAACTACAATCTAGATAAAATCTTCAACGACGCATAATACGATTTTTAAAATATTAGATATGACAATTTAATTTTTTTTTCTTGTCAACGCGTCGATATTGATTGACTGCTTTAAACATGGAGCATCTAAAGATAAAAATTAGTGGCTTTATGGCATTATGCACATTAATTACTTTTTTCTCCTCCTTCTTCTTCATCTTGTTCATTCAACTACATAAAAATCCTGCTACGTTCTTTCTTCGTAATGACAAAATTTTTGTTTGTTTGCTTTTCTTTTTAGTGACTTTAAATCGACACATGCTGAAGGAAATAAAAATAGATTTTAACAGAAAAGAGAAAAATAAAAAGGAAAAAATTATATAAAAATACGAAAAAAAGAAACAGTATTGAGCATTTTCAACGTACACGTTTACAAGAATGGTGCGTTTTCGATTAAAAAAAAATGGTAAAATTCTTCTTCCTTCAAATACTATAGTGTTAATAATTGCTCGGTGACGTAACAATTAATATTCTTCGTGAACTTTCACGTTCGAATTATTTAGCTGCATTTTTTTTCTCAAAAAGAGATTCGTAACAAAATTTTCCGGTTCTTTTCAAAAAAAAATTCGTTTTGAAAAAATAAATTAATTAATTTTTCAGATAATTATCGTTCAATTATTAATGTCAATTTTCAATAATTAATACTAATTTTCAAAATTTACGATAAATTTTAAAATACAATCATTTTTTAAAATTAATCGCAAGAAATGAAAAAAAATTTTCGAAATTACAGTAATTTTTCAAAAAGTTATCACAAGAAATTAATCAATATTTGAAAATTTAACAATATTCAACGATAATTTTTGAAAATGCTTAAATATTCAAAAATTATTGTACTTTAAAAGATCAAAATAATTTTTAAAAAACATTGAAAATTTTAAACATTGAAAAATTGCTTCAATTTTTGAAAACTTATATTAACATTCAACGATAATTTTTTATGATTCATTCGTCAATTTTCAATAATTATTTGACTTAAAAAAAACGAAAAGAATTTTCAATATTTAAAAATAATAAATATTGAAAATTACATTTTTGAAAAATTGTCTCAATTTTCGAAAATTAGTCACAACTTGTAAAAATCATCAATAATCAATCATAATTTTCCTCTTGAAAAATTATCAAAATTTCCAAAAATTGTAATTTTAATTTAGAAAAAATAAAATACAATTTTTCAAATAATTCCAATTTTCAAAAATTATGAATCGATATTATAATTTTACCTAAAGTTGCTAAAATTTACAAAAAAACTTACTACAATTTTTAAAAATTCGTACTCTTGAATAATTACTGCAAAAATTTAATTAATATTTTTTTCTTCAAAAAAAATTATCAACTTCAAGAACAAGTAATTTTGTTGTGACGATTATTTTTCTGCTAATATCAATAATTGAACATTTCTTTACTATTTGACTCGTTTTCCTTTCATTCCTAATTTCACTCACACCTAATTCACACAAAAAAAATTTTAGTCAATTTCGCATGGAAAAAAAATTAATTAAATCTTAACTGGCATTTTGGAAATTCATTAAAATTGCAATGTTCGCATAATACTGCAAATAAAAAAGATCAACAACCCGATAGAGTTTTAACTTATAAAATAAATTGTCTTAAAGACAATTGAAATTGAAAAAAAAAAATATTAGAAATAGCGTTTCTTTTTCTAAAAAAATGTGAAATTTCGTTTTTTCTCTCTTCTTAAATCTTAAAAATCTGTCGTCCTCTTTAAAAATATATAACGAAAGAAATCTCTTTTTTCCAAATTTCAAAATATTGGGGAAACACGTGAATTTTGATAATAATTAAAAGAAAATGAAAAAAAAATTGTTGGCGTGCGAATAATTGTTTCTGCATTTAAACGTACTTAATCCAATCACGATTTCTTTTTCTTTTCTTTCTTCTTCATCTTCTTCTTTTTGTAACGATACCCTAAGTTTTTTTTAACAAGTTAAAGCTAGAAAGTTATTAACAAACAGCATGTGTCTGTAAACGTAATGCGCGTGTGTTCTTAGTTTTTTTTCAGTTTTTCTTCTTTTTTTTTAAATGTGTTTATGTCTAACAAGGTGTAACTCACGCGTCGCAAGCACGACGATCGAAACAGTGTTATGGCTTGAACTTAACCAAGGGTATGTTTTTCGTTTGTAAACATTTATCACACACCCATTCCGCGTAAACTTCTTGCGTCAATAGCTGATAAGCAGCCTCTGACAATCCTGTGCAGCCTCTGTTAAACAAAAAGGGAAAACAATTTTAGTTAGGAACAATAAAATATCCTTCGTTCTTTTAATTTTCTAATAAAAGAAAAAATACATAATCGCCGGAGACCAAAATATCGTCGTTTTCTTTTCTTTTTTTCTTTTTCAATTAAAATATAAAATTTTTAGTAATAAAATAAGTAAAAAGTGAAAGATTGAAATTTCAATCGCCGACGATTAAAATAAAAAATATTCAGAGAACAAAATACAGAAATTAAATTTAATAAGACTTTAAAAAGTATAAACTCACCTGTGAAACCAAAAATTACAACCTGATTCACATAGAATGGCTTGATCATTATCATGAACTTCTTTATGGCAAACTCCGCATGGATAAATTGGAGGAGCGTTTGGATTTTGAGGATTGAATACCATTGGTTGATCCGGGGGATAGATCTGCAGAAAAAATTTCTAATAAGTTTTTTTTCAAAGATTAATAAATGCATAAAATTAAATTGATTAAAGTAACGTTACAAAAATTGAAGCAAATAAATTAAATAATACAAAAAATTTAGTTAATAAACTAAATAATAATAGTAATTTAATTACCTTGAATTATAAACATTAAGTATAAATTATAAAATGTAAAGTGTAAATAAAGAGACAATAAATAAAAATGTTAAATAAAATTAAAAATTGTTTAATAAAAAATTGTTATCTAATATATTTTTAAATATAATTAAAATATCGTTCGTAACATTTTCATTAAAAAAGCGATTAAAATAAATTTTACTACGAATTATATTGTAAACAAAACTACGTATAACGAAAATTTATTAGTGCAATAAAGTTTATTTTCTTTTAGTAAAAGATGAATAAAATATTAATTTAAGGGAAAAATTTCATTAAAAGTTCAGAAAGGAAAGTAATATTCAACTATATACATTCTTATTAGATTTTTTAAAAGTTTAATTTTTGTTTTCAATCTATTGTTTCATTTTCATCTTTTTTAAAAATATACTTCGTTAATTCTTTCTTTTTTTCAAAAAAAAAATCATCTTATATTTTCACTTTGTCGTCTATTTGGGCTTTTAACGAACTTTTAAATGGATTATTAATCTATTTAAAATGCTTTCAAAGACTAAAACTGGGCCAATAAATTTATTTTCTTCTTTAGACTCAATTTTTTGCCATTTGAGTGCAAAACATTTTTTTCCAAACTCAAGTATTAAAATTAATTTTCCATATTTTTTGTTTAATAATTTGAATATTTTGCTTTTGAGATATTTTGTATAGTTTTAAAATTTGCATTTTAATTTTTTTTCAATTCCAAACAAAACAACAAAGATGTAAAAAAGAAGGTGTGATATTTATTCTTATACATTTTATTTATTTAATAATTTTAAAAAAAGAAGTTACAAAACAAATCATTGCAAAATAAATAAGTCGCAATCGTAAAATTTTTTTTAATGATTTATTTCTATCAAATATTTATTCCCTTCAAATAATTCGTATTAAATATATTTTATTCATTTGATTTAATTAAAAATTATTTCAATCTCCTGGAAAAATTTCTTGATAGATAAAAGTCGTTCTTTAGAATTTCTTTTCAGCGTATTGTCAACAATAATCTAAAGTAGCAAAATTTTGAATAAAAATTAAAAGAAGAATGAAAATTTCAAATGAGAACAAAAATTAAATTATGAATAAGAATCCAGGGTGTTCACAAGTTTCAGTTACAATGAATTTTTTAAAAATATTTTTAAAGTTTTTGAAAAATTAATTAAAATTTTTTAAGCAACTAAAATTTGGTAAAAACCTTATGAAAATAATTGAATTTTTGAAAAATATAAATAAAAATTAAAGTAATCAAATTTTGCATGAATTTTAATTATAAATATAACCCTGATTTCTCCGAAATTTTAATAATCATGAATAAGTAAATCTTAATAAATTTTTATTGACATTCTCCAAAAATAATTGAATTTTAAAAAAATATGCCAGAAAAATTATAAGAATTAATTTTTAAAAACATTGAAATGTAATTTTCCGAAAATAATTGAATTTCTTAAAAGAAAAAATAAATTAAAAGAAGTTAGTAAATGGAAAAGAAATGATTGTATAATTAAAAAAAACTAATTAATTTATTGATGAATTTAAATTAAAAATTTTCAAAATTATTTTTTTCTCCAAAATGTTAAAAATAATTTTAAAATGTTATTATTTTTCTATCTACATGAATTTTCAGAAATTTGTAATTTATAATACTGAAAATATTGAATTTAAAAAAATTAGAATCAAATCTTTATTTTTAAATTTACATTTAAAGATTTCCATTTTTAAATTTACATTTACAGATTTCCATTTTTAAATTTACATTTACAAATTTTCATTTCTGAATTTACATTTAAAGTATTTTTATTCACATTTTTGATAATTTAAATGTTTTCCAAATTTGTAATTCCAATTCTTCAAAAGTTAAGTTTCAAAAATTGTAAGAAAGTACTTGAAAAAATTAATTATTTTCAATTAAATGTTATAAAATTTCAATTATTTAAATCGATTTTTACTATAGATACTTATATTTGACAAATTTAATAATCTTAAACAGTAGTTGCAATATTTGGATGAAAAGTAGTAAAAAGTCTTAATTTTCTTAATTTCTTTTTCTTAATAATAGATGAAATATTTTTCCCTGTCAATTCTATGACTTTACTGCACGAAGAGAGACTATATAAAATTTTGTAAAATTATTTTACTAATTGGGGAAAAAGTGTGACACAGCAAAACTTTGATATAAATAATACTAAATTTTAAAAAACTTAGTAAAGTTATATTAGAATTTAATAAATATTCTTGATATTTGATATAATTATACTAAATTTAACATAAGTTTTTTAAAAGTTTAGTATTTTTTATATAAAAATTTCGCTTTACAGTACTTTTTCTTCAATTTGTAAAATACTTTTACAAAATTTAATATATTTTTTCTCTCAGTGTGATAGAAATTTTGTTTTCCTGACATTTTTCGGACTTTACTGACATGTGGTCACCCTAAAGAATAGAAATAAGAATAGGAATAATGATTCGAAAGGAGAACAAAAATTAAAAGTGTTAGAAATAAAAAATAATAGAAATGAATTTGCTTGTATCTTACCTTTCCTGCAGAAACGGACATGGGCTTCTGCCCCATGCCCGGTGGTCCTTGAAAGCCATGCGGTGGCATCGAACCCGACATTGGATTCATCGGATGGCCAATTGGCGGTCCACTGCCCATATTACTCGACATATTGCCCATTGGTCCTCCCATATGTCCCATTTGATTATGATGACTGAGATTAATATTCGACATTGTATTCATCGGACCCATGTTCATATTATTAATTTGATTCGGTCCGCCCATATTCATATTACTCGACACCATTGAGCTCATTGTTGTCATTGGGCCATTCATTGGTCGACCAAGATTATTGCCCATGTGATTTGGATGATTTTGCGAGCCATTGTGACCCAATGGACTATTAACATTATTCATTGGCGGTCCATTCAATGGACTGTTGGGCGGTATATGGCTGTTCATGCTATTCATATTCATTGGCCCATTGGGCATGTGATTTGTACCTGGCATATTGTTCATTGGCGAGCCCAATGGCCCACCCATTGGACTGCCCAAATTGTGGCCCATGTTATTCATTGGACTGCCCATTGGGCCATTATTCATACTGTTCATTGGACTTCCCATTGGTGGGCCGCTCATTTGTGAATTGCCCATGTGGCCCATATTCATGTGATTGTTCATTGAATTTATTGGCCCCTGCGGCATATTTGGACCCATATTTTGCATCGGGCTCATACCGCCGATCGGCGGATGATTCATTGGTGACATTCCACTCATGTGATTCATGTGATTGCCCATTGGTGAATTGCCCATTGGACTCATATTGCCCATGTTGTGCGACATCATTGGATTCATTCCGCCAATTGACGATAGTGGACTCATACCTCTCATTGGTGGTCCGCCCATGTGATGGGGATGATGTGGATGCATGTGCGGTGGACCGCCGTGCATCATGGGATTTTGTGCCGATGGCGGGGGTGTGTCGTCAAATGGATTACTCGCCACTATTGTGTCTCCGTAGCCCGTCAGCGGTGGAGGTAGTAGATCCTAAAAAATTCATTTTCAATATTAATTTCTCCTTCTTTCACAAAACGAAAAAATTATTCATTTATAATATAAATAATAAAATAAAAAAATGTAAATGTCCAACGTCATAATTTCATATTTTAAAAGAAAAAGACAAATTCAGGAGTAAGCGGCCAAAAGTGGATAAGTCCATTTTTTACTCTTTCGAGAAATTTAAACAAATGCAATTTGATACATAATCAAAGTTAATTTCTAAAGAGAAAAAAAATGTACTGAATTATTTATATCAGAATACTTTCTTGGATTTAGAAGTCTCATTAATTAAAGTGAATCATAAATAATGAATTTTATAATTTTGAGCAATTCTTTAGTTTAAAAAACTAAGAATTATGACATTGGATTAAATTTTGTTCTCACTGTCCGTCAGATTCTTTCAAAAAAAAGAAGAAAAAAAATGTAAATAAAATAATACTTAAATAAATAAACAGAATTGCCACAAAAATAAATAATTTTTTTCCGATTTCAAGTCTATAATTTGCCATTCTCCTGACTAGTGTAATTACATATTCAAGAGTAGTTCAACTATAAATAAAAAGATAATTTTTTGAAGCAAAAATTTGATTTGAAACATTAAAAATATTGCTTAATTTAAAAAATAAAATATTGTGACTTCTATACTACGATTAGTTTTTATTTTTTTAATTTCAATAAAATTGTTTTAAAAAAATTCAATTATTTTAATAGAGATTTGGCAAGTTTTAGTTATTTCAAAAAATTTTCAATTATTTTTAGGAGAATTTTAGAAAATTATAATTATTCTTAAGATTTCAATTACTTTTTAAATAGAAATTTAGAAAATTACAATTATATTTAATAGAATTTGAGAAATTAAAAATGTTTTTGGCAACATTTTACAATATTTTAATTAGTTTGGAAAATTTCAATTATTTCAAAAATTTTCAACTATTTTTAGTGAAATTTTACAGAACTATAATTACTTTAAAATAACTTCAATTATTTGTAATAAAATTTAGGAAATTAAAATTATTTTTGATATAATTTTACAGAATTATAATTATTTCAAAAAATTCAATTACTTTTAATAGAAATTTAGAAATTTTCAATTATTTTAAAAATTTTCATTTGTTTTTAACAAAATATTAGAAAATTTCAATTATTTAATTATAAATTTAATTGAAATATTATAAAAACTTAATTTTTTTTTAGAATTTTCAATAACCTTTTTTGGAAACTAGAATTTTTTGGAAATAATTAAAATTGAGTCTTTTCACAATTAATAGATTAACAACAAAATTTAATTGTATGTTATTGTTTCGAAGTTAAATTCTTTTTAATTCAACTGACTCCCTTATAAACTGACTTCTTTAGAAGACTAGCAAATATATCTAATAAAATTCTTCATTCAATTTAATTATTTTTAATTTCATTTCACAACATTTTAAGTTTATTTTTATAAATACTTCAATAAGTTTTATTTTTATGTTCAAGCTTCTTTCACAAATTGCCATTGTTTTTATCTAAAATCTTTTCTATATTTCTATATTTTATATTTTTCCAATAATTCTAGAAATTCGAAATTTTCCCAGTACTTTAGATCAAAATTTTCATAATTTCCCTGATATGTGGCAATCCTGGATAAATAAGGTAATATAATAATTTTTTTACTGCTAAAGCAGTTAATTTTAACTAAATTAAAAGCAAAAAACTAGTAATTATTTTACAAAATAAACTAAACAACTAAAATCTTTCAGTTGATTTTCTAATTTTAATGATTTACTCTCTAAATCTGAATCAGTTACAGTTTTATATAAATAAAATAGATAAAAAATAATAACTTTTACCAGTTAAAATTGAAATTTTACCAAAATTTTCTCTAAATAATCTAAAATATTATTTTTCTACTTTCTTTTCGTTTCTTTGTAAATTTGAATTAACACACATTTTTTCTGTTAATTTTATTTTTTAAATTCTCAATTATAAAAGTAAAGAGAAATTTTAAAAACAGAAATTTGAGTAAAAAACTGTTTTCTTATAAAAAATAAAATTTCCTTCAAGTTGTGAACGTATAAACGACAATGTATTGATTACTTCTTTTTATTTCAATTTTATTAACAAATAGAGGTTTGCAAAAACTTGAATTTTACATGGATTGGAAATTCGAACCGAACCGAGCTCATGTTAAATGTTATGGAGAGAATCGAATTTTTGAAATTTGCACAGCTCTATTAACAAAATATCTTTTTAATTTAATTTGTTATTAAAAATATAATGTTCACCAAAATAAATGTTTACAATATTTTTTATTTTAAAGAATTAATTTTTAAAAATATTCAAGTGTAAATAAATATTTTTTGTTTACTTGAAAAACGCTCAAAACTTAAAAAAAATAAAATATTTCTCAATCAGAAAACAAGTTTTTTGTTTACAGATTTTTATCTTTTAAATTCTCAATCAAAAAATGTAATCCTAAAATTATTTAAAACAGAAATTCGAGTAAAAAACAACGTTTTCTTCCAAATAGTCGATTATAAACATTGCGAAAACGTAAAATTTTTTGACAAACGTAAAAATAAGTAAAAATCTACATTTTCTTTATAAATCGTCGACTATAAACGTTGTGAAAACGTAAAGTTTGTGGACGAACGTAAAAATAGAGAATCAACTGAACAATTTTGTGCATGAGAATAAAATAAATAAGACTAATTAGTACTTAATGGGTAAAATTTTAGAGGGATTTTCTTTACTTTTTCTCTTTTCTTTTTTGCTACCTGTACAGATGGCGGTTGTTGAGGTGTCGGTTGAGCGACATTGGCATTGGTTCGTCGTTTTTTCTTCGGATTTGCACCAGCAGGAGGAGGTGGAGGAGGATGAGGGTGAGACGAGGATTCAGGATGAGGCCCTCCTGGACCCATTCCTACCCCCATACCCATTCCTCCTAAAGGCATCCTAGCAAAGGGTGGCATGCCTGCAATATTGTGGGTCATTTCCTTCTCTTCTCCTTCCTTTATTTTATCATGCCTTGTCAGTAGCACAGTGGCTTTGATGATTCCATATATTCAGGAAACTAAAAGAAAAAAAATTACATTAGTATCAATTTTATGTTGCATCCCCATTTTTTTCTATTTTTTAATTTCTCCCCCTCATTTGCTTCTTTATATTACAATTAAAAAACGCAATTTTTGTTTCCCAACTTTATTAATTTTCAGTTTTTAATTTTAATTTTATTTAATTTTCGTTTCGCAATTAATTTTCAAAAATTTATTTATTTTGAATTTCTGTAATCTTCATATTTTAATTAAAGATATTTCTTTTAAATAAAATAAACACAAATAAAATAAATTAAAGTAAATTAGATAAAATTATAAATAACTAAACTCTAAGAGTAAAAAAATAATAAATTTTAGAATAATTATAAAAAATTTCAAATAAAAAAAGGGAGTAAAATAAAGTACAGAAATAAAACAAATTTAATAAAATAAAAAATAGAATAGAATAGAAGACTATATTTAAACAATATTTCTTATTCCTTTCTTGTATTTAAATTTTCGTATGAAAAATTTTTTTCTTTTGCAATTTTTTTCTGCTTTGCAAAAAAATGTATTTGGATTAAAATCGATTATTGTCGACTATTAGAAAATATTTGCTATTGAAGCAAAAGCTATTTTTCTCTCAAATCAAATAAACTAGATACAAACCAATAATTTTTGTATTTGACAAAAATGCAAATTGACCGAAATAAAAAAATAAATGTGTACATTTGAAAGTAAATAAACATAATAAATTGATAACAATAAAAAAATGTTAGCAATAAATGCACAATTTACTAATTTAAAATGTTAAATTTATTAATTTACAGTAATAAACAATTATTTACGTAATTATTTTATATTATTAAAAAATTATCTAACCAAACAATATCTTTGAATCAATAAAATATTTAAAATTTTTTGTAATTTTTGCTAAATATTTTTAAAAGTCTTTTCAAAAATAAATTATTGGACAAATCATTTTTGCTGAATTTTTTAAAAATTATTGTACCAAATAATATTTTTTGAATATTTTTTTAAATAATTATTGTACCAAATATTTTCTAATAATTTAATTTGATGTATTGTAAAATTTTATTTGTTTGAAATTACTTTTTCCGAACATTGTTTAAATATTTTCTAAAAGTATCTTCTAATAATCATTGAAGTAAATAATATTAGAGTAAACAAAATATTGCAATTAATTATTGACACAAATTAAAATAATCATTAGCAGAAATTGTAAAACTGAAATTAACAAATTTTTATAATGACCTTGGTCATTAATTTGACCATAAAATGTAAAACCCATTAACTATAGTCTCTTTTCCAAAATTTTCCCGCCATCAACCCTTTCATTTATTTCAAATTAAAAAGTAATTTTCTCAAAGGCTAATTTTATTGTTACTCTCTTTAAATTACAATACCCAATATTTTTCAATATTACTTCACATTCACAAATTCCACTCCATTGAAAACAAATAAATAAATAAAGAAAAGTATTTCTTTACTGAAAATAATGTTTCAATTAAAAAAATTTCAAACTAGAATCGTTAATATTATTCACCCACAAAGATTTTTCACAACTCCAAAAAAAAGAGAAGAAAAGAAAAAAGTTAACAAAAAATAAAATAAATGAAAACGTACAAAACATAAAACCTACGATGAAAAAGAAATTACTATAAAAATGAATTTCAAATGAAAGTGTCAAGAGAAAAGAAAGATATTATTTCGGAATTTTTCTAGTTGAAAATAAAAAAAAAATTGTCTCATTTTTATCGGAGTCGACCTTATTTGCATCTTGACACAGGAGCAAGGAACAAGATGAACAAAAACAACTATATACGATTCATATACGCATCGACACTCTTTGGCGCTTCTCTCTGTGTGTAGGTTGGTTACGCGTAGGAGGCTAAAGTGTATTTATATGCACGCATATAAATAAATAAGTCTACTATCGATGCTTCGCGGCGACGGAAGCGGGGTGTGATAAAAGCCACGGGACCCGCTTGAATTGCAACAAAGCTGCAAAGCCCGGTACAGCTCTACAGTAAATTAAAAAACAAAAAAAGAGAGAGAGAGAGAGAGAGAAAAGAATAAAAAAAAACGCAGAGAGAAAAAAAGAAAAGCAAAATAAGCATCGCCGATGCCAGTTCCCGGAACCAACCTAACCTACAGATTTTTATAATGCATTCACATATAGCTTAACAAAATGTACGCTTATTTTTCTCGATAAATTCAACGAAAATTTAATGACAATTACATATTTCTAATACATACCCAAACATTATAGATGGCAATATAATTGCCTACACATTGCTCTTCTGTCTTTTCGGCAGGACAGTTACCATTGAATTTAGTGTTGTCCACCAGCCAAATGCCCTTTTTTTTTAAAAAAGAATAATACTTTCCTTCAACTTGAAACTTTCAATATTAACTCACATATTTCACACAAACACATAAAGTCATTTGGTTCACTCGCGTAATTTTTTTAACAATTTGTGGAAAAATACACAAACTTTTTTTGAAAATTTTATTTGTTGGGATAACGCACGCCAGTATATCAAGTCGCCATTGTCGCGTTTCACGTGTCAATGTAGTGGTAGGAATTGTCTGTACGTGTGAAAAAAGTGTCGAACTTTTAGTGCGCACAATCTACATCAGATGGCGCCACTCGTCGCATTCCTGCGAATAAAATCATCTCCTTGTTTCTAACGGGAAAATTCAAAATTCAATAAGATTGAATAATAATTATTTGTTATTGATATTGATAATAAACAATTTATATTGATAATTAATTATTTTGTACAATTTTTATTGAGGGAGCAACTTATTTGTTTGATATTAATAATATTTTTGGGGTATTTCTTTCTAAATATGATAATGTTGTATGGGATTAAGGTTTCATTACACAGCTGCTAGTCGGATAGTCTACGTACAGGCGTTGTTGACAAATAATATTATAATTAATTATGCGTTTTTACTCAATGTTTACTTTTTCGAAACATTAATTACGAAATGTTTAATTATAAATATAACAAAAAATATAATTAATAATATTCAATATAAATGTTAAGTTAATTGTACGGGTTTTAATTAATTTAAATTTATTAATTTTGAATAAAATTTTTAAATTTTATACTATTTATATTTTTAATTTTTTTCTATTACAATAAACAACTAAATTTTACTAAACAATTTTTAACTACATTTTACAAAACTTTTTCAACTAAATAGTACTAAATTTATTATATTAAAATTTTTATTTTAATTGATAAATATAGTTTACTAAGATTTTAATTTTAATCTTAAATTCTACAAATCTTAACTAATTCAGTTTTAATTGTAAAATTTTGTTTATTAAATTTTTGTAAATTTATTCTGCTAAATTTTTTATTCTAATTACTAAATTTTGTGAAATACACTGTAGTAAATTTATTCTAATAAAATTTACAAAATTTTTATTTTTATTAGTGAATTCAGTTTACTAAATTATAGTAAATTGATTTCAATTAAATCTATTAAATTCATGTCTTCTAATTTTTTAATTTTTATTTATATTTATAAATTTATTTGACTAAATTTCACTAAATTAATTCTAATAAAATTTATACTAAATTTTTTATTTGAATCTTAAATTCTATAAATTTTAACTACTATTCAGTTTTTATTATTAAATTTAGTTTATTAAATTTTACTAAACTTTTTGTAACAAAATATTTTAGTTTAGCTTTTAATTTTGAAAATTTGCCTTGTTTTATTTCTACTAAATTTTTTATTTTAATTTGTATTATTACATTTTTTATCGTACATTTTATTGCTAACTTTAAATTATTAAAATTTAGTAAATTTAGTCTTCTAACTGAGTTCTACTAATTTTTGTATTTTAAATTTATTAATTAACTTTAGTTTATTAAATTTTTAATTTAAACTTTTACTACTAAATTTAGTGTACTAAATTTTAATAAATTCATTGTAAAAAATTATCACCTTTTAGTAAAATTGATTTAATAAATTTTTAATCTTTATTTTCACTATTGAATTTAGTTTACTAAAATTTACTAAATTTATTTTATTACAATTTTTAATTTTTATTGTAATTCAGCTTCATTTATTCTATTAAATTTTGCTAAAGTTATTCTAGTCAATTCTTAATTTTTATTACGAAATTTAGTTTACTAAATGTTAGTAAATTTATTATAACAAATTTTACTATTCTCACTATACGAAATTTTTTAATTTTCACTTTATTACTAAATATTGTACTAAATTTATTCAATTTTACTTTAATAAATTAATTTCCAATTAATTATTTCAATAACTTTCACTAAAAAAATAGAAAATTTAATTTACTAAATTGTACTAAATCTATCTAATTTTAATTTTCTTATTTTCAATTTTTATGTATTTAAATCTACTTGCTCTAAATTTAAATTAGTAAATTTACTAATTAATAAATAAATAAATAAACAATAAAAAAATAAATTAATTAATTAATAATAAATGAATAATAAACTATTAATAAATAAAAAAACTAATTTACTCTCTAAATTTAAATTAGTAAAAATGCTTACTAATTTAAATTAGTGACTGACTTTTTGCTTTTGAATTAGTAAATTTTTTAAAATAACGGCAGAAATAAACAACAATAAATAAATAATTTATTTAAATACAAAAATAAATTGTCTATATTACCTATATTTGTATTAATTTATTCCTAGATAATTAGTTGGCAAAAACTGCGCTTATAAAATTTAAAAAAAAATAATTAAGACGTTAATTAAATATAAATAGGTATATATTATAATGACAAAAAGGTTAATCGCAAAATGCAAATGCATAGAAGAACTCGAGTAAAAGTGGCACATTACAGTTTTAAAGTTCTAACTAACAGTAGAAAATGAGTTTCGTTATATTCCATGCACGAGATCTGCTTGTTTTATGTCAGAATTAATGAAGCCGTTTATTTTAATTAATATCTGCGCGCAAGTCAAGTAACGATTATGAAATTCTGATAAAAGATTTTTTCACAAATTTTCTATATATAAATTATCTATATATATTTATGAACATTTTTATAAATTAGCAAATACGTTTATTTTCAAGGGGAATATTCCTTTAACTTCCAATTTTTTGTCTCTCATTCTTCCCTCAAAACAAAATTATTAATTATCATTTTTTCTGTTCTTGCAACAAACACAATATAATTTATTTATTTAAAAAATATATGGGCTTACATCATTAAAAATAAAAACCCTTTCGTACAAGTTGTACTAATGAGTAATTTATTTGACTTTTTTTTACTAATTAATTAATTTTACTAATGACTAATTTATTTAATTTAAATTAATTGTTATTTTTTTCTACACTTGCAACAAACACAATATAATTTATTTATTTAAAAAATATATGGGCTTATAATAATAAAAATAAATGCCCTTTCGTACAAGTTGTACTAATGAGTAAATTTAAGTATAAATAAAAAATAAATAAATCAAACATAATGGGCAAGTCTTGTTTACAATAAATTAATAAATCAAATCATATATAGTAAAATTACCGTTATATAATTAATGTTTTTTAATAAATAATAATTATTGATAAGTATAGAAAAGAATAATAATAATAATAATAATAATAATAATAATAATTCTCATAAATATAAATATATTATTATATTTCTGTGGGTCAAATCGTTGGAATTTAAATAGACAGCTATGAATAGAGAAATAGGTGTATTATGAATGAATAATTATTGTGCTTTAGAATGCAATTATTTTACTTTATTTATTCATTTTCCTTTAAAAGGAAAAAATTGTTTAGATTATTCGCGTGTAATTTTGAAAGTTTAATCAAGCACTACTCTATTTAATTAAAGTTCTTGAGGAGCAATTGAGAGGCCGTGCACACAGAAACTAATATATCGGCCCAACAGTACAGGTTAAACTAAACTTTAAGTTGCTTAACAATTACGGAACTCCTCCCCAACTGCTTCAACCAAATTAGGTACAAAGCATATATTGCTATTATGTTTGTGCAAAATCGGTCTAATTAGTTTTCATAAAATCAACCTTTTTTATCGTTTTCATTTCTCCCTATAAACAATATACACCTAAATATATTTTTTCAAACCATATTTTTCCTTTATGAAACAAAAAAAACTCAGTCTTTGACCCAGTCAGGAGTTATTTTATAAACGAAAAAAATTTATATTTGACTCTCGATTAATAATATTAATAATTGACAAATTTCAATTATTAAATAAATATTCATTTGAATCAAACAAATTTTGTTCTTTAATGTATAATAAATTATTAATACTAATTCATAAAAATTAATTTTATTATAAGAACTAAATTAATAAATTTGCTAATAAATAACAACAATAAATAGTTATTATCAATCAATTTTTTATGAATTATTTTCATCACTTCAATTCAATTTTTTTTAATTTTTGAACAGATTCTTCGAGAATTTTCAAATCGATTTGTTTACAATTCAATTTTACAAAAAATTGCAATTATTCGGAAATTCATCAATTAAATATATTGTAGAGAATAAAAAATTAAAATAATTTAAAAAAAATTCTTTTATGTTTTTTCAGAAAAATTAATTCTACAGAATTGTTAGTATGAAAAATTCAATTTTTCGAAGATTTTAATATGGAACCTTTTCAAAATTCCATTTTCTTTAAATTCATGCACAAAATGCTTCTCATATTCAATTATTATTATCCAAAATTTTAACTAAAATTCATTTTTAAATCAATTTTTATTAGTCAATTCTACGATGAGAATTTAATTATTTAAATACAAAAATAAATAATTTATTGAATGGTTGAATTTTTTCTTAAAATTCAATTCCCATAAAGAATTTTAACAACAAATTTTTAAATAATTCAATTTCTTACAAGAATTTTTTACAAAAATGAAATTAATTAAATCGCTGTAATAAAAATTCTATTATTTATAAAAATAATTGAACTTTTACGAAGAAATTTATGAATAATTTTTAAATATATAAATTCTTGTAATAAAAATTTGATTAATTTTGAAAATAATTGAATCCCTGTAATAAAAATTCTATTATTTTTAAAATTAATTAAAATTTTTAGAAATTATTGAATTTTGGAGAAGAATGTTATTTATAAATTTATAAAGATAACTTATAATTTTACGAAAGTTTTTAAAAATTTTAGAACATAATCGAATTGAATTTATTTATTTAATGAAATCAAGTTCCTAGCTGAACATTTTATTATACTTTTGGAAATAATTGATTTTCTGCAATCATTTGTAACTTCTCCGACATTCCATTTTTTTTCTTTTTTATATTAAAGTAAATATACTCTTTGAAGTATTAAACAATTTCTATTTCAGTCAACAGAAGTTTTACTATCAAATTACTAATTTTCCACTATTATTAATCAGTAAAAGACTTTTTAAAAGTTAAAAATTTTTTAAACTTTTCAAATATTGAAAATTAATTACTATTTTATAACTTTGGCTTCCATTTCCGATAGCGTAAACTTACAAGTTTATTAGGGAGTTTATTATGTTTTTTAAAAATGTTAAATTATTGATTTTTCAAAATAAAATTTTCCACTTTTGTGATTTAATGTTTATATTTTTCAATAATATTGATAATAATTTTTACTTATTGTTAATTTATTTTTATTTATTAATAAACAATAATTTTTATTTATTTTTGTCTAATTTTTTCATTAAAATTTTTTTTTAATTTTATTCTATTACATTAAACTTGAAGTAAACCTTTAAAACCGAATTATTTAAAAAGCATTGACAATAATAATAATTTTTATATTATTATTTTATTTATTTTTTAATAATTTCAAAGTAAAAAATTCAAAACCAAGTTATTTGGTAACCATTGACAGAATCATACATATAAATATACATCAAAGAAAAAAAGAAGTAAATTTCTTTTATATCACAATCACGGTTCCTGTCAAATATATATTGTATCGTCAAAAAGACGAGATTGATTCTTGCGGCAATTTTTGATAAAGGATATATAAAATAGGTCAGTGGGGAGAGAGAGAAAGAAAAAAAAAGAGAGAGAAGGACATGTTTACACTCTCGCGAGAAAAGGCAGTGATGTGGCAATCGAAGGTACACAAATGGATTCCACAAATAGCAACATTCGACAAACATAAACGATGTGCAAATCAATCTCTTGTGTGGTCGCGTGCTCTGAATAAGAAATAAGTACTTTGCTTGGGTTCAGTAAAGCCGCGCGTAAGAGGCGCGAATAATGGATCATGTACGAATACGTGCTTAAAGGACTTTTTTTTCTTTTACTTTTTCCTTCTTTTTTTTTATATTATTTCTCATTTTCCCCGATACGACCGATTTACTTCAACTCTCAGGACTTTAATCCTAAAGTATCCTAAATCCGGAAAATATAAATTTTTCAAATATTTTCCTTTCATCTCTATATTAAAAAAACAGAAAAAAATGTTTATCTAGATATTTCTTCTTTTTTAATCCCTATTTTTTCAGAATACAACATATTTCTCTTTTTAATTTCTTATTCTTATTTTTATTTAAACATATCACAGTAAATCGTGAGGTATTAAAACGTGTTGCAGATTAAATTAACACCAAAAAAAGATTTAAAAAATCAATCTTGGAGTTATTTTTTACAATGAATGAAATTTTAGTTTATTAAATTTTTTTATAACTATAAGACATGAAGACATCGATAACTCCGAGTGATCGATTTCTTCCTTTTTTATAATAATTAAAGACGACCAAGTAATAAAATCATTATTTTATATTATATGAATATTATACTTCTTCAAAATTATTTCAATTCAATAATTATTTTCAAAACTTTTAAATTCAATTTTAGTTTATATCTATTATTTTTAATAATAATAATTTAATCAATTTCACGAAATTTCAAATATTCTTAAATTCTTTAATTAAAAGAATTTAGAAAATAAAAACTTCAAATAATATTTCAAAAATTCAATTAAACTTTTTCAAAATGATTAATTTGAATATTCAATTATTTCCCAAAAGTTCACTGTATGTTTTTTTTAATATTCAAATAATCTAAAATTTTAACTGAAATTTATTTTTAAGAAATAAAAATCAATTTTTATTAGAAAATTCTACTAGAATTTAATTATTTCAATGCAAAAGTAAATAATTTATTGAATAATTGAATGTTTTTCAAAATTAAATTCTCATAAAGAATGTTAGTGACAAATTTTTTAATAATTTAATTCTTTTGTCGAATTTTATTAAAACTTCTTAATTATTTTTTTCAAGGAATTCAATTTAAATTGTAAGAAAAATAATTGAAACGCTGCGATGAGTTTTATGAGAATTTTCAAATTTATTAGTTTACAATTAAATTTTCAAATTTATTAGTTTACAATTCAATTTTACAAAATTTCAATTATTCGGAAATTGTGCAATTAAATATATTTATTGAAAAATAAAAACTTGAAATAATTTCAATAAAAATCCTATTAAACTTTTAAAAAGAATTAATTGTACAGAATTTTTTGTCAAAAATATGAAAAATTAAGAATTTCAATGATTTTAGTTTGAAACTTTTTCAAAATTTAATTATTTCTAAAAATCCACCTTATAATGCTTTTAATACTTAAGTATAATAAAAAATTATAACTGCAATTCATTTTTAAAACCATTTTTCTTAGTAAATTCTACGAGAATTCAATTATTTAAATACAAAAATAAATAATTTATTAATTTAATGTTTCTTGAAATTAAATTCTCATAAAAAATGTTATCAACAAATTTTTTAAACCATTAAATTTTTTGGCCGAATTTTAATCAGATTTTTAAGAATAATTAATTACATTTTTCGAGAAATTTGATTAAAATTGCATTAGAAATAATTGAAATTCTGCAATGAGTTTTATTATTTATGAAAATAATTGAATTCCTAAACAAATTTTATTATTTATAAAAATAATTGAATCACTGTAAAAATGTTATTATTTATGAAAATAATTGAATTATTGCGAAGAAATTTATAAAAAAATTTGTAAATAATTGAATTCCTGTAAAATTTTTTATTATTTATGAAAATAATTGAATGTTTGCGTAGAATTGTATTCAAATTTGTTTTAATAATGAAATTCCTTTGGAAAATTTTACTGAAATAGTAGATATTGAAAATTATGAAATTTTAGAAAACTTTTGAAAATAATTGAAATTTTGACAAGAATTTGATTAAAATTTTGTAAAATAATTCAATATCAGAGAAGAATTTTATTATTTATAAAAGAAAATTGAAATTTTGACGAAAATTTTTAAAAACTTTTGAACACAATTGAATTTAGTAATTACGTTACTAACTTAGTAACTTAGTTAGTAACTAACTTACTATTCTCCCTGGAGAAGCTAAAATTCGTTGAATTTTTACAAATCGTTGACCTTGGTGTTTCATTAAAAATAAAATTTCATTCATAGTTAAAAATAACACCAAAATAAATTATTTTAATCCTTTTTGGTGTTAATTTAATCCCAGAGGGAATAATGAGAAAAAGTGTATTTGTGGAAAAAAGTAAAGAAAAATCAATGAATAAAAAAAATCGATTTAGAGGAGAATTAACCACTAAGCAAGCAATAATTGCAATTTTTTTTTAAATTGAAAAAAAATAATTAACAAACTGGAATTGTTATTTTTGTTTTCAAATCGTACATTTTTTTTTATTCGATATTTATTTTAATTATTTTATTATTTATTGTATTGACCGATTATTTTATTGAAATAAATGCAACTGAAAATTAAAATTCTTTACATTAATTACAATAATTATTAGTCCAAAAATTAATAAAAGTTTAAAGAAAATATAATTTTTACTGTAAAATTTCAAGTAAATAAATAATAGTTTATCATAAAATTTTTTAAATCATTAAATTCTTTGGACGAATTTTAATAAGATTTTTAAGAATAATTACATTTTTCAAGAAATTTGATAAAAATTGCATTAAAAATAGTTAATAAAGTAAATAATTAAATAAAGTAATAAATAAGTAAATAAAGAATAAACAATAAAATTCAAAGTAAAAACAACTTTTTACTACAAAAATTAGAATTAAAAAAAGTGTATAACTAAAATTAATAATAAAAACAATAATAATAATACTACTAAAAATAAGTTTTTACTATAAAATTTGAAGTATAAATAATATATTCTCTGTACGACTTTAAAATTTAAAGAAAACAAAATATACATTTCAACTGCAAATTTTTTTCATTCTCTAAATTTTTCAATCAAGACACTAAAAATATAGAATTTCATCTACACAAAATTGAATATTCAACCTTTTCGCGTTCCCATTTTTTCGTGCGTTTGCAAACAAAGGTAAAAATTGCCTTTTTTCATTCTCTTTATAAACAAAAATAAAGTTCATCTTAAATTACAAGTGATAACATCTCAAATTATCGAGGTGTTTATTTTTTGAGTATAAAAGCAGGCAACTATTGCAGTATTTATATTCTGGAACCAATTATTTAATGTAAATGGCGAATTATTCAATACACGTAATCGGGTTTCCGGGATATATGGGAATCGATGGACGCGAGTGGAATACGAAAGAATTGAATGAGTTATAAAATTCATTTTTATTGCAATCGTATTCAACCGTAATCCCTTTAAAAATTCTCTTTCTCTCCCACTCGCCTCCTCCCTCCCCTTTTTCTCTCACTCTTTAAACTTTCGACTGAATTCACCTTTTGCAAATTCTTAATTAAAGACACTTTTAAAAAAAAATCCTTTCTCTCTCTCTCTCTCTGGGTAAAAAAATTTTCCACTTGATTTTTAATCAAATTTTTTAAAAAATTTAACTTTAAAATTTTTTTTTCATGTTGGAAAAAGCACTTACCTTTATTGACCTTTAATGAACAGCATTTTTGTAGAGGTCAATTCTGAAAAAATAGAAAATCGAATAATTACTAGAGGTAATGTTTTAATTAACTCTATTAAAATTATTATAATTTACTTAAATGTTAATTGAATAAACTAAATTAGTATGAACTGTAACTAATAATAATAATAATAATAATAATTTAAACAACTAATAATTGTAACGAATAGTATTCTAAATTAAGAAAAATTCTAATTAATGATAATTGTTATTAACAATAATCTAAATTAGTAAGAATTGTAACGAATAATAATTAGTAATAATTAAAATCAATATTACTCGTAAAAAATATAAATCACAATGAATAAACCTTTTAACTAATATTTATATTAATAACTTAATTAACATTAATATTTACTTATCAATTCAATTTCAAACAAATTTTTTCGCAGACAGGCGAATTTATTTATTTGCAAATTCTCTAAAAGTATTTTATTTATCTTTTGTAAATTTGTTTCCCTAATCAATTTTCGAATTGTTTTTCATACTATCTAGAAAAAAGTGCATGTTTGCTGTAAATTGTTTTTTTTTAAATAATTATACAATCTGTCAAGAGTTGCTTTTCAAGTTTCTATTTTATGCATCGTGTATACCCACATTGTGAATATCTTTAATTGCAATTCAAAGTTATTTATAGCTCTCTATTAATGGCATATTTCAAAACATTTTTTTTTCAAAATAAAAAAAGAAATTTCTTCTCTTTTTTTTTTGAAAAATGCAAAATAATGAATCATTTTCCAATCATAATTATCGAAACGAATAGTAGAAACAATTTTTATATTATTTTTCAATATTTCCTTCAATTATCGTGCAATAAAAAATTCTAATTAAAAGTTTGAAAATTAATTAATTATCGAATCAAAAAAAAAGTGTTACAAATTTTCCAATTTCCAATAATTTATATTAAATAATAATAATTAGTATTGTTTGTATAATATATTTATAAATAAATAAATATTTTTTTCTACCTAATTAAATTTAATATTGTAAATAAAATAGTGATAAAAATTAATTCAGTAATGTAAAAAAAAATCATCTACTATTAAAAAAAGTAATGTTTACTGTTTAAAATAACAGTTTTAAACATTGATTTTTTTTATTTTAACAACAGACGAACAATGACTATTGTCTGCGCGCGAGAACAATCACTACTTCTCGTGAAAGTGTTATACAACCATTTCTAAAGAGAATTTACTAAGACATAATCGAATAAAAACTGAGCCAAAGAAAGGAAATTGAAAAAAAAATTCAAGTGAAAAAAAAGGTTTGTTTGCTACTTATGTACCTTTTACTTAGAATCTCTATATACTTTCATTGATTTTCCTTTTTTTTCGTTTTCTTTTTTCCCCCTTTTTTATTTGCGGCTAATGAAGAAATTTTTCAACAAAAAAAAACACTTTAAATATTCATAAAAATTTTTCTTTACAATTTTTATATTATAATTTTTTTTCTTCCTCTGGCAAAATTTCAATTAGTTTACTTTGGGAAAAAAAAGCGTGACAAGATTCCCAAGTAAGTGATCCCCATAAATTCTCATTGGAAATTACGATTAGAAAGTTCGACTTTAAATTCTGAATTTTTAAGTTGGTATTTCCAATCGGAATTTCCTGAGATCCTGAGAATTACGCATTACCCGGAAAATGTGGTTTTTTCAACTCAATTATTTCAGAGGGGAAATTTCGTAAAATATTAAAATTAATTTCGAAACTGTTTTGACTTAATTGTCGCGAATTATACTTCTTTTAGTTTTTAATATTCTTTTGGTATTTTTTAACCAAAAATTTACGTTTGTTGCAGAACTGATTAAAAAAATAGAATACTTTCTAAATAATAAAATTAATGTTTATTTATTATTTTTGTTAAAACATTGGAATTGATAACAAAAACTTTTTTAAAAAACCAAAAAGTCTCTTTGTGGGAAATAAACAAAAATAATCAATAAATAGAAAAAATTGCCTGAGGCGGGAATCGAAACTGCGCTGTCGAATTCACAGTCAAAGGTATTAACCACTAAGCTACAATATAAGCAAAAATCCGAAATCTAGAGAGAGAAAATTTTTATTTTCGAAATCCAAAATTTAGAACCACTTTTTTTCTATATAAAAAAAAGTTTAATCACATTCATTCGAAACTTGTTGCTCGAGGTCACTGAATACAAATCCCATCTGAAATTAATACCTTTTACTCTCTATTAAAATTGAAACAAAATCCACCCCTATTTCACGCTACTCTTCGCGACCCAAAAAAGAATTCTTTTTTCCCTCCTAAATCGGAATTTTTTCCTCAACTTAAAATTGTTTTTTATCCCAAAAATTATACACTTCCCAACAAAACGTATGTGTCGAAAGTCAAAACTTCAATTTGACCGCACACATCTAATTTAAATTCAATTAAAATCTAATTAACATTTAAATTGAAAATTTCAAATTTCCCCTCCGCAGGGTATTTAATGACAAAAAAGAGTCTTCTTTACCAAAAAAGAAAGCAAGGAAAAAAAATACCATGATTTATTATATTAGCATACAGTAATTAATCTTCCGCGAAAGAAGAAGAAGAAAAAAAAATTGTCAAATGTGATTGAAGAGCATGAAAATTTGCTTATGTGAGAAAGAAAAATTCCTTCTCTCTCTTTCTTTACCCTCAATAAAAAAAAAGGTACAAAAAAAGGCGGAAAATGACGGAAAGAAGTGTCAATAGAAGTGAGAGAACAGAAGTATTTCAGAGAATTATTGCCGGGACGTTGTGCTATTAGAGTGAAATGTTTTTTTTTACCTCTCTGAGCGAAAGGGACGACGACGAACGACGAACGACGACTTTCTCGGAAAGCATTTTTCGTCTTCGATATAACAAATGGAGATATTGAAAGAAAGCGATTTTTGACTTGTGCCCCATGGGTGGGATATATGCACGTGTGGAATTGAGTGACTGGATGGAATATAAGATTGTATATGTGTATTCGATTACACACGTACACTTTCATATTTATCGTACACTATAGTAAAGCAGGGAGGAAAGCTGAGAGTGAGAGAGAGACCTCGGACCAGTGCGTCTCTAGATTTCGTGCCGAGAAGACCAAAAAACCAACTTATAAATTCTCCACTCTTCCTTTTTGTCATCTTTCATTTCCTTCCTCTTTCTCCGTTTCCTTCTTCTTCTTCTTCTTTTTTGTCTTTTATTTTTCACCATTTTTCCTCTCTTTTTATTCTCATTTTTCCTACATTACAGTCCACCTGTTACGCACCCCTTTTGAAATCAAGTGAAAAGAAATTGCGATAAATCTTGTCTCTATCTCTCTCTCGGGGAAAATTCAAAAATCGAGTAATCGTGAAATTGACCATATCAGGGCTTTATTTAATATATATATAGAGAGATATATAAATTAAAGACCCTTGGAAAGCGCTTGTCACCACCCTTCGGCACGCTCTTGTATTTCACCATGACTTTATTAATCAAGGTAAGTGACGGAAGCGCAACAAGTTGATGTCTACCTATGTGTTTACTGCTCGAGTGTCAAACGTCAAGACAGGTCGATATATTTTACCTCGGCAAAATATACACTGAATATATTAATCGAACTTTCATAATCAAATTTTATTTCAAATTTTAATGTCTCTTTTAATTAAAACATAAAAAATTAATTCTTATTTATAGGTTGCAATTTTTTTCTTCTGTACAATTTTTTGCCATTGTTTATAAAAAAAATGTATCTTTAACATTTAATGTCTATTTTGATCAAAACTACAAAAATAGTATTTTTTGTTTATACACTCACAAAACAGTCTATTTAAATAAAAAGGAACCCTTTTACAATAAGCAGATTTTCCCTTTAATATTCGTCTAAAAGGAATTCTTTTTCTATTAAAAGGAAATTCCTTTTAAATATATCCTTTAATTATTTATTAAATTATTTTTGTTTACTATTAAAAAGAAAATTTTTATCGCAGTAGTTTTATTCATTCGTCTTATCAGTAATTCATTAATTTATTTATTTAATTAAAATAATAATTTATTTATTTATGACTCAAATTTATAAAATATTTTAAATTAAATTTTAGAAAATAATAATAACACAAGCCTGTACACTGAAAAAAAAATTTATTTGATTCAAATAACCGATTATTTGACTATTATCAAATAAATATTTACTTAAATTAAATAATTTTTATTTGAATCAATTAAATAATATTTGCTTCAATACTGAAATATTTGATTCAAATACAATTTATTTAATTCAAATAATTATTTGATTCAAGTAAATCTTTATTTGATAATAGTCAAATAATCGCTTATTTAAATCAAATAAATTTTTTTTCCAGTGTAAATAATAATATATCGATAGGCAGGAAAAAATATATTAAAATAAGAACTAAATTTATTTCATTATAATTTCCATATTTATATAACCTTTTAAATTTTTTTTGAATTTTTAAAAGCTATGACTCATTACACTCTATCACTCAGAGAAAATTATTATTTAAATCAAATATATTTTATTTGACTTAAATAAACGTATATTTGTCTCAGAACCAACTAGACTTTTTATTTGTTTTAAATAAAATTTATATTTGACATAAATAAAACATATATTTAAGTCAAGTAAAATTTTATTTAAACTAAATAAAATTTATTTGAAACAAATAAAAAGTCTAGTTGGTTCTGAGACAAATATACCATTTCTCTGGGTGTACTCTCTAAATCTGAATTAGTATAGTTTTCTACTTATGAAATAGTGCGGATTCGTTTACTAATTGAATTAGTAAATTTTTTACTAATTTTTAGTAGTTTTTTTCCTAAGTATTAGTAGAAAATTTACTAATTTTAAATAGTAAAAAATACGGTCTACTAATTAAATTAGTAATTTTCTACTAGCAATTAGTAAAAACTACTATAAATTAGTAAAAAAATGTTACTGATTCAAATTGGTAAACGAGTCTGCACTAATTCAGATTTAGAGAGTACATTTTTAAAGAATTAAATTATATTTTTCAAAAAAAATATATATAAATAATTATTATAATCACCGAAAATTGTTAATATTTTATTTAAATTTTATACATTGTTTATTTCATTAAAAAAATTTAGTTTTATTATTATTACATATTATTAATTATTAAATTTATCCACTGTTGTTTTATAAATAAATAATTATTGTAAAAATTATGCAGATTACCTTTGCATTATTTGACGAGTAATTAAATTTTTTTTATTATTTTTGCATGTTTACAAAAATGTCAAATAACTTGAAATTATCCTATTGACATAGAAAGATTTCATTTAAAAATCAAAAGAAATCAGTTAATATTTAAACGATTTTCTTTTTTCCAATAAACTTCTAACCTTTTTGTATTTAAAAAATTCCTTTTACAATAAAACTATTTTTGCTAACAGTTAAAGAACATGAGTGAGCGTAAGTTTTATTTTTTATTGCTTTTTCCAATCTGATTGTAAAAGAATTTGTCTTTAAAGATATTTAAAAAAATATTTAAAAGCTTTTTAAAAATAGTAATTTTTGTGTTTATGTTTGATTTTTTATTGCTTTTTTCAATATATTTTTTCAAACAATTTATTTAAAATTTTTAAGTTTTTATTTGATTAAAATTTTAAAAATAGTAATTTTTAGCTGTAAGTTTATTGCTTTTTTATTGCTTTTTAAACTGTTTGCAAAAGAATTTATGTTTAACTTTTTATGGACGTTTTGATTAAAATTTTCGCACAATAGTAATTTTTGTTTTAAAGTTGTAATTTTTTTTACTATACAATAATTTTTTCTAACTGCTTGCAAAAAAATTTATCTCAAAATTTATTTTTATTTTTAATGTGTAACATGAAAATATCTGAATAACATAATTTAATTTAATTTACTATAATATAATATAATTTAATCCATAATATAAATTAATTTAAATATTTTTTGTATAATATAAAAATATATTTTTTATATTAATAATACAATTAGAAAAGAATTTTATTTGAGTCAATTAAATATTCTTTGTTTATTGTCAAATAATTATTTACTTGTATGAAATCATTTTTTATTAAATCAGTCAAATTGTCAAACAAATACAGAAATTATCGGTCTAACTAAAATGCAAATGCAATAAATAAATGCAAATAAATATTCATTGGAATCAAAAATTTTGTTGTAAAATCAAATAAATTGACAAGTAAAAACAGAAGGTATCGATTCAAATAAAATTTATTAGATTTTAATAAAAATACTTCGATGCAATTTGTATCAAACAATTTTTAGTTAAATAAAATAGATAGGCAAAAAAATACAGAAATTATCGTTTCATATAAAATATATTTGATTGAACAGTATAAAAATTCATTGAAACTAAGTTAATATTTATTTCTATTAAATAATATTTAGTTAAATCAAATAAAATTATTAAATAAATGCAGAAATTATCATTTTAACTAAATTCGGAAATTATCCGTCCAAATAAAATTTGTTTGCTTTATGTAATTAAAAATTATTTGATTCAAGTAAATGTTTATTTGATAATAGAAAACTAATTGGTTAATTCAATTAAATACCTTTTTATTCCGTGTAAAAAATATTTCTAATTTTGAAGTTAGAATACCTATAATGTTGAAAATTAAAAACTATTTTTTCAAAGTTCCAGGAAAAATTATACGATACTAGAAATAGTATTTTAATTACATTTCAATAATTAATTTATCGAAACTTTTAAGTTCTTTTTTAAATAGTCAAAAAATTGGCAAATTATCCTTTTTATACTAATACTAATTACAAATTACTTTAGTGTATTCCTTCAATGCTAGTTACAAAATCCTTCATTAGATCTCATTGAAACTAATTAAATCGCATTGCAGTAATTGCAAATTAATTATAGTTACCAATTTCAATTAATTAAATTCTAATTGAATTAAAATTTAATTTTAATGTAATTTGAATGCAATTTTAATATAAATTTATTGTCATTTGAATGCAATTCGAATATAACTTGAATGTAATTTGGAGATAATTTTAATGTAATTTGGAGATAATTTTAATGTGATTCCTATTGACATAAATTTAAAGATCAAATTAATATGCGAAAAATCCATCTCATTTACGAAAATTATTAACATAATGAAAGTTTGAAATAAATAAATAAATAATCAAAAAGTGAAATTTAAAGAATAAATAAATAATAAAAATGTGGAATTTAAAGATAAAATAACCTTGATTATTATTTTTGTTCTATAAACATAATAAACGAGAAAAAATAAAAGAATTATAAGCAAATAAATAATAATAATGTGAATAAATAAATATAATAATAAAAGTTAAATTGGATTAAAAATTGTTTTGAAAGGCAAGAATTTAAATAAATTTTTGCCAATAATTCAAAAATGAAAAAATATTTAATATTATCAGCAGTAAACAGTGTGAAAAGTAAATGAAATGAGAGTGTAAAAATTTAAAAGCAAAATATACTCACAATGTGCATTGCACATATCCAATCATTCTTTATTAATATAACTTTTTCCCTGATAATGCTAAATGGAAAATAATAAATATATGCGCTTTTCGCATAAACAGATGATAGCAATGGACAATTGTAAATTATTCATTATAACGAGACAATGATTGACCTATTTGTTGACAATTTAATAAATTTATATACACATACATATAGTTTCTAGAGTTATCTAAAAAACAATAAAAGCATATTTCCAATTAAAAAATGAGAAGATCAATGTTGTCTTCTCATATATATAATCTAGTAAATAAATCCATTATTGGGTTAAAAAACAACGATTCGTTGCAAATAATAATATTACTACATTTATATACATATATTAATAAACTAATATACAAATTATATTTAAATTCAAAAAATATTCATTTTTACCTTATTGATCAAATGAAATAAAAAATAATGATATTTAAATTCATAAATGATTATAATTTTTATCTTTAATGGCATTTGAACTATTATGACGTCACAGCTTTAGAACAAAAACATTAAAATCCTTTACACAAACTGAGATGTCATATTAATTAAAATGCCCTTAATAAAGTGAAATAAAAAGTAATAAATATCAAAATTAATAAATTAAGTTCCATATATATAAAAATAAAATGAAATAAAAATAAAAAAACTGAATGTGGAATGAGATAAAAAAGGAATAAAAATAAAAAACTGAATACTGAATGAAATAAAATAAAAATAAAATAAAATGCAAATTAAAACGAAGAATTAAAATTGAAAAAAATTGATAAAAAAATAAAGTAAAAATAAAAGTTGAATTTAATTTAATTCATCGATTAGCGTTAAACAAAAAATGCTTATCTTTTTAAATTAAAATGCTTCAACTATAATTTTATCGAGACCCCGAGAATAAAATAGCATAACGATTCAATGAAATCTCCTTCGGAATGCCTGCTCTATTAAGAAAACGTTTTAATTAAATAATTTAATTAAACACTCTCCTTTTAAATTAAGAAAATTAAAAAAAAATCACTTTACCCTCAACATATCTTAGAAAAACAAATTTAATTTTAATATGAAAAAATTGTTCTCCTCTATTTTGAGTATTAATTTACTATTATATCATAATTCATTAAAATAATTATTTAAATAAAAAATAAACAAGTTTGTCTATTAATTAATGATTCAATATATTCCACCTATCAATTATTGAAGTAATTAATATTCAATTAATTAGTAACATTGATTCAATCAATCAATAAAGAAATTAATATTTAATTAATTGGTAGATAAATTGATTCTATTAATCAATTAAGTAATCAATATTCAATTAATTACTAATTAGTAAAGTAATTTATTCAATCATTCAATCAATTAATTAATAATTTATTTCTGCAAATGTTTCATTTAGTACTCCATAATTTAATTAACGAAATTAATTTAAATTTTTTATTCAGCAATTGCCCCTGTAATATTTGAACTAAATTTTACATTTACGTTTGCTCCTTACTCTCGAATTTTGACCTAAAATTTAAAGTTCCACTCTCAACTTGCTCAATAAACATTATTGAACGAAAATCTTCTATTTAAATTTAAATTTTTACTATTTTTAATTATTTTCTAAATAATGCTTAATTAATTTTTTTTATTTTAAGTAAAAAAATAATTACCAAAATAAAGAATAAATTGTTTTATTAAATAAAATAATTGTCAGATTCTCTTTAAATGTTCCTAATTTTTAATTTAAAATTGAGATAAATTTTAGTTTAATAAATCATCTTTGGAAATTTTTAATTTCAAGTTAAATTTTAAATACATAAAGAAGATATAAAAATAATAGAAAGTAATTAACCAGTCTTATTGTCTTTTAATTTTAATTATAAAAAAATTTCAAAATTAGTTTTTTTTACTTATTTTAATTTTATGAATTTTTATAGCTTAGAAAATGTTTAGTTTTCTGAAATTTTTAACTGAAATAAACATTTTAATTCAAACAATAATAAAAAAGAATTAATAGTCTCATTATCTTTTAATTTTTTTAATTTTTATAATTTGGAAATTTTTTATTTTTTACTACAATTTTTAATTTACAAAAAAATTTTTAATTTAAAAAGAATTGAAATTAATTAACAGTCTGTTTATAGTCTAATTTTAATATTAATTGTCAGTAATATTTAGGTATTTACTAATTAATATTTATTGATAATTAATACACTGAAAAAAAATTTATTTGATTCAAATAACCGATTATTTGACTATTATCAAATAAATATTTATTTGAATCAAATAATATGTATTTGAATCAAATTTAATTATTTTTTATGCAATTGTAATTCAAATCATTGGAAAGATTTAATTATTTTTTAATATTTTATTAACTTTTAAAGTATTTTAAAATTACAATTAAATTCTTAAAAGAAAATATTATTTTCGTTCAAATTTAATGGTTTTCTAAAATTTTATATGGAATTCAATTATTTTTAACATAATAAATCAAAATTTAAATCCTTCAAAGAATTAATTTACTTTTGAAAATTTTAATAAAATTCTGCCTTAGAACAATATTATAAAATTGTTTGTACACTGAGAAAACATTATACTCATTTCAAGTAAGAAAATAATTTTAATCGATTTTGTTTCATTGAAATTAGTTTCTAAGCTTAATTCCAATATATAAAAAATATTTACTGGTTTGATTCAAAAATAATTTTTGTTTGCATAATTATATGTTTAATTCAAACATATTTTCTGTTTTGGTTTAAACAAAAAATATGTTTAAAAATTTTATGTTTGATTCAAGCTGAAAATTTGATAATAAATAATTTAAAATCAACTATAAATTAGGTTTCAATTAAATATATTATTTTTATAAATGAACCAATAAAATATGTTTCAATTAAACTTAAATTTGTTTCACTGTAATAGCACAGATATTTTAAGTTTGATTTAAACAAAATATGTTTGAATCAAATAAATCGTTTTCTCAGTGCACGAATTCAATTATTTTATTTAATAAATTTCTGGAAATTTTTCTGTATATATATTATTTATTAAAAAATTCGTCTACTATTATCACTATTTCCACTATTTCCTGAAATTTATTTAATACGAATAATCATCTGAAATGTATTTATTTTCATTACATTTAAAAATTATTTTTAAACATTTTTCGAAAAAATTCAATCAATTTCAAATATTTTAATATCATTTTGTATAAATATTTAATTATTCTCAATTAATAGTTAAATCTATGATTAGTAGTTAAAATTAATAATTTATAGTTAAATTTATAATTAATAGTTATTGATAATTTACAGAGTTATAATTAATATTTATTGATAATGAATAGTTAAATAAGTAATTATTAGTTATTGATTTCAATAGTTATTGATAATAGTTAATATAATTAATAGCTATTAATAATTAATGGTTATAAACATTTCAACATGAATAATTAGTTTGAAAAGTAATCTTACAATTTCGCTCTAAATTAAAAAAATTTTCCATCTAAATTTTCTTCTCCAAATTATTCTCCTCTATGGACCCATAAATTATATGAACTTCATTTCGATCACATTTTCTCATCGAAGAAAATTATTATTGAGATGAAGATGTTTATCACAATATTGAATATTAATTTCCATTCGCAACGTAATTCCATTTATCGTAGTAGATAATAATAATAATAATAATAATAATAATAATTAAATCGAGAATATAGTGTATACGGTTTACAATATACATATATATTTGTATAAGGAGGGAACAATGCTTAATAAAATAATGGTATTTTAACAATTTAGTGAATTAGTGTTGGTAATTCATATTGCATTAAAACTGATAAGTTGAGATGGGAATATTATCCATATAGAGAGAGTGAGTGAGTGAGAGGGAGAGGAATATAATACACGGGAGATGAGGAGAATCCTGTGTGTAACAATGAATTGTGCGTTGTCGATGCAATGCGTAATGAATCATCGTGATTGCAGGCAATATCTACACAGTCGCATACAATTGGATATAGCGTATATAGCTGAGAAAGTCAATGAGGTTCGATCGCACAGAGCAACAATGAATAAGTGTACGTTTAGCATTCCACTCAGATAGGAGACATGATATAAATTATATTCCTGATCTCTCTTTCCCCCTCTCTCGCTTTCATTCCATCTCTCTTCAAAATGCATTTGTAATTTGATTTGCGAGACTCTCTGCTGCTGCTGCTGCTGCTGCTGCTAGTATGAAAAATATTACGCTTGATAGGCTTCTCTCTTCTACTTCATTAAAAATCAGGTCACATTGGAAATATTTTACATCTCATTAATATATTGCATAATTTTTCCACACAAACTCGGCGATTAATGTTTATACTTTTCAAAAAAAAAAGAATTATTTTTTTCGAAAAAGAAAAAAAATTATATTCACTCATTTACAAGTCTCTCAGTGTGTGAATACTTATACCAAGAGGTCATAAATTCATCTAGATTATGAAAAACTAAATTTTTAGATATTTTATCAAGGAAGAATCTGACAAACAATCGGATCAAAACTTAGTCCAATGGCATAATTTCGTATAAGATCTCATTAAATTTTCAATTCTCTTCGAAGGAATTTAATTTTCTACATTTTGAAATTTTTACATTTCAAATATAACAATTTAAAGTTATATTTGAATACAAATTATACTTTTTTGTCAATAATTAATAGTTTAATGTAACATAAACTAAAATTTAACAAATGTTTCTTATTGGCAGAAAATTGTAATTTTTATCAAAATGTATAACTTTCAATGGTTTTAAATGTAAATCAAAATTAAATACTTCCTCTTTTCACCAAAACGAATTTAAAATTAAATTTGTCTTTTTCTTTTGAATTACGAAATCATTACATTGAACTAACTTTTGTTTTGACTCTAGGTCAGATGCTTCCTTAATTTTTAACTTCACTTCAAATTACTGTTTGATTAAAAAAAGAAAATTTTTATTCAGTTTCTCCCTGGTTCAATATTTAATTTGTGTTTCCCTTCAGTTACATTTGATACATAATGTAAAAAATTTTTAAACTTAATTTAAATTAAATTTTTTTTTTAATTTCTGTCATTTTTCTATCTTTAAGTATAGGGTTAAACATCATCGAAGAATTATAAAAAATTAATAATTATACACATATACAGTGGGGAAAAGATTATTTGACTTAAGTAACAAATTACTTGTCTATTATCAAATAAATATTTACTTGAATCAAATAATTTGTTTTAAGTCAATTAACTGGTATTTGAACCTATTATTTTAGTATTTGCAGCAAATACCATTTTTAATTGACTAAAATAAAAATTATTTAATTCAACACTGAGAAAACGATTTATTTGATTCAAACATATTTTGTTTAAATCAAACTTAAAATATCTGTGCTATTACAGTGAAACAAATTTAAGTTTAATTGAAACATATTTTTTTGGTTCATTTATAGAAATAATATATTTAATTCAAACCTAATTTATAGTTGATTTTAAATTATTTATTATCAAATTTTCAGTTTGAATGAAACATAAAATTTTTAAACATATTTTTTGTTTGAACCAAAACAGAAAATATGTTTGAATTAAACATATAATTATGCAAACAAAAATTATTTTTGAATCAAACCAGTAAATATTTTTTATATATTGGAATTAAGCTTAGAAACTAATTTCAATGAAACAAAATCGATTAAAATTATTTTCTTACTTGAAATGAGTATAATGTTTTCTCAGTGTACAAAAAGTTTTATAATATTGTTCTATAAGGCAGAATATTATTAAAATTGTCAAAAGTAAATTAATTCTTTCAAGGATTTCAATTTTGATTTATTATATTAAAAATAATTGAATTCCAGATAAAATTTTAGAAAACCATTAAATTTATACGAAAATAATATTTTCTTTTAAGAATTTAATTATAATTTTAAAATACTTTAAATTACGTTTAACAAAAGCAGGACTTTAAATATTTAATTAATTATTTACCTTAAAAAATCATTTTATAAATTTTAATTTACGAATTTTATAATTTTTCTCATTTTTTTCATTTTTATTAAAAAGAAGGGTTTATAATTAAACATGAACTGAAATTAATTTCTGGACATTTCATTAGGAATGTCTACTATTTTCCCGCGTAAATTTTATTATAGTTCAGAATTAAATTTTTTTATAAAATATTATCCAATTTAGACAAAAAATTTTATTTAACTTTGTAAAATTTACTAATTTTGAAGTAATTTTTGGTATTAATTAATAAATATTAATAACTAAACATTAATTATTCAATTGTTATTAATTATTAGTTTACTTTATTTAGTCCAATTTACATAGAATTTTACTATATTTCTTACTAAAAATAGTAAAAGTTTACTACAAAAATGTACCTACATATAATCAAATAGTTTTAATTTTTACTGCAAATAAAAACTAATAATTACTAATTAATACATTAGTTCAAAATATTATTTTATATATGTAGTAAAAGTTGATTAAAAAATGTACAGATTTTCAAATAGTTTTCAATTTTACTACGAATGGAATGTAATAATTTATACAAATTATTATATATTAAATTACTCTGTAAATCTAAATTAGTGCAGATTTGTTTACCAATTTGAATTAGTAAGTTTTTTTACTAATTTTTTAGGTCCCTGAAGTTAGCGCCAAAAAATGTTTCTTTTTTGCAAAAATTTAAAGAATAACTTATTTTTTTAAAGTTTCAGGCTAAAATTTTACCATAAATTTATTTTTTTTACCAGGATGACTTTTATTAGTCAAACTAGTAAAAATTTTATCTCTTAAACTGCTCCCCCCCCAAAAAAAAACTGTTTTTGATGTTAAGCATCGACATCAAATTCAGAAAGAATTATTTTAATATTTAAAATAAAATAAAATGTTAGTAAAACTGATCAGTTCTGAAATAAATTTTAGTATAATTTTCTTAGCAGGTAGTAAAGTTTTCCTTTCAAAATATACAGTAATGATTAGTAAAATTGATCACTTTCGAAATTTTTTATAGTATCAAATTCAGTAAAATTTGCAAATTACACAAGAGTGAAAAAGTTTTTGTATCCCCTCCTTAATATATAATATATTGAGAAGGAAAAAAAAAGAAAAAGAGGGGGTTAAAGTAAGAATTACCATAATTTCAATTTAAGGAATTCAATGTGTCAGTGTACTGCGGTATATATCTTTTCATTCGCCAACATATAGCAGTATCTTAATATCTTTATCCTGCCATTTGAATTTTCTTATACTCCATTTCCGACTAGCATATACGATAGCTTCCTAATGTGCTGCATTTTCCCATCGAGAGATATATATCTCGTAAGACGCGTATACTTTCACCCCAACATCCCATATCTTTCGCCTCCTCCCTCCCTCTCTCTCTTTCTTTCTCCTTTTCTCTCTTTACCATTATTCTGATTTCTTAGCCTCAAGCTGTGCTTTCATATTATATGTATTTATTCTCTCCTTCTCTATAATACATTGCGTGCAAAAAAAAGAAAAACAAAAAACCAAAGAAAGCAACAGTGAAAAAATTATATTCTTTCAAACATTTTTTGAAACTAAACATAAATGTTTATTTAAATCATATAAATATTTGTTTTAGTCACACACACACAAATATTTAATTTAAAACTAATAATTAAAAGCAATAAAATAAAGTAATTGATGCAATCAAAATTTTCTCCACACTCAAAAAAAAATTAACCAAAAATTTTAGATGAATTATTTGTTTGGTTCAATTAAAAGTTTTCTTCGGATAATTAAATTCTTTCTTCGAGTAAAAATTAAAATTAAATTGAACGAAATATATGTCGCGTTCCGAAGAAGGATAGAACAAACATTTTAGGTTATGTTTGTAATTTCCGGAATGAAAATACACAAAGTGGATCAATATAAAACAATTAAGTTCAAGTGTTAAATAATAAAAGCTTTAAATAATAATAAGTGTTAAATTAATAAAAACTGATTCGTTTTAAATTAAACGCAAACTTCAAATTTCTAGCTTCTTAGGTACCTTTTTTCAAAGCTCATTTTGACACTGAAGAAATGAAAGATATATCTTCCGTTTCTTCAGTGTCGAAATGCGGTTTGTAAAAAGATCTGATTTTAACTTTAAATGGCAAACAAAATTTAAATTAAGGATAAAATATCACAAATATATAACCTTCAAATTTCTAGCTTCTTAGGTACATTTCTTCGAAGCTAGTCTTAACACTGAAGAAAGGAAAGTTATATCTCTCATTTCTTCAGTTTAAAAACGGGCTCTAAAGAAAAGTACCTTAGGAATTTCAAGGTTATGTTTGTTATATTTTTCCCTTCATTAAGTTTGTGTTTAATTTAAAGCTAAAATCAGAAGAAATAAAAGTTGTCTTTCCTTTTCTCAGGATGAAAACGCACTTTAAAGAAACATAACCTACAATTTCTTGCTTTCTTCAAAGCGCGTTTTCTCAATGATGAAAGCAAAAAATTGTAAGTTATGTTTTTAATTTTCGTAATGAAAATCCACAAAGTGGGTCAACTTTAAATATAAACCGCACTGAAGTTTAAGTTTTCGTTGCGTCTTAAAAAATTATTAAAAACTGATTTTAGCTTCAAATTAGATAAGGGAGTAAAAAAATAACACAAACATGACCTCAAAATCCTTTTTTTTTGAAAATTAAAATTAAAAACATAAAAATTCTTAGGTAGAAATTCTCCTTCTTCCTTCTCTTAAGAAAGCTTTAAAACACTTTTTCACACTGAAGAAAGGTGGGATATATATTTTTCCTTTCTTCAGTGTGAAAATCGAGGAAAGCGAGGAAAAAACAATAAAATAAACACTTGGAGAGCCAATTAATTATTAAAGTATACGAATTGAGAGGTTAATTAAATAAATATTTATAGAAAGAGAGATAGAGAGAGATAGAGAAGGAGAGAAGAGAATATTTCGGATGCAGGAAGTTGGAAATTGCGTTAATTGATGGACGTTCGTGTTTGGACACGTAGGTCCATCAATTCTACGATTCATCGAACGAAAGTGATATATGTTTCAAGGTATCGAGTATTAATGGGAAAACCATTAGTATCCGTGTCTACGACTACCATAAAATATAATGGTGCTCACGGGAATGTGCACCTACGCAGAGTACTATATATTTTACGAGCGCCTTAATACCGGGACCACCAACCGGCGAGGACATTTCAATGCTCTATAATTAAAATAACTACTTTATTTCACTTCAACTCATTTTTTTCATTTTCACTTTAATACTAACTTTCGCATTACATTCATTGCAAACTCTCGCGTGTTACTATATACTTTTCATGATTCATGTTAATCCCAATGTAATTTCAATTTTTATTCGTAAACTCTCTCTCTCTCTCTCTCTCTATATATATATATATATAGCTGCAATTTCACTCCATTCTGTTCAAAAGCGATTTCCATCAAAATTCGATCATATTTTACTCAAATGTCTATATGAAAGAAAAAAAGATTGTCACTATAAAATTCTTTTACCATCACGAAGATGGTGAAAATTTCTACCAATATTCCAACTCGTTATGTGAACGTTTATTAAATGTGAAAATTAATCATTAAAGCAGTAAAATTCTTTGAAAGAATCCAAATATCAAACATTCAAAAAAAAAATTTCATATAAAATCAATTATTTACTTATTTTCAATGCAATTTGAAAAAAGTTATAAGAATTCCATTATTATTTATTAAAATTTTCAAATAGATGTAAGATTCAATTATTTTCAATAGAATCGTAACTAAAATTTTTGAATTTAATTATTTTCAAAAATTTTATCTAGAATTGAATTAAAGCCTACTAAGTTGAAGTCCGCAACGTTTTAAAAAACGAAAAATAAAAAAAAGAGGTTTTTTCAAATAAAATTCATCTCTAATTTTCATGTGCCTTAATTTCTAAGAAATAAGTTGTTACTAAGGATTCAATTATCAAAAAATACCCTTATTTACAATCAAAAATAAAAGTATCATCCCATTATTTTTTTGTTTTCGTTTTTAAAAACATTGTGAACTTGAGCCTCATTTAAAGCCTTTTGTGCAGAAACAGCATAAGTCCATAAATCGAAATTGTTCAGGAATCAATAAAAACTGTTTTACTTGTAAATGTTGAGATTTTTTCTAATTCTGCTTTTTGCATTATATTCTAGTAACCTATAAGTTAAAAAATCCAATGTGATTAATTTTTTATCTACTTAATATAAGAAATAAAAAAATAAATTAACATTTGGACTTATGCTGTTTCTGCACAAAATGAAATGAAAAACACAGAAAATTTATTGAATCGAGTAAAGTATCAAAGTTTTATTAAATATTTAATAATATTTATTTAAAATATTGAATTTGGATCATTTTTAGTAACATTTTATAAATAATAAAATTGTTTTAAGAATAAATTTAACCAATTTTCAATATTTTAATTGTAAATTAATTCACTCACCATTATCAGTTTCTGCTTTCCTTAAGTGAATTTCATTTATAATACAAACTGTTTAATATAAATTACTAATACACGTCAAGAATATCACAAGAAATTTAAATTTATTAAAAAATATCACAAGTTTTTGCACGAAATGATAATTTAATTATTATTTTTAAAGGATTTAGAGTTCAGTCACTTATTTAATATTTTACCAGATTGTAAAGCTTCATTTAAAGATAAATTTTCAATAAAAAAGTGATTTTCGAAAAAATGGACTTATGCGGTTTCTGCACAAAATAGGAATTCTTTAACTATTTTCAAAAATTAACATTCTTCGCAAGAATTCAATGCGATTTTTACAAAAATCAAAATTTAGAAATATTTATCCTTACTGGTACTATAACATACATTATAATTATATTTATAAATATTTATATTAATAAAAAATAAAATTATTATTTTTATTTTTATAAAAATAATAATGTTACACATATAATATATGTGGCGCAATTTGATACTTATGAAAAAGAATTCAATGTATAATGTAAATTATAAATGCGAATTCACTGCTCTTAAAATGCAGACATTGTTAAATGCATCCTAAAGAGAGTGCGCTAGATTTGAGTGTCCTTGACAGGCGATATTTCAAAAAAGGACCCATACTTAATTATACACGAGGTCGTCATTAGTGTTTTCCTCTAGTCGCGACTTCATAAGTCGCACATAAAAACATTATTATACAATATCATTTCGAACTTGCTATTTTGTTGTTCAGTTTTTTTCTTTTTATCTCTTCTATCCTTTTTTTATTTCTAGTTCGTTATTAATTTTTTTATTTCTTTTAAATTCAATTTCAAGTTGTTATATTATTTTTACAAAATAAAAATAACATTGAGACTAGTTGTAAGAATAATGATCACTCCTGGCAAATGGGCTGGAGTATTAATAAAAAAGTAGAAATAACAATATTAAAAATAATAATAATGAAAATATGTAAATGGTTAAAATAATGAAAATAATTTTAAAAAACATTAATAATATTATTAATAAAAACTCTTAAAAAGTATTACTAATAAAAAGAATTGAAAAAAAATAATAATAACCTTAAAAAAATAATATACGAATAATATTAATTGAAATTAAGATCATAAAATTATAATTATTAAGATCCATGTTTAAAATATCCGAAGCGTTACAAAATATAATATTTATCTTAATTTAGAATTGTTTTTATAAAAATATATGTAAATAAAAATAATGAGGACAAATTTATCGATTCTAATTTAGTTGTATAATGTTTACCAGTTTGATTATACAATCAAAATGCAGGATTAAATTTTGAATACAATGCGTTAATATTTAATATTTTCAACATGATGATTAATCTTAATAATTAATATTAATCGCAATTAAAATTTTCATTTACAATTGAATTTAAATTTTAAATTATAAATATAAATAAATATAAATTTATATTTTATATTATAATTTTATTATTAATTATAAATAATAATTTCTTTCAAAGATTCAAATTTTATTTATATTGAGAGCAATTGAATTCTTTATATAAAAATTATATCAAAGTATTTGAATATGATTCAATTGTTTCGAAAAATGTTTAAAAATAATGTAATTCCTTCCAGAAATTTTTAATAAATTATAATGAAAGCAACTGAATTCTGGCGAAGAATTGTATAATTGTATAATTTATATGTCAAATAAAATTTCTTAAAAGAATTGAATTATAATGGGGAAATTTTATTAAAATTGTATTGTAAACATAAATTACGTTTCGTAAATTGACTGAAATTAAAACTATTCGATTCAAGTAAATATTTAATTGATAATAGTCAAGTAATCGTTTATTAAAATCAGAAAATTTTTTTTTCAGTGTAAATAAAACTTTTATTTAAATCGAATAAAATTTATTTAAAATAAGTAATTTATTGAAACAAAATAAAATTTATTTGAAGAAATTAAAATTTTATTTAAATAAAATAAAATTTATTAATTAGAAATTATTTCATTTTAGATTTTAAAAAAATTATTATTTATTTATCAGAAAATTTTTTTAGTGCAAAGAAAACTTATTTAAATCAAATAAAATTTATTTGAAATAAGTAAAATTTTACTTAAACAAAATAAAATTTATTTGAAGCAATTAAAATTTTATTTCAACAAAATAAAATTTATTCAAATAAAAGTGAGGTTGGTTTTGAATAAAATATATCTTTTTGCATGATTCAACGTTTCAAATACTTATATTTTAAAATTTCAATATTTTCTTAAATAAATTTTACTAAAAGGCCTCTGGACGTTAAAAAATTGAATAAATAAAAAAGAAAAATTAAGACTATATACGCATTTATTCATAATGAAAATTTATTCTTCAAATATTATTTTTTCATTGAATTAATTAATAATTATAATGAAAGGAAAATACGCAATTTTTATTCACCTCTAAAGTGCTAATGACTAAAAAGATAAAAAAAATTATATTACAGATTTCCTTAATGTGCCTGGCAATCTACGCAGTAGCAGCTATTCCTCTCGAGGGACAGCAGAATAAACCAAAAATCTCCGAGGAAGATTTGGAAATTGCTTTGAAAGACAGTCGTTACATAAAGAAGCAACTAACGTGCGCCTTGGAGAATATCAAATGTGACTCAGTTGGTCGTCGATTGAAAAGTAAATTTGCCGACGAATTATTTTTTCACCTTTACTATATTATAAATTTAGCATTCATGCCATCAATATTTTACAAAAGCAAATTTTCCTAATGCTTCATTTTTTGATTATTTAAAAATTATTTTTTATTTAAATTATACATTATTCTACATTATTTTTTTCTACTATTTTCTTTTGCTATTATTATCCTAATTATTGTTAATATTATAATTATTATGTACCTACTATAATTATGATCACTATTTTTGTTACAATTATTATTATTTTAATATTATTATTACTATTATTATTATTAGTTTTAAAATACTTTATTCTACTTAATAATTTAGTTGAAAATTTTTTACTTGAAAAAGGAAACAAATTATTGAATTTTACTAGTAAATTAGTCAAAATTACTATTTATTAATAAAATTTTTACTAATTCAAAAGCAAAAAGTTCGCCCAAATTAGAATTGTTAATTTCTACTAATTTATTAGTAAATTGTAATACATTATGGTATTTATTATCAGAATTAGTAGAATTTACTATTTATAAGTAAAATTTACTAATTAGAAAAAAATTACTAGAAATTACTATTTATTAGTAAAATTGACGAATTCAAAAACATAAAGTCGCAGTTACTCATTCAAATTAGTAAATATTTTTCCCAATTTAAATTTCAAAAGAAAAAGTGAAGTTCATTGGAACATTTTTTTGAATCAGAAAAAACAATTAAAATATTAATGATAATGACGATAACAATTTACAAATAAAAAATAGTTGTATTCAAAAGCTACCTTTCATACGATAGAAAAATTATTATTTAATATCAGATAATTTAAAAGAAACAAAATATAAAATTGTTCCAAGATAGGTACCTTAATAGTAAAAAATTGGAGGTTATGTTTGTAACATCTGGAGTAAAAATACCGAAAGAGAATCAAATACTATTAAAAATTATCAATTCAAGTCTTTGTTACATCAAAACTACTCAATGAAAACTGTTTTCAAATTCAAGAAATTAAAAAAGAACTTTTAATCAAAATAATCTAAACACAAACATAACCTATAATTCGTTTGCTTCTAAGGTACCTTTCTTGGCATCATCGCGTTACAAATAACCATAAAAATAATATTTCTCCTCGTTAATCATATTTTTTTCCCAAACCACCTGAAACAAAACAAAAAAAAACCAATAATATATTTACAATAAAACAAATTCTTTTTCTAGGTCTAGCGCCATTGGTATTAAGAGGCAACTGTCCGCAATGTAGTCCCGATGAAACTCTCTACATCAGAAAAGTTTTATCACACGTTCAAAGAGAATATCCAGTGGAATGGTCGAGACTACTACAAAAGTATTCTAAATTCTAAAATCAAGTTGGCATCACACGAGAGTGAGAGAGAATTTGCCATCTTTCTTACACCGAACACACAATATTGAATGAGAGTGAGCAAGAGAGAATGAAAGCAAGCAAGAAAGAAAGGAAGAAATAAAAAAAAGGAAACTAAAGAAAAAGTACACGTTAGAAAAGAAAACAATCCATAGTAATGCTTTTGGTGGAAAAGAGTTGAAAAAAAGGAAAGAAGACAGAAAATAGAGAAAATGAATAAATGTATGTGTCTATGTGTGTCTCTCTCTATCTGTGTGTAAGTGTTCGAGAGAGGTTCTTGTCAGAATGAGAGAGTGACAGTGAAAGTTGATTGTAAAACTCTTTGGGAATTCCAATAGGAGACTCTAAGTATCTATATCCGTTTTCAATGACGTTTTAATCTATCAGACTTTTATCTTCTTTTTTTTCTCTTTTTTTATCTCCTTCTTTTAATAATATACCCAGTTTTATATATATATATATATATATTTCATATATAACGTGATTTCTGTCTTACGATGTCAATAACTTTCAATTACCTTCTCTTCTTGAGAAATTTAAACTTTCTTTTTCATTTATATATATACACAATACAAAACGAAAAAAAAATGTCGAAACAATTTGTCACTTTTCATACTGTCGATTTTCATCTATTTTTTAAAATGTTTATACCACAGTTTTTATATATGTAATTATAATATATAGATTTTAGGTAATAAAATTGTTGATATATGAAAAATGTATTTGCGGACTTTTTTAATATTCCCTCGTCCTACGACAGTTATTTATTAACTAAATTATAAATAATAATTTCTCTCAAAGATTTAAATTTTATTTATATTGAGAACAATAATTGAATTCTTTATATAAAAATGATACCAAAGTATTTGAAAATGATTCGATTGTTTCGAAAAATGTTTAAAAATAATTCCTTATTATATGTTGAAAGTAATTCCTTTCAGAAATTTTCAATAAATTATATTGAAAGCAACTGAATTCGTGCGAAGAATTTTATAATTTATAATAAAAATAATAACAATTATTAATAATTATTTTTTCAATAATTCAATAATAATTAATAATTTTATTGAAAATAATTGAATTTCGAATCAAATAAAACTTCTAAAATGAATTGAATTCTAATAAATTTTTTTTTTTAATTATATTGCAAACATAAATTGCGTTTCATTAATTGACTAAAATTAAAATTATTTTATTCAAGTAAATACTTAATTGATAATGGTCAAGTAATCGATTATCAACTTTTTTAATATTCCTTCGTCCTACGACAGTTATTTATTGACTATAAATAATCGATATTCTCTAGCGATACTATTATACTATTTAATAATTTTATTATTTTTGAATTACTTTTTAGTTTTATTATTAATTCTTTTTGAAATTTATTTATTTATAAATTGCATTGTCGTACAACATACTAATTAGACTTTAAAGACAAAAAAATTATCAACAATACTTCATCACTTATAAAATCTTTGTAAAATTTTAATTTTTTAAAAAATAATTTCACAAAAGAATTCAATTACATTTCAAAAATTTTAATAAACTTCAATAATTAAAAATTTAATTTGAATTTTTAACAAATACGATTATTTTAAAAACATGAAAGAAATTGGTCATGAAACATAATAATTATCTTCAAAATTTTTAATTTAAATTATTAAAGAAACTTCATATTTAAAAATGAAAATTTCAATTATTTTTAGAGGAAAATAAATATTAATATTTTTAAAGAAACATTCAACTATTATTATACTTTTACGGCGATTAAAATATTTTCAAATTTCAATTTAAAAACCTTTTGAAATTTTATTTTTTCTTTAAATTTCTGTTAAAACGCCTCTATAATAACCACACTGAAAAAAAATTTATTTGATTCAAATAAGAGATTATTTGACTATTACCAAATAAATATTTACTTGAGTCAAATAATTTTTATTTGAATCAATTAAATAGTATTTGCTTCAAATACTGAAATATTTGATTTAAAAGCAATTTGATTCAAATAAAAATTATTTGATTCAAGTAAATATTTATTTGATAATAGTCAAATAATCGGTTATTTGAATCAAATAAATTTTTCTTTTCAGTGCAATTATTTTGCAAAATTCCAACTTAAATTTTATTAAAATTTATTATCAATTAATTAGCATGTATTTATTAATTATTATTTATTAGATGATAAGACAAGTATAAAATACAACCAGAAAAAAATATTTAACTAAGAACTAACTGGACTTTTTATTTCTTTCAAATAAATTTTACTTAATTTAAACAAAATTCTGCTTGGTTCCAATAAAAGTTTAGTTTATGCAGAATGAAATTTGTATTTAGATCAAATAAATATTCTAGTTATCTCTGAGATAAATACTGTTTTAATAATTAATTTCTTATTCAATTTTTTAATTTCTTATTGAAATTATCATTTATAGCAATAATATAATAATTTATATTTCTAATTAAGTATTTTTAATATTTAATTATAAATAATAATTAACATTTTTTAACAATCACCTATTATTATTTATAATAAATTATTATAAATATTGAAATATTTCAGACGAAAATTAATCACCAATTAAAATTACATCATCAATTATGTGGAAAAAATAATATTATAACACTGTTATTGGACATTTTATCATTTTAAGCGACTCTTTTTTGTATTATAATATAATATGTGCATAATGAGGCGTTAACAAGGGACGTTAATATTATATTCGCACAATATAGATGAGAGAGAGAAAAAAAGGAGAGACAGAGAGGGCAATATCACAAGTTGAAGGAACATTTATCAATTTGAGGAGCATTAAAAAAGTTATTTAACAATTCACTGCAAGTGCCATTTAAATTAAAGAGGTCATTGAATGATTTAAACTCTACTTCTAAAGTTCATTGCACACAAGGGTCCCCTCTATTCAAGTATACATATCATTTACATTTAAGCTTTAATATACTCAAATATTAAAACAAATTTTCATAATTTATTATTTCGTTAGGGGTATAAAATTTATGTTAAGCTATTTTTTCCCTTTTAATGAAAACAAATTTTCAATTATCCAGTAAGTTTTTTACTTTTAAGAGAAAAAAAATGTTTAATTAGTATTTTCTTTCCTTTTAATACCAAAAAAATTTAATTTAAAAATTTTTAAGCTTCATTCACCGCTTGACCTATTATTTTTAATAATTTTCGAAAAAGTTTTTTGCCAATTTTTAAATCTGTTTGATTATACACTGAGAAAAATAGTTTGTTAAATCAAACATAAGCAAAAAATGTTTAATTTAAACATATTTTATTATTCAATTAAACATCATTTTTATTGAACCAAACTTACTATATGTATTGAATCAAAATTATTATGTTTAAATCAAACATAATTTTTTGGTTGACTGTATATAACAAAAATAGTTATGTTTGATTCAAATACATTGTTTTCTCAGTGTAATACTTAATTTTACAAAATTTCGATTATTCGGAAATTCTTCAATTAAATATAAATTAGAAAATATAAACTTTAAATAATTTTTAAAAAATTCAATTAAACTTTCTCAAAAAAATTAATTTGAAAATTCAATTATTTCTAAAAATTCAAGATAATACAATTTATTACAAAAAATTGGTACTAAATTGTTTTTACAGTGCATTTTTCTCTTTAAATACACTGTAAAAAAAAGGAGTTAAATTTTAACTCCCCAGGGAGTCTATAAAAGTCGCACCCAATTTGGGAGTTAATGCGAGGGGAGTTAAATAAAAGGAGTTAAAATTTAACACCCAAATGCTAACTCCCCATGGAAAAAATAACTCCCGCGGGTGTTAAATGAAGGGAGTTAAAAATTAACTCTCTTTTGGAGTTAATTTTTAACTCTAAAAATTTAACTCCCTACTCCCGAGTCCGTTAACTCCCTAAATTTTTTACAGTGTATTTAAATAATTGAATTCTTCTGATGAATTTTAATAAAATTTTGAAGGTAACGCATAAAAATGATACTAACAATAAGAACGTATGGTCAAATTTTCATTAAAATCTATAGAAAGGCGTTTAGGGGATGTGATACCTAAAGAATAATTACATTTTCCAAGATATTCAGTTACAAATGTATTAAAAATAATTCAAATTCTACTGGGATATGTTTTATTATTTTTGAAAATAATATTGAATTACTAAAAAGAATTTTATTATTATTTACGAAATTATTTACGAAAATAATATTTTTGTCAAAAATATGAAAAATTAAGAATTTCAATGATTTTAGTTCGAAACTTTTTCAAAATGTAATTGTTTTGAAAAATCCACGTTATAATGCTTTTAATTCTTAAGTATAGTCTGAAATTTTAATTGAAATTCATTTTTTAAACCGTTTGTATTAGTAAATTCTACGAGAATTTAATTATTTCAATGCAAAAATAAATAATTTATTAACTTCATGTTTCTTGAAATTAAATTCTCATAAAAATGATTATTAATCAATTTTTTAAATCATTAAATTCTTTGGACGAATTTTAATAAAATTTTTAAGAAAAATTACAATTTTCGAGGAATTTGATTAAAATGGCATTGAAAATAATTGAAATTCTGCAACGAGTTTTATTATTTATGAAAATAATTGAATTCCTAAAAGAATTTTATTATTTATTAAAATAATTGAATCCCTGTAGAAATGTTATTATTTATGAAAATAATCGAATTATTGCGAAGAAATTTATAAAAAAATTTGTAAATAATTGAATCCATGTAAAAAGTTTTTATTATTTATGAAAATAATTGAATGTTTGCGTAGAATTGTATTCAAATTTGTTTTAATAATGGAATTCCTTTGGAAAATTTTATTGAAATACCTAGTAGATATTGAAAATTATATGGAATTTTAGAAAACTTTTGAAAATAATTGGACATGAACTTGAATAAAATTTTGTAAAATAATTGAATATCAGAGAAGAATATTTTATTATTTATAATGAGAATTGAAATTTTGACGAGAATTTTAAAAAAAATTTTAACACAATTTAATTTAGTAACTATGTTACACTGAAAAAAAATTTATTTGATTCAAATAACCGATTATTTGACTATTATCAAATAAATATTTACTTAAATCAAATAATTTTTATTTGAATTAATTAAATAATATTTGCTTCAAATACTGAAATATTTTATTCAAATACAGTTTATTTGATTTAAGTAAATATTTATTTGATTATAGTCAAATAATCGGTTATTGGAATCAAATAAATTTTTTTTTCAGTGTACTAATTGTAAGTTAGTTAGTAACAAACTACTACTACTACTACTACTATTCTCCCTGGAGAAGCTAAATTCGTTGAATTTTTTTAAATCGTTAACTTTGGTGTTTTATTTAAAACAAAATTTCATTTATGGTTAAAAATAACACCAAGATAGATTATTTGAATTCTTTTTGGTATGTTAATTTAATCCTAGAGGGATTAAACTGTTGCAGATTATTTTAATTCATTCTGGTGTTATTTTAACACCTCACGTTTTTCTATATGTGAAGGTATTCTCGAATTTATCGAAACTCATTAGTTTCGATGAATTCGAGAAAACCTTCTTCATTTATACTTTTTCCCCGCTGTAAATATCACTCGAAAAGAAAGCAATTTCAAAATGAAGCCATTGCATTGTCTTTTTACGTTACTTCCCGTTGTATATAAAATGACAGTGTCAAAGTGTTTTCTTTTCGTCTTGCGGAAAAAAGAAGTTTCAAGGGCTCCTTAAAGTTAAAGTATATAGAAGGTAAAATCGACATAAAGTGGTTGGGGGAGTTAAGGTCCTTTTTGAGATGGTAAAAAAGGAAAAGAAGAAAAAGAAGAAGAAGAAGAAGCAGAAGAAAAGGAGAAAAAAATAGATAAGAGAGAAAAAAACAGGAAAATGAACAAGACAGAGAGAGCGAGAGAGAGAGAGAGAGAAAAAGGAAACATCACGAGCTTTCCAACGAAACGAGGCATCGTGGAATAAATTCGTATGCACGAGGCGGCAAGTCTGCGTGTCGTGACGTAAGCTTGTTCATCTTGCGTCTAAAGTGCAGCACGGTCTTTACTCCATAAGTTTTCCAAGCTCTCTTCGACCTCTCGGGGATTATACGTGAGTTGCTATCGGTCCCGAACAAAAGCAACTCGTTTTCGTTCTTACACAGAGAAAATAGATAAAAAAAAAATAGACAGAAAAAAAAGCTATATAGTGAAGTTCCGTTCGAAAGTTCTTGCGCTTGAGGAGCCTTTATATAACATGAGGTTTTAAAGCATATAGGCGCAAAAGAAGGAAAAAAAGCTCCTTCCAAGCGCGCAGGTATATATAAGGAAAGAAAAGAAAGTGATTTCTTTCGTAAGGACCAACCTCACAATTTACAATACATATGTACCATGCCACCTTTTTTACCCCGCAAGCTTTCCTACACCTAAGATATATATATATACAAAAGTTGCCAAGAATATGAATTCGAGGAAAAATAAAAATACGAACACCATTTCTCCCCCTTTTTCATTACACTCATCTTTTTTTTACCCTCTTCTTTTTTTTCCTTCTTCTTCTTACTACAGAAAAGAAGAGTCGACAGCTTGAAGATTCGTGTTAAAAGAATATTTCAAAAATTTATATTTTCTCAATTTCGCCCATTCTTTCTCTCGCACCTGCGCGAAATATTTCGTTTCCTCTTTATCACACTGCGGTAAATTTCTCAGATTTTTGCAGAAATTTTATTCAAGAAAATGTAGTAATAACAAGAATCCTGAGTCAATCTTTTCTTGCATGTAAAGTTGTCGTTGGTTGCAAGAAACATTTAATTTTGTTTTTCCCTGATTTCCAGACTAAATTTTGACTTTTTCCCTGACACTAAAGAATATTCTGATTTACTCTAAAAATTATAAGATATTCATAAAAAATGTTGTATTACATTTATTTACGAATTCCTTGAATTGTAAAATTATTCAAAAACACCAATAACTTCATTTTTAAATAAATATTTATTAACTATTTGTTCAATGGAATTAGAATCTTCAAAAATTTCAAATTATTATTAATCATTATTAATTGTTATTATTATTTCCATCATTTTAATTCAATTATTATTTTTTACAATTTTTAACTAAAATTCTTCTTTCAATCAATTATTATTAAGAATTTTTAAAAAAGTTCTTAGAGAATTTCCAAGTCCATTTGTTTAAATCTAAAATTTTATCTGCAAGTTCTACGAGAGTTGAATTATTAAAATACAAAAATAAATAATATATTGAATAGTTGAATATTTCTCAAAATTAAATATTTATAAAGACCTTTATCAAAATTGATAAAACAAATTTTATTGTTACAAAGAAATTCAATAGAATTTTTGACAAAAATGGTTAAATTATAATATTATACAAATAACAATAAATTTTTTTTTAAATAATTTAATTCCTTCGAAAAATTTTAATAAAGTATTAAAGAATAATTGAATTTTTCGATGTATTCATTAAAAAATTTATTTAAAATAATTAAAATCCTGTGATGAATTTTATTATTCATAAAAATAATTGAATGTGGGCAATAAATGTTATTTGTAAACTTTTCAAAATTCAATTGTTCCTAAAAATTCACTCTATGATTTTAACCATCAATTATATAAAATTTTAACTGAAATTCATTTTTAAATCAATTTGTATTGGACAATTCTACTAAAATTTAATTACTTAAATACAAAAATTAATCATTTTTTGAATAATTAAATAGTGCATCAAGAATAATAAAATTCCAAAAACAGTTTTATTATTTTGATAAATAACTTTAATTATTACGAAAAAATTTGTAAATTGTTGAATTGCTGCAAAATTTTTATTATTAGTAAAAATAATTAAATGTTTGAGAACAATTTTATAACATTTTTTTAAAATTAGTTTTTTTGTATTCAGGTCTTTAAATAAAAAGTTTTTTTTAAGTACTTGAATTCGTTTGGAGAATTCTATAAAAAAACAAGATATTGGAAATAATTGTGAAGAATTTTATTACTCTTGACTATAATTGAATTTCTTCAAGCATGTGTAACTTTTCTATAAATAATTTTTAAAGCAATTTAATATTTTTTAAAATAGAATTCTGATAATGAATTTTATGAACAAATTTTTGAATAATTGAATTTTTTTTGAAGCATTTTAATAACATTTTTAACAATAATTATCATTTTTCGTGAAATTTGATTAAAATTGTATTAAAAATAATTGAAATTCTTTGATGAATTTTGTTATATATTATAATCATTAAAATACTTGAGAAGAATTTTATTATTTATATGAAAATAATAAAATACTTGTAAAATTTTTTTATTTTTGTAAATTATTAAATTATTAAGAAGAAATTAATAAAAAATCTGTAAATGATTGAATTCTTGTCAAGAATATTATTACAGTTGCGAAAAGATATTAGAAATTTTGACAAGAACTTTAAAAAATTTTTTTAACATAAATGAATGTAATTTATATATTTAATGACATCAAGTTCCTAAGCGAACATTTTTTTATTCTTTTGAAAATAATTGAGTTTCTGCAACAATTTGGAACTTCTCAGAAATTCAATTTTGAATTATTAAAATTTATCATAAATTCAAGTTACTAATTATCCTACTTCTCTTTATGATGATAAATCACCAATTTTACGAATCACCAGAGAAAAAAAATCACAATTTTCCTTTTTCTTTTTTATTTTCATTCCCAAAAATTGAACTTCGAAATTGAAATTGAAACTGCAGTTCACAGTTGAAAATTTCATTGAATTTTGATTGAAAAGTGGCTTTATAGTAATAAATTCCATTATGAATGACAATCGTAAATGTTATTAAGGTGCAGAGAGAGAGAGGGGGGGGAATTCGACAATCACAAATTACAAACGATAAAATTGTAGTTGAAAATGTAATTTGAATGCCTGTTCCTTCATTAAGGTTGAACTCTAATCCTGAGTGTCGATAGATACAGCACAATCGGATTGGATGATCAGCGTTGCATGTGTGGTGCGGGCGGGAATCCAATAAAAGCGAGGGAAATGAATGGGGCTTTTGAACGTGAAGCAGATCCGTAAGTGGAGAACGCGAGCACGAAAAGGCTTAATGAAAGTTGCCTGTTGCTTTCCTGAAAATAGCCACAAAATTGATGAACAGAGAAAGAGAAAAAGAGAGCGAGAGAGGCTAGAGAGGCTAGAGAGAGAGAGTGAGTCAAGTCAAGAGAAAAGAGAAGAAAAAAAGAGAAAAACGAAAAAGAGAAAAAATAAAGAGAATGAGAAAAAAAGGGAAATCGAAAGAGAAAGAGAAAAAAAGAAAAAAAGGAAAATATAAAGGGAAACAGAAGCAGAAAAGAGCAAGAGAAAGAAAAATAAACATGAAAGATAAAAGAAACAAAAAAAGGAGAAAAGAAAAAAAAGAGAAAGAAAAAGAACGAAAACAAGGGAAGGAGAAAGAGGAACAGTAAAGAGTAAGGGAAAAAGTAAAAGGAAGACAAAGAAAAGGAATTAAAGAAAGAAAAAGAGGAAAAAAAGAAAAAAGGTGAGACAAAGAGAATAAAAAGAGAGATAGAGTCAAAAAGGAAAAGAGAATAAAATAAGTGAAAGAGAACTAAAAAAATATAAAACAGAAGAAAAATAAAAATATTGTTAAAGAGAGAGAAAAGAAGAGAGAGAGAGAGAAGGAGGAAGAGAAAAGTATTAGGAAAAGACAGGAAGAAGAAGAGAACAAGACAAGAAGAAGGGATGAAGAGTATAAGAGAAATAAAAAAAGGAAGAAAACGACAGAAAGAAAGAAATTAAGAAAAATGGAGGAAAAAAGAAAGAGATTGAAAGAAAAGAAAAAGAAAACAGAGAGAGAGAGAGAGAGAAAATAAATAGAAACAGAAAAAGACAAAAAAAAAGAGTTAGATAAAAATAAGTTAAAAAAGAATATTTAAAAAAAATAAGTAAAAAAAATATTTAAAAAAATAAATAAAAAAAGAATATTTAAAAAAATAAGAAGCAGGAAGAGAAATAAAAAATGTAAGGAAAAAGAAAAGAAGAAAGAGAAAAAAGGAATAGAAAAAATACGAGAAAGAAAAAAGGAAATGAGTGAGAGGGAGAGAAAAGGCAAGAATAGAAAAACAAACAAAAGAGGAGGAGAAGCAAAAAAAGAGCAAAAGTGCCAGATAAAAGAGCTAATGAAACAAAAAAAGAAGAGAAAAAGAAAGAATCGAAAAAAGCCAAAAAAAGTAAGAGAATGAAAAAAGGAGAAAAATTGAGAAAAAAAAAGAAAGATAAAAATACAGAGAGAAAAAAAGAAAAAATAGAAAGAGAGGAGAGGAAGAGAATAAGAATAAGGGAAAAAGAGAATAAAGAGAGAAAAAGCTCTTCACATATATAAGAATTTCTTCTAAATATAGCGTTGAAGAAAATCGTCTTTAGATGTACGACGAAATATACGACAGACGATCGCCAAAAGGGCAATCCACCACCAGACTCACCGAGGGGATTTCCAAAATGTCCACTGAAAAAGAAGACGAAAGGGATTTACCAAAACCGGAAGTTGCCCACGGCTCTCAATAACTTGGTAAACGTAGACATCGTGTATAACATGTGCAAAGAGAAACTCTGTTTCAAACAGATTCTCCATATATAAAGTGTCACTCACACTCCAACAATAAAAAGAAGATTCTCTCTCTCTCTCTCTCTCTCTTCGTATTATATATTTTTTTAATATATCGAAACACTTGGCAAAATTTATTACAATACCAATAATGAGTCATCAATCCTTGACTATTAGTTGCCATAAACGATTTAGTTGTTACCGTAACCGAGTAATCTTAACAAGTTTCAACCGAAACTTATAATCGTATTTGATCGGTTACTGCAAACAATTCACAATGCAAGTGCTATATTAGCAGCATCGCTCGGTTGTTTTTAACTAAAAATTGGTTATATTTAACCTTTTATTTTTCTCAGTGAATGTTTACCAAATTATTTGTTTCAAAATAAAATTTATCTAATTTATAAATGTAAATAAATAAAAATTTGAATGCTATTTAAATATAAACAAATAAAAAAAATTATTTAAATTAATTTATTATAATAAATAAAAATTATATTTGGTTCAAAAGGTACTTTACTTGTCACAATTAACTATTATATTTGACTAACGACAAATACTTTTCCTTAATATTTATATTTATAATATTGTTATATCAAGAATATTGTTAATATAATAAAAATAATAATGATAATACAAATAATAATAATAATAATAATCATATTTAAAAATATTCGTAATAATAAAGAAAAAAATAATTAGAGTGAAGTATATTATAATCAATATATATTATAATAAAATCCCATCATCAAATAAAATTATAAATTAATTTTCGTTCAAATTTAAATTGATATCGTATTAATTTAAAATAAATATAAAGTGATATTACACTTTGTGATAAATATTTAATTACTCATTTAAGATAATTATAATATTAATACATGTAATTACATTTTATTTTTAATATTATACATTATGAGTAACGATAGGAATATATATATATATGTTCTATATTTAACACATAATACACATATGCCCTACACATATACGATATTATTAAAAGTTACTGAGAAAAATAATTTTAAAAAGTTTTTACTTTAGTTTCGCGTTAAACAAAGTAGAAAATTGCGAAAGTTTCTATTATATTAATATCGGAGAATTTCATTGGTATTTCACGATTATTTTACTTTTTATAAACTTTTCAGGAAAAAATATCATACTTTCATACATATATATATATATCTATAAATACGTATAGCATAGAACGTTTGAGAATGTTATAATCTTTATTACATTGTTTATAATATTAATTTACTCTTCATACTTATTGACTCAAAATACACTTGTTTTCATTTCCTTTTATTGTACTTTATTTAATAATAAAGTTGTAACATTCTTCTTCAATATGAAAATCAAATTCTTTGACAAAATTTGAAAAAATTTACTTTTCTTCTGAAAATTTAACAATTATTTAAATTTTTTTAATAATAGAACAAGGGGCCATCCATAAACTTCGTTATCAATTTAGAAAACAAATCTTCAAGTTTAGATCAAAACGGGAACGATTCTCAAAATTTAGCTCGAAAAGAAATCAAATCTAAAGAATAAGGTCAAAAAGAAAAAAAATATGAAAAATTAGGTCAAAAAGCAAATCTAATAAAAATTATGTCAAAAAAAACAAATTTCAAATTTTAGATCAAAAAGTGAGCAATTCTCAAAATTTAGGTCGAGAAGAAAACAAATCTAAAGAATAAAGTCAAAAAGGAAACAAATATAAAAAAATTAGATCAAGAAGCAAATCCTAAAAATTAGGTCAACAAGGAGACAAATCTCAAAGTTTATATCAAAAAGGGAATAATTCACAAAATTTAGATCAAAAAGGGACCAAATCTCAAAATTTAGATGAAAAAGAAAACAAATGTAAAAGTTTAGGTCAAAATAAAAACGAATTTAAAAAATTAGGTCGAAAAGAAAATTAAACTTCAAAGTTTACACCATAAAGGGAATAAAAATCAAATTTTAGGTCAAGAAGAAAGTGAATCTGAAAATGTTGGTCAGAAAGAAAGCAAATTTCAAAAATTAAACCAAAAAGAAAACAATTCACAAAGTTTAGATGAAAGAGGGAACAAATCACAAAATTTAGATCAAAACGAATCCAAGTATCAAAATTTCGGTCAAAATAAAAACAAATCTAAAAAATTAGAAATAAAAATTTTAAAGTTTAGATCAAAAAGGAAAAAAATCTCCAAATTTGGATCGAAACGAAAACAAATGTCAAAACTTAGGTCAAATTAAAAACAAATCTCAAAAATTAGGTCGATAAGGAAATAAAATCTAAAAGTTTCGATCAAAAAGGGGACAAATTTCAAACTTTAGGTCAAGAAGAAAGTGGATCTGAAAATTTAGATCAAAAAGGAAACAGATCTCAAAAATTAAGCCGATGAGGAAAAATTTACCAAATTTTAATTAAATTTACTTAATTAAAAATTCGTATAAGGTTACGTAACATTTTTTTATATTATATAGAACTTCAAATAAATTCTACGCTTCTCTATTTTCTATGTAACCTAAATTAAAGTCAAATTTAATATCAAAAATTAAAAGTTAAAGCGAAGTTTAATGTTATCACTCTGTATTAACTTCCTTGAATAATTTTCAAAACATTAAATATTCTGCTCTGTGAAATTTGCTTCAATTAATATTTTCCTCTCGAAATTCTTTACTATTCCCAACTCGACGTTTTAATACTCAATCTGTCTATATCAAAACAGATATTTTATGTATTCAAAAACCCAAAAAGAACTAAAAAAATCTAAACCTAAAATCTAAAAAAAAATTACCTAATCCTTCTGAGAGCTTAAATTTTTATATTCCTTTAAAAAAAATAATTTTTTACAGGAAATAAAATTTCACACCTTCTTTCTCAATTGTTTCACACAATTTTTTTTTCAAGTTTCGAATAAATTTTTTTCTTCCAAAAAAAAAGTTTTCGAACAAATTTTTTTGATTTACCTAAAATTTGTTATAGTTTCGTGTGCGCGCGCAAACATTTTTATTTCAATGACACTTTTTTATTCGCTCGGTACTTTGTACATTTAGCAGTAGCAGCGAAAAAAAAAATTTTTCTCTCTCTCTACTCCGAAAGGCAAACACTTTACTTTCAACAATGTAAAACAATGTCATTGCGCCCATAAAAACTCCTCTATTCGCGACTCTCATTAAAAAAAAAGACACACACACACAGAGAGAGAGAGACCCACACATAAATAAAAAAAGACAAAAAAATGTGTAATAAATCCCTGCATCACGAGGCTCTAAAAAGCCATAAAGAAATTTCATTATTTAAAAAAAGAAAAGAATTTTTTTCCTCCCAACTTTCATTGCACCACAATTTTCTTATATAATATGTAAAAAGAGAGATCATTGTGCGACAAAGTAGGTGGTATACTAATTTACGTTTATGAATTTAATTAATGACATTGTTCGTTGGGTTGGGAAAAATAAAGAAGCAGCCAAACGTGCTTGTTTATTTTAACCATAGAAATAAGAATTAATAAAATAGATTTCTATTTTATTATTAGAATTATTTTTCTGTGTAGAAATTTAAATTTTCTCAAAGTCGACCAATATTAATTTTTTATTTATTAACTTATTAATTTCCAAAACAAATAATAATAAAAATAAAATACTTTAAGGCTCAATATGGAGATGTTATTCTCCACCTGCGAACGCCAACGTCGCCGCTAGATGGCAGTTTAGTTCTTTCTTAGAATTTCTCCTGCCACCTGGCGATGACCTTGGCGTTCTCAAGTGGATAAATTAAACCACCAATTTCTCCTTCAAAATGTGTTTGAAATTTTTTTTCTTTTCCACATTTAATCGAAGAAAAGTGCAGTATAGTTATAAACAGTGTAAAAAATATTACTGAATTTATTAATAATAATAATTTAACGTAATTTTCTAATTTTGTGTATAATGAATTATTTAAAGTTAAACAAATTAAAATTGTAAATAAAATTGTAACTTCAATGTCAACTAAATTTTGGTACGTTGAGAATTTTTTTTTAATCAAATAAATTGTTTTCTCCGCCGACTTATTAATGTTTTATTAAACTTTCGATGAATTCAAAATTATTACTGGTTAAATGTTTAATGTAATAAGTGACAATGTATATAATTTCATAAAGAAAGCATTTTTTTATTTTAATCTATTATATGAAAATCTAATCATATTTTTTTACATGTTTTATTCAATAATAATTCTAAGTCTAAAAAATGCTGAGAATTTAAAACATATTTAAAAATTAAAACTTTCATTAAGTTCATACCAAAAGATTTATTTTATTTTCATTTCAATCTACAATTTCAAAACCTAATTATTTTTTTACTTGTTTAATATTGTGTATAAAAATAAGAAAAGTTATCAATCATTGCAGAAATTCTGTTATTTTCAAAAGTAATTAAATTCTTCATAGAAACTCAATTATGTTCAAAAATTTTTAAAAGTTCTCGTCAAACTTTCATTTATTTTCAAAATTAATAAAATTATTTTTTGAAATATCGAAATATATTTAAAAAATATGATAAAATTCTTTACAGAAATTCAGTTACGTTTTAAAAATTTTGCCAAAATTTCAATTATTTACAAAATATTAAATAATTTTTCTTCAAAATTCCAATTATTTACAATATTAATAATCATTTTTTTAAGTTCAATTATTTTTAAAAATTTTAATAAAATTGTTGACAAAATTGTTATAATAAATAATAAAATTATTTTTAGAATTTCAATTTATTTAATTAATAATGAAACACATCGCTGAATTTCAATTATTTTTAATATAATTAAATTAAAATTCAATTATTTAAAAATTTGCTCTTAAAAGTCTTTATCAGAATTTCACTTTCAATTACTCAATTAATATTTTTGTATTTAAAATTTAAAAGAATTGTCTTCTCTCATAGAGTTAAAAAAATTGATTTAAAAATGAATTTCAGTGGCAATTTTTTATTAATTCTGTAGAATTACTTTTTTTAAACAGAAGTTTAATTGAATTTAAAAAAAAAATTATTTCTAGTTTCTTTTTTCTAATATACAATTAACTGAAGAATTTCCGATCAATTGAAATTTTATATAATTGAATTGTAAACAAATGGATCTGTAAATCCTCAAAGAACTTTTTAAAGAACTATTAAAAATAATTGATTTAAAGAAAAATTGTAAAATTACGAATATGGAAGAAAATGTTTATAGATTTAATATGGAGATGTTATTCTCCACCTGAGAACGCCAAGGTCACCGCTAGATGGCTGTTCAGTTTCTTCTTGGAATTTCTCCTGACACCTGGTGGTGACCTTGGCGTTCTCAAGTGAAGATATTTAATCACAATTTTCGCCCTCAAAATATAAAATTATTTTATTTCGTTAAAAAAATACAGTAATGTTTAAAAATAGTGCAAAAATTAAGCACAATAAATTTTTTTACATAAAACCTGGGGACCTATATTAAGCCCAATAAATTTGCCCTTACGAGTGGAGACCAGTATTTATATTCATAATAGTATCTGTAATCAATTTTTTAACACAGGTGGAAGCAAATATGAAGCCTAATAAATTTTTCCCTACAGTCGGGTGTCAAAATTTAGCCTAATCAATGTTTTTGCACGTTAAACGAGAAAGAGAGAGAGATAAAAAAGAAATCTCATTGAGGTTGCAACTATTGTGTGTGACATAAAAACGGGAAAAAAAATATACGCACGCAAAGTGTAGAAGAAAAAAATAAAAAGGGTGAATGGAGAGAATAAAAAAAAAGAGGGGAGGGGGCGAAGAAAAAATAAAAATCGGGTAAGTATTCTTCTAATGCAAGGGCCTGGACCATAAAAGACAGGGATACCAGTACCTCCAACTCTTACACCCGTATACCAACAAACCATCCCAACCACCACCCCCCTCCCCACCATATCTACCTAACGCGTCTATGATGCTCGTGAAGGAGCGAGAGGGGCATATTGAACCCAGGTAGAATAGGAGAGAGCTTTCTCTCTTAACAGAGAGTAAGAGAGAAATTCAGGGAGCGAGAGGAATAAAAAGAGAGGGAGAGAGAGAGAGAAATAAAGAGAACGATAGAGAGAGAGAGAGAGAGAGAGAAAAAGGGAGAGAGACAGAGAAAAAAGAAGAGAGTGAGAGAGAGAGAGAGAAGGAGAAGAAATAGAAAGTGTGAGAGAGAGAGAGAAACAGAGAGCAAGAGAGAAAAAAGAGAATGAGAGAGAGAGAAAGGTAGGTATACGTATACACGGGTAGATACATAGCACAGCTTGCGGAGGGCACAAGTTAGTGTCTATATAGGCAAGAGATCGATAGAGGACAGAATCCCGGGACATCCCCAGCGATCCTGTTCTCTTATTCTTGCAAGAAGCGTCCTAGTAGCGTGGCCCTCGTACCTTTCACGGGCATTGCCGTTCATGTCAAGACACAGGAGTCACTTTGAATTATCGTGTTCCTTGTAACAATTCGCACACACGCGATTATTATATGATTCAAAATGCAATGAGTAATATGCCATGTGCCATGTGTCCCTTTTCCGGTATATCTCTTCCTCCTTTTCTCTCTCTCTCTCTCATTCTCTCTCCTACCTCTGTTTTTCCATTTCGCTGCAGAAAATTTATCCCCCGAATGCTGAATCAGCTCGAAAAATTATTCCATTTACAATATATATTAAAGTTTATTTTTTTAAATTTAGATGCATTTTTTTCTAATCTACATGATTCATGCAAGTGCGACTATTTTTGGTTCAATTCATTTGTTATTGTTGTTACTTTTTATCAATTTGTATATATAAAGGAACGATTAGTTTTAATATTAAAACTAACAGTAACATGTAATTGCCACGTGTACTTGAAAATAAATAAATAATTGTATCAATAACTGAACGTCTAAAAAATAAATAAATTGAAGAATATAATTTCTTTGTCAATTTGATTAAAAAAAAACAATTCTAATTGTCACGTGGACTTGAAAATAAGAAATTATAGCAATAATTGTTCGTCTAACAAATAAATTAAAACATAATTTCTTTCTCAATTTGATAAAAAAAAATAAACAAATCGAAAAATAATTTCATTGTCAGTTTAACTAAAAAATCAAATAAATTATAATTGTCACGTGAACTTGAAAATAAGAAATTATAGCAATAATTGTCTGTCTAACAAATAAATAAATTGAAACATAATTTCTTTGTCAATTTGATAAAAGAAATAAACAAATCGAAAAATAATTTTTTTGTCAATTTGACTAAAAACACAAATTATAATTGTCACATGTACTTGAAATTAAAAAAAAAAGTATATACTAATATTTGCACTTCTATTTAAAAATGAGTAAAAATCTTCTTATTCATATGTGTTTTGTAACAAAAATATTATTTTGTTTTAACGTTTACACAGGGTTGATTAAAAAATTTAATTTTGTTTTTCTCTGACATTCAGAAAAAATTTTGACTTTTCATAGAAAAAACTGATTCGTTTTTGTTGCATCTCAAAATGAGTCTATATTAAATTTTTAAATGACATAAAACGTGGCGCCATCTGCCTTCCTCATTTTTGATGCGTATCAAATTGAGTCAGATTCATACTCAATTTGAGATCGAGTTTTTTCTGTGTTTTCATTTTCCTCAACTCTATAAATAATATTTTGTTTCACTCTGAAAATTAAATTTTACGAAATTTCAATTATTCAAAATTTCATTCATTAAATATTTAATAGAAAACGAAACTTTCAAATAAAGTATAAAAAATTGCAATTCTCAAAGATTTTAATTTAAATGCTTTTTAAAATTCAATAAACTCTAAAAAATTCATGCTACAATGCTATTATAATATTAAATTATTATTATTATCATTAGTTTAAATTAAAATTCATTTGTAATTCAATTTTTATTAGAAAATTCTATCAGAATTCAATAAATGAAAATTGAAATATAAAAGTTAATAAGTTATTGAAAAATTGAAGCATTCTGAAAATAAAAATCTGATAAAGAATTTTATAAATAAATTTTTAAAAAATTGAATTCTTTTCACGATGTTTAAAAAAATTATTAAGAATAGTTACATTTTTTAAGGAATTCGATAAAAATTGTATTGAAAAAAATTGAAATTTTGACATGAGTTTTGTTATTGATAAAACTAATTGAATTTCTAACAAGAATTTCAATGTTCATCAAAATAATTAAACACCTGTAATAAAAAATTTATTACGAAAATAATTAAATTTTTACGAAGAAATTTGGAAAAAATTGCAGAAAATTTTATTCTAATTTTTATAAAATATTGTATCTTCTTGGAAAACTTTATTAAAACAATTGAGATTGAAAATCATCGAATTGAGGAATTTTTTAAAAAATAATTGAAATTTTTTCAAGAATTGAATTAAAATTGTTAAAAATAATTTACATTTTGATAAGAATTTAAAATCATTTTTTAACATAATTGAATTTCTGAGAAGAATTTTATTACTTTTAAAAATAATTAAATTCTTTCAATCATTTGTAAATTTTCAAAAAAATTTATTTTTTACAAAAATTCTTCTATTAATAAATCCATCATTTCTAATAATATCTATTATATTAAACAGTTTAACTTATTTCAGAAGAATTCTAATTATTAAAATTTATCAAAAATCTAAGATCTTGAAAACTTCTAATTAAACTAATTCAAAATTAAAATTGTCAATAATTTTAAATTGAAATCTTTTGAAGATCATCTATTTATGAACAATATAAACGCAACTTTTTTTAAATTAATACAAATTGGCAACATATAAGAAAAATTACTCATTAAATAATTCATAATTAATAATTTTATGTTAGTTTTTCAGGAATTAGGTTATTAAATTAAATTTTTTTTTTTGTGAATTTATTGAATTCTTCTGGAAAACTTTATATTAAAATAGTAAATATTGAAAATCACTGTATTAAGGAAAAATATTGAAAATAATTGAAATTATACTAATTTTGTCAAGAATTTAATTAAATTTTTTTTAAATAATTAAACTTAACATAATTTGTTATTAATTTTGTAAATAATTAAAATTTTGGTGAAATTTCAAACAAAATTTTGAAGAAAATTGAATTTCTGTGAAGTGTTATGTATTACGTTTAAAATTAATTAAATTTAAAAAAAAATGTGAAAAATGTGAAGGTTTTTTTTTAGAAAATTTTCGCAATTTCATAGTTAATAAGGCAATCAAAAAAACACAAAAATTCATAATTTTCTTATGAATTTTAAGAATTTTATTACTCATTGTAATAAAAATTTTATTTTATTACAAGCTGTGTCTTTAATTAATTGTTAATATTATTTTTTATTTTATTAAAATAAAAAGTTTATGAGGAAAACTCATTATAATATAAATTTTATTTAATTACATATACTATCTTCGATTAATTGATAAAATTTCTAATTTTATTATAAAATAAAAATTAATAATAGTAATTAATTGAAGAAAGTATGGTGACCGTAATCAACGAAGTAATTTGAAAAATTCTATAAAAGCATCTAAGCAACACTCTTTAAAAAATGAGAATATTAATTTGTTTAAATAATAATTAATTATCAATTTTTCACTAAACGTGAAAAAACTGTATAAAAAGTACAAAAAAGTATAAAAATTTATCAATATTTAAATACCGTCTTTCCGACCAAGTTTTTCCGCTCCTGTAACAAAAAGAAAAGAAAATCTTTAATAAACATGACAATAATTATTTTATATTATAATTAACAAAAAATTATAATAATTTTCCAAAAGCAAAAAAATATAATTACCATAATTGCTTGTTTTCCATTTTCATTAAAGATATTTAATAAATATAATTCGTTTAATCCTTATATACTTGAAAGATTATCTGAATTTATAAATATTTAAACAGTTTGAAATTCTGTAATTAGTAAAACAAGCTTACAATTGGAAATAAACTCAAACAAAAATTAAATTATTCAATTGTTCATTCTCCTCTGAGACAAGAGACGCGCATATATATTGTTAAAGAAATTCAATATTAAAAATCATACACTCAATTTGGGTAAATTCAATTATTTATGCTTGCTTTATCACAGAGACGTCATTGCTTATTGAGGAGGCTTGACATTAAATTTTCCAATGTACTTTTAAAATTTACATTATTAAATTATTCAAAAATTCTATATATATATTTTCCCATGAACATATAATACTAACCGTCAAAATATTCAAGTCACGAGAAAAAATAAATTTGACTTTTTACACAATATTTATATCACCATTTTTATTGTAGTGAATTTTACATTGTAACTAAATAAATTTAACAATGTTTCTTCTTAGAATAAAAAATGATATTTTAAATATTTTATTTTATTGTCTATTTCTTTTATATTAATAATTAAAAGAAATAATTATAATAAATAACAATTATAACAATTTAATCTAATGTTAATTTCAAAAAATGATAATAACAATAAAGCAAATAGTAATTGTAATGTAACAATAAAAACAAACAAAAACTACAATAAAAAATAATTGCATTATAAATAATAATTTTAATAAGAATAATTATAATAACTAAAACTAAAATAGTTATAAATGCATTGAATTTTAGCAAACTTATGACAAAAAAGAATTAGTTTTAATAAAACAATAGTATAATTAACAATATTCAACTAAGAAAAAATCTGTAATAAATTACAATGTACAAGGAAAAAATAATAATCAACATAAATTCGAATGGATTTTTTTCTATTTAGAATAAGATTTAGGGGATTATTTTCAGTTTCTCCCCTAACGAAATCCGAAACTAATTCGTAAATCTTCTAAAATATTAGTTTGACGTGTCGTAAGTGGTTCGTTGTTTTCTTTAAGAGGGTCTTAATCAGCCCCTTCATATCCTCTTGAGAAAAGCATATGTTTAATGTACAATGTCAATTAGGGCACTTAATGAAAAATAAACTTGACTAATTTGAAAACAAATCCGAAATTTATTTACTCTAAAAATAAATATAGTGGCTGACTAAAAGCATCATAAATAATCCAATTCTCCTTTTTTTCTTTTTATTTTTTTCAATTTCTAATACTTTTACTGCCTGCAAAAAAAAATTTTGTTTGTCCTTTTTTATAACTTTCATGTCCTTTTTCATATTAAAAAAAAATTTTCAATTTTCTGTTTTGAGGGAAAAAGTGGTTTAATTTCTCCACTTGAGAACGCCAAGGTCACCACCAGGTGTCAGGAAAAATTCCAAGAAGGAACATCAAAGGATTTTAATTATTTTTAATACAATTTTCATCGAATTCTTCAAAAAGTGAGAAAGTTAAAGTCTACAACGTCGATCAACGAAAACGGTTTCTTAACTTTATTGAATATTATATTTTTGTAAAATATACAACAATTATTACTAAATTTTAAAATAAAATTCTCTCTTTTTAATAAATTTTCGTGTTAATATTGTTCTTGTATCCTTTTCGTTCAATTAATTAACACTTCTTACAAAATTTTTTTCGTTCATAAACGTTGTGGACTTCAACTTGGTCAAAAAGTGTAATATTCTTAAAAATTTTATTAAAATCCATCAAAAGAATTCAATTATTTTAAAAATTTGTTCATAAACTTCTTTGTGAGAATTCTATTTAATAAAAAATATTCAATTATTCGAAAAATTATTTATAGACAAGTTGTAAATTATTGCAGAAATTCAACTATTTTCAAAAGTAATAAAATTCCTCTTAGAAATTCAATTATGTTTAAAAGTTTTTTTAAATTCTCACCAAAATTTGTACTATTTTCATAATTAATAAAATGTTTCTTTGAAATTCAATTGATTTAATTAATAAGAAAATTTATCGCAGAATTTCAATTATGTTTAATAAAATTGTAATCGAATAACTTGAAAAATGTAATTATTCTCAAAAATTTTATTCCAATGCGTCCAAAGAATTTAATTATTTAAAAAATTGTTCTTTAAATTCATTATCAGTATTCAATTTTAATTCTATAATTATTCAATAAAAATTGTGCATTTTTGTATTTGAAATTTAAATAATTGAGTTCTCGTAGAATTACGAATATGGAAGAAAATGTTTATAGATTCAATATGGAGATGTTATTTTCCACCTGAGAACGCTAAGGTCACCGCTAGATGGCTGTTTAGTTCCTTCTTGGAATTTCTCCTGACACCTGGTGGTGACCTTGGCGTTCTCAAGTGGAGAAATTTAACCACAATTTTATTTTTAAATTGCAAATGTTTTACTACCCTTTTGATATAATATCATATTTTTTTTAAATAACTGTTCCTTCTGTTAAGCAGAAATGTCCAATTTTTTTGCAATTTAAAATCAACAGTCCCTTTGAGAGACAAGAAGGAATATAACTTCATATACGTATTTTTGCAAATGACTAAGAATATGTTGAAAATATACATTTCCCTTAAAGTTGTAAAAAACTTCCTTTTCCTTTAGAGCGAAGTTAAATTTTTTTCTCTCCAGCAAGTTGGAAAATTTACGAGGAACAGAAGTAAAGGAACCACAGAATTGAGGTTTTATATATGTATGTATATACATATATATATATGAGAGAAACTAAACACACAGTTAAGTTTGTATATATATCCGTATATATTAGTATGATGCTGAGAGGGTTGTTTTCTGCAAGGAAATGTAGGCTTCATGCTTTAGCTTTTGGATGTCGAGGCCTCCACTATGCTTTTGCCCTCGAAGCACCCTAACGAGATTAGAACGAGGAGACTCGCTCTATATATATACATGTATATGAAGGGAAGGGATAATTTAAATGGCATAAACTCAGTGCCGAGATTCTCTCAGCGCTTAGGTGCCGGTATATAATAACCGAAGGAGAGATTACCTTCTGTGTGCAACCTTCGAGCTCATTACTCGTTGAAGATGTCACGGGATAAGAGAGACCTTCTCCCGAAATATTATCAACACCCATGATCCCACACAAGTTTTAACCCGCACGTGGGAACTTTGCTTTCATTTTCCTCAAAACTAAACACATCTCCGATAAAACGATATTAAATTTTCAGCTTCTAGATTCTAAATCTAAATTAGTTGCTAGTTTTTATACTATTTAACTTCGGATTCATTTATTAAACAGAAATTTTTTTTAATGCGTTCCAATGCGTTTGGATGATCCACTGTGTCAAATCAAAATGATTTAATCCAAATTGAGTGTTGATTTAATTAAAATTTTTCAATCTAGTGTAAAAATTAATTTTAAGACAAAGTAAACCTAAAAACATTACACTACCATGCAGTTTAGGTTCTCAAAATAATAGAAATCCTACAAAGAAAATTTAAAAAAAAATTAAGAATAATTCAATACAGATACTTGATTACAATTTTATTAAAAATAATTTTGCAAAGAATTTTAAAATAACTGAAATTTTGACAAGAAGTTTATAAAGGATTCTAAATAATTGAATTCTCTTGAGAAATTTTATTGAATATATAATTAAAATTAAATTAAATTTTTTGTTGAATATAATTTAGCTTATGTGAAAAATTCAAAGGAATAAAAGTTCTATAAAAAATTCATCAAAATTTAAAAGAATAATTGAATTCAGATATTTTATTAACAGCATATGATTGTAAGGTTCATAAATGGTGATATTTTTATATTTTAACTTCTTTTCTCTTTACATATTTAATAAATAGAAACTGAAATTTTTAGAGGAAAGTGTAAAATACAATAACGAATAACAATATAGTGCAAAAGTTTCAATATTTTTTAAATTAATTATTATAAATTAATTTAATTAAAATTTGACGAATAAAAAACATTTTTAATTTAATGGACAATTTTTTTGCAATTCGCTACTATTTTCATACTTTTCTCAAACTGATGAGACTAAATCCTACTCTTTTCTTTTTATCCATAAATTGCATTAGATTAAAATTTAAATCAGCGAGTACTTGAAATAAAGAATTATTCTCAATAATTTTCATAGAATTCATAGAAAACATTTATTTACAAAATTAAAAAACATTCTCTAAAATGACTTAGTTATTTTTAAAAATTTTAAAGACATTCTTTTGGTAAGAATTCAATTATTCTTTGAGAAATTCGATTACAAATTCAAGGTAATTGAAATCTCTGTGTTAAGTTTTATTATTTATGAAAAGAATTGCACTTCTAAAACTAATTTTATTATTTATGTAATATATAAATAATTAAATGTGTGCATTAGATTTTAATAAAACTTTTTTTAAATAATTGAATTCTTCTGGAAATTTTGTAAATAATTGGAAATTTGAGAAAATTTTTTTTTGAATTTTTAAAAATAATTGAATTTAAAACATTTTAATAATTTTGAAAATAGTACAAATTTTGGTGAGAATTTAAAAAAACTTTTAAACATAATTGAATTTCTGAGAGGAATTTTATTACTTTTGAAAATAATGGAATTTCTGCAATTACTTGTAACTTCTCTATACATAATTCTTAAAATAATTAATTTTTTTAAAAATAGAATTCTAACAAAGAAATTCATTAACAAATTTTTAAATAATTGAATTCTTTTGATGGATTTTAATAAAATTTTTAAGAATATTACACTTTTTGACCAAGTTGAAGTCCACAACGTTTATGAACGAAAAAAATTTTGTAAGAAGTGTTAATTAATTGAACGAACAGGATACAAGAACAATATTAACACAAAAATTTATTAAAAAGAGAGAATTTTATTTTAAAATTTAGTAATAATTGTTGTATATTTTACAAAAATATAATACTCGAATAAATTAAAAACCGTTTTCGTTGATCAACGTTATGGACTTTAACTTCGTCACTTTTTAATGAATTCGATGAAATTTGCATTAAAAATAATTAAAATCCTTTGATAAGTTTTATTATTTATAAAAATGATTGAATCCTAGTTATAAACATTTTATTGCAAAAATAATCGAATGTCTGCAAAGAATTTTATTATTTATAAAGATAATTGAAATTTTGACTAGAATATTATTAAAATTTTTGAAAATAATTGAATTTTGGAGAAGAATTTCATTACTTTTGAAAATAATTGAAATTTAGACAAGATTTTTATTAAAATTTTTAAAAATAATTCAATTTTGAGAAGAATTTTATTAATTTTGAAAATAATTGGAATGTTTACTAGAACTTTATTAAAATTTTATTAAGTAATTAAATATCGGAAAAAATTTTATCATTTATAAAAATAATTGAAATTTTGACGACAATTTTCTTCAATTTTTTAATAGAATTAAATTTCTTTGAGGAATTTTATTATACTTTTGAAAATAATTGAATTTCTGTAATCATTTGTAACTCTTATAAAATTCAATTATTTTAGAAATTTTCAAGTAAAATTATTCATTAAATAATTTATAAACTATAAATAATAATTTTATGACACTGAATTAAATTATTTAAAGAGAAATTATTGTTATGGAAATTGAAAAAAATGAATGTATCAACAAAATAAAATTATACTTGAACGAAATACAACTTTTACTAGAATCAAAATAAAATTCTACTCGAAATAAATAAGAAGCTTAGTTGACTGTTTTCTACCCTTCCTCCAGGGTGAAAAATCCAACAAGTAATTTCTAATTAAATAACAAAGCCTTTGTCAATTTTTATAACTTATTTCGATGAAAATATTTTCAAATATTTTTAACGAAATATTAAACATTATAATCAACTTTTATCAAGATGTAAATTAAAAAATGTAATCTACTAAATTAATCAGAGACTATAATTTAAATTAAACATTTCCTCTTCACCACCACATATTACATACACTTTTTGCGATATTATTCAATCAAAAAATTTATATATATATTTCGGAAATATTCAACAAAACAAATATAAAATAATGATTTTTAAGTGTATGCATATATATGCGTATATATAACAATAAGCATCGTTGAGTAAAATATGCGGATCCAATGTATACAATAATTGACAAGTGAATTGATGGACATTGACGAGTACGAGTTTTTATCAAATAAGAGCCATTCACATGATAATTAATCCCTTCTTTCAAATGAAAAACATCATTCGTTTTACAATAAAAAAAAAAATATGTGTATATATAGGAGCTGAAGTATTTTTTAACTACGATTTTTGTTAATTAATTAAAAAAAGGAATGATCGAATAATTCCCATTTATAAACCAATACAAATACAAAAATATTTTATTTAAATTTAGACTCTAAATTATGCACTATATAAAAATTAAAAGTTTGTGAATTTTTACAAAATATATTAAATATAATATATATATATTAAAAAATTATACAAATTTTAAATTATTAAGAAAAATTAATAAACCAAATTGTAATTCTTTAATATTTCGTTTTAAAAAATTACTCAAAACAAATTGAAAATATATTTTAGGCTTCGTTCTCTGTTAATTAATTTTAAAAAAGTAGCTATCAAAACAATAAATTTGAAGACTGAATTTTTTCATAATTGCTATAGTAAATTACACTGAAAGAAAATAAATTTTTAAAATAAATATTTTTTAATACTATTTCTATAAAAATTACAAACTTATAATCTAATTATGACCTCAAGAGGAAAAAAAATAGAAGAGTTGTGGAGGAGGGGGGAGAGAAGAGATTCAATATATATAAAAAAGAAACGTTACACGAAAACTGTTTGGAAAATAAAATAGGTAGAAGTTTTACTCTGATTAGAATTGAATGGGGGCATTTATTAAATCCCCGTTGATCTTGGTTCAAACGTGCTTTGGAAAAGGGGGTGGTAATTCTTACCCATTAAAAGGATCAGGATTATAAATAGACCAAATAGTGTTCTTTAGATGAAAAGTTATTTTCAACTTCTTTTCCACTTTTCTAAATTTCAATTCTATTTTCCTTTTTTTTTGGGGAAACTCCAAATTTATATCTATAGAGATAATTAGCCGAAATCGTATTTTAAGAAATCAATTTTTTATTATTACTATGCATTCAATTGAAAAATTTACACCGAATGATGCATTTTTTAAAGAGAAAAAAGCTAAAAATAAATTTCCATTTCGAAAGAAAATCTTTTATATCAACTTTGACCTCAAAAATAAAAATTTAATGAAATTATTTTTTTTTTATTTTCTAAAAATATCATATGTAGAGTCCATATAGAACCATAAATAATTTGTTTAATTAAAAAATAACGATGGAAAATGTTCAGAACAATTTTTATTTAAATTGATTTTTAATTTAATTAAAACAAATTTTTATTATATTTACCATCACATCGAATTGCAGTATCAATCTGGGGAAAATAGAGAATCATCTGAAACAAAATTAAATTTTTTTATTAGACATTGCGGTGTTATTTAAATAACATATTTATTTATTGTAAATTTATAATATTTATTTTTATTTATATATTATAAACACTACGAAATAACAATTTAGTTATATTTGTTTATACACTTGAAATAAATTCGAATATTTTATTACTTAAATATAAAATAAATTTAACACTTTGATTAAATTATTTTATTTCGAAATAAATGTAACAATTTATTTAAATTAGGTACTTAAATTTGAATTTATTTCAATATTCAAAGTGAAATAAATTTAAACAGGCTTCTGCGCTTTAATTAAATTATTTAATAAACTTAAAACAAATTTAATAAATTGAAATAAATCTAACAAGAGGTATTTATATATTTATTAAATTTACTATATTGATTTATTTTATTTCTAATTAATTTATTTAATTTTTTAATTTTCATTAATTTAATTACATCGTCATTTTGAAAAAATTTGAAAATAAATTTCTGTCTTCACTTTTATATGCGTAATTACGTGACCTAAAAGAGATATATGTGTGTAGCAAGTTAAATGACATTAAAAATATGTTGCCAAAGGCGTCAAAGAATAACACAGAGTTATACGGTAACTAAGGAAGAAAGGAAGAAAAAAGAAAAGAAAAAAAATTTTAACGAGTGAACCTTCACTTTCTTATAGCCTTGATGCTGGAAAGGATGCGTCGTAAAGGGAAATCTAATTTGAATAGAAATTTGCTCACAGATTTTATGTTTTCTGTAAAATAATCTCGAGATTTTCTTGTTTATCACACTATTGTGTGCCATAAAAATGATATAATGTTTCTTTAAAGAAAAATTACAATATCTTCTCTTTAAAAATTACACAAAACTTTAATTTGCAATTCTTTTTTCTTTCCATACTGCGTTCAGATAAAGTTTTATTTCTACAAAGAAAATTTTTTTTTTTTAATCCGATTAAGTTTAATCTAATAGGAAACGGGGGCAAAAATTACTAATTGCTAATTATTAATTATTAATTAAGTGCGTGTACTTTCGTTATTATTTAACATTATATAAATGTATTTAAATTACGTAAACGAATGTAAATTAATTGAAAAACAATATGTATTGCACAAAAGAGAATTTTCATTTTTTCTAGAAGCCCATATTTATCTTCTAAATAAAAATATAAACAAATTCTTTTATATAAAAAACGATTTATTTACTATAAAACTATTTTTTGGCTTAAAAATATTTTTTTACATTTAAAAATAACTTTTTCAATTTTTATAACTATTTTTAAATCTAAAAATAACTTTTTCAATTTTTAAATACATTTTCTCAATTCTTATTTGAATTTAATAAGAACTTCTTGAACTTAAAAATATTTAAAAATAACTTTCTTAATTTTTAAAACTAGTTTTCGAATTCATAAATAGTTCTTTGAATTAAAAAACATCTCTTTCAATTTTTAAACTATTTATTTACTTAAAAGTAATCTTCACAATTTTTCAATTTTTAAACTACTTTTTGAATTCAAAAATAATTACTTGAATTTAGAAAAAACTTTTTAAATTTCAAAATATTATGTTTTTAGAATATTAAAAATTATTTTTATTTGTTGAAAAATAATTTTTAACAAATAATTTAATTAAAAATTAATTTTTTAATTGAAAAATAATTTTCCTACTTAAAATTAATCGTATCAATACAAAAAACTAATTTCTCTTAAATTATAAATATATAATCTTTTTAAAATTCAATATTTCTTGAACTTAAATTTCCTTGAATAAATTATAATAATTAATAATTAAATAAAAAGCACATCATGCAGTTAATGACAATTAATATTATACACCATAGGCGCAAAAAAGTAATAAAATATGGAGTATATATAAAAGTTTTTAATGAGCTGACTAACAAGCTTTTAATCACTTTTTATCGCCAAAAGGCTTTCTAACATTTTAATCATATTATTGACTTCGAGATTTGAAGTACCGAAGTTGCTTCCACAGTTTTAGATTTAACTTTTTATAGCTCCCCCTCCCCTCACACCTTCGCTTTAAACCTCCAAAACATATAAACTTTCCACTTTTATGGCAGAAATTAACCCCGAAAATACTCCAATTTCCAAACTTGAAAATAGCATCACGTATATATACATATAACCAATTTAATTCTAACTCTATTGTTAACCCTCAATTTACTTGAATTTTCAATTTACTTCACATGCTCACACGCACTGAATATTTTAATTAGATATTAATTAATTTTACTCAGTGAATATTTTATGCTGTGTATGTTATTAATTACTTTATAATAAATATTTCACAATAATTAAATTATTAATTAAATATTAGGCAATTAATTCATAAATTAGATAATCAATTAGGTATTGATTCAAGGAATCAATCAATTGATTAACTATTCAACTATTAATCGACTATTTAATTAAAAATATTTCAGAATAATTTATTTATTTAATAAAAATAAAATTTTACAGTCACTTATAATCGTATTAAAATTTTATTGGAATAAAAAAACATCACTATAATTGAATTATTAATTACATATTAGGTAAGAAATTAATTAATATTATGTAATCAAGTAATCAAATAATTAATTACTATTAATATTATTATTAATTTTAATACTAGCAACAATTTGTGCGCGGCTGACTTCTGGCTCGCTCTTTCAAAATAAAATTAGCAATTACAAAAATAACAGAACGTAAAAATTTTTAATTCAATTTTTTTTTATAAAAATAAAATATTAATTTGAATAAAAAAATTATAAATTTGTATGTCTTTTTTGTTTTGACTCATGAACTATAAATTTCCCAGGAATTCTAATTTCTAAGACAAAACCTTTAACTTTTTCAATTTCTGACAAAAATTGCTTTTCAAATACCTTAAGTCTTGAACAACTATTATGAAATAAATAAATAATTAAAGGATAATTTTTTATTAATTCTATATTAAAATTAATTGAATTTTAAAAGTGTCGCGTTTAAAATTTTCATAAAAATATGAACCTTAAACGGATTCAATTTCAATGCCTAATGAATTTAATTAGAAATTTTAATAAAACTTAGATTTTTGAAAAATTTTAATAAATTAAAATTTCCTAAAATTAATTAAATTTGTCAATATATTTGTACTTAAATAATTAATTATTAAAAATAATGGACATACACTGAGAAAACATTATACTCGTTTCAAGTAAAAAAATAATTTTAAGTGATTTTGTTTAATTGAAATTAGTTTGTAAGCTTAATTCCAATATACAGAAAATATTTACTGCTTTGATTCAAAATTAATTTTTGTTTGAATAATTATGTTTAATTCAAACATATTTTCTGTTTTGATTTAAACAAAAAATATGTTTAAAAATTTTATGTTTGATTCAAACTTAAAAGTTGTTAACAAATAATTTAAAATCAACTATAAATTATGTTTGAATTAAATATATTATTTCTATAAATGAACCAAAGATTATGTTTGAATTAAACTTAAATTTGTTTAACTGTATAGCAAAGATATTTTAAGTTTGATTTAAACAAAACATGTTTGAATCAAATAAATCGTTTTCTCAGTGTATATAGAAGAATTTTACTTAAAAAGACTAAAAAATTGAATTTTGAAGAAGTTACAAATGATTGCAGAAAATCAGAAATTCAATTATTTTCAAAAGTAATAAAATTCTTATTATAGCAAATTAAAGATATTCGTAAATATTTTTAACGGAACATTTTTTTTCAATAAAATGTATTCCTTTATTTTCTAAAAATACAAAAATTTTTAATAAAATTTTCTAATTGACAAATATAATTTATATTTATTTTATTCTATTTATTTTATTCTTTTGCTTTATTTTTAAAAAACTATAAACTTTATTAAAACAATGGAAATGAAGCAATAGAATATTAATACAAATTATTTCCCTATCAAAATTTTATACAAAAATATTAAGAAACAGAAATAGGTATCTAATATTTTACTTCTGAAAAATAAAAATAAGTTTGTAAATATTATTGTTATTGAGAAATAAAAATTATTTATAAAATGGATATAATTCGTATTTGTTAATTAAAATTTTTAACAATTAACAATTTTCTGGTATTTTTTATAATTAAAAACATTTCATGACCATTTAGCTTCCTCAATATATATTATTATATATAATTTTTAAAGTTAAATAATTATAATAGTTTATTAAATATAATTAATAAACCGGGTAAACTACCCTGAATAAATATTAATTATTTAATTTTTTATTATAGAATAATTATTTTAAAGTGTTATGATAAAATGTCAAAAAATACAAAATTTTAATTTTTTGTGAAAAATTATAATATTTATTAATTCCATAAATTTTCATGAAATATATACTTTATATACATGAATCGATTCGTTTTCATGCCAGGAATATAATGCTGAGAAAAATTAATAAAATTTTTAATAAATAAAGAAGTTATTTCAAAAAATAAAAAAATTCATTTTTTTTGAAAATTAAAAAATTGCTAAAAAATTTTTATTTTTAGATATTTTTGAAAATCCTTCTGTCTGATTCAAGATATTCGTGACCGTAATACACCTACAAAATTTTATCAAAATCCATCAAGATGTGTAAGAGAAAATTTGTCCACAAGAATCGGTGACATACACACACACACACACACACACACACACACACACACACACACACACATACATACACACATACATCCGGACATTTGTTCCTCTCGACGAATTATATATACTACACTTGAAAATTTGTAAAAATAATTGATTTTAAAAAATTCGGAAATCGACATCACTATAAGGCTTCCTTTATGAGGAAGCAAAAAGAATAATTTATATAATCACTTAGATTAGTCAAACGAAATTTGTTACAAAAAAAAGAATGTAACTAACAAAAATGATTTTTACTTGTTAATTGTAATTTTTAATTTTCTGAATTCGTCATATTATTTTATTATAAATTATAAAAAAATATCTGCATATTTTCGATTTGTCAAACAATATTTTTTAAAGGAAAGAAAAAAACAAAAGCAGAAAATAACTTCAAACTGCGGACAGAATGAATGAAAGAATATGGAGATTAATATTGTTAATAATTACGTTAATAAGAAAGAAACTCATTTTCAAACATAAAAACTAAAAAGAATTCTAAAAAAAATAAGTAGTAAAAAATAATTTTGTGGAATAACTTTTGTGGAATATTTGAAAAGGAATAAATGTTTAAAGGGACTATTTGAAGTCATTCAATAATTAAGTGGTATAAAAAAAAAGGAAAAAAGCGACTTTTTCCCTTTTCTTCAATCGTACGAATTGGTTTGGTTTTGATTTCTCAGCATTCGCGAAAGGAAATGGCTCTTTTTTTATGGCTATTCAAGAGAAGATTTAAACCCTGCGTATTAGTGATCGATAAAAAACACTTGGACGAACGTTATATATACACACATACACTTTGTTTTATCGTATCTAAGAGAAGAGTAAAAGACCTCTTTTTATGTAATTTTTACCTATATATATCGTGCGTAAAAGACATTTTTAAATGGTATACCATTATAAATACGGCATAGGGAAATTTATAGCAAATATATACTTTCAAGAGGATATAATTTACTAATAATGAATAATTTAAACAGTTGTGGTCTCTTTTTTCTTTTTAATGCCGTACAATCAAATGCTTGTTATATTTTATCATGAGATTTATTTTATTTTATCATATTATTGCTTCTACACGTTAATTTCAATTCTAATATATTTTTCTATCTAATAAGATTTAAAAAAATTAAAATTCAAACCCTTAATGAAATTCAATATCTGAAAATAAATTTATTTGATTCAAATAACAGATTACTTGATAATAATGTCAATTAAATATTTAATTGAATCAAATAATATTTATTGGCGTCAATTACCTGGTATTTGAACCAATAATTTCAATATCTGAAGTATTTCCATACCATTTAATTCAATTTAAATTTAATTAATTTTAATTTTTTTGAGTCATGTAAAGATTTAATCGATAATAGTTAATTAATTGGTTACACGAAGATAAAGGAATTGTTAATATAGTTAATATAGTTGTTACAAAATTTTTTGTTACCTCAATAGATTTGATATTATCAGAAAAAATTTGTTAGGACAACAAAATAAATTCATTAGTTCGATATTAATAATCTTTTTGTCAACGTAAAAATAATTTTTCTCCATATATTTAATTAATTCATTGATTATTTATCAAATCAATTTGTTTTCAGTGTAGAAATAAAAAATAATTTTTGACTAAAGGAAAGAGTGAAAGAAAAAAACTTGACGAAAGAGAGTTTGAAGAATGACAGTAAATTCATGTGCGAGAAATATAAAAAAAATAAAAAGTTTTATTGTCTCTCTTGATATCACCACACACGAGGTTATATACATGAAGAATGTGTTGGGTTTTTCTTGAAAGAAAAGGAACAAAAAAAAATAATAATAAAAAGATGAGGAATCTCTCCTGACACTTTTGTCGAAAATTGATGTGAAAGTAGATCTCTTTTGAACTTGGTTAACGCACCATTGAATTTTAGTGAATTTCAACACGTGCTTTTTGCGGATGTTGAAAAGATATTGAAATATACGTAACAGAACAAAGACAAAAGGGTTAGAAAACTAAATGGAGAGAAAGTAATGGAGATGGAGAACCTTTTCGTTTTGTTACCATCTCATTCTGTCTCTCTTTCTCTCTTTCTCTCTTTTTTTTATCGGAAAATTCTTAGTGAAAAAAAAACAATACAATTTATATTGTGAAAAAAATTTATACATTCAGAAAAATTAATGTGTATGAGAAAATTAGTACTTACTGGAAAATTAACAAATATAAGAAAATTTAAAGAAATGTTTACTTTTAGAAAATTTTACACTGTCTAAATTTAAATCTCAGTTACAGATATATTTAATTGCCAAAAAAGCGAAAATTTAGCGTTTTAAGTAATTCAGTAAGATTTCCATCAAAATTCAGTCAAAAAATAAAATAAAAGTAAAAAAATTATGTTTATAAAAATATTTAGTTTACAGAATTAATTTATAATAAGAGGTCGTCCATAAATTACGTTACCAATTTTTAAACCTTTTTGACTGTCGTTAACATAGCGTTAAATGTATTCTTGTAAATTTTTAGACCCCCCCCCCCTTCCTCCCCAAATTTTTAACATAGTTTATAGATAACCCCCAAGTATAAATATATAAAAAATATAAAATTAAAAAATATTTAATAAAAATAATATAAGGAAGAATAAAATTATTCTTTAACTTTTAAAGTTAAGTCATAAAAATGGAAGAATGTGAAAATTTTTCTAAAGAATCATATGGGAATAAAATTTTTAGAGTGTTTTCGTGTGATAAGTCGGTATACTTTTGTCGTTTAGTTTTTTAAAGCCTCTTATGCTCTCTTTTATTTTATGTCAATTAAATGTCTCTTAGTCTATGTACTGTCCAATATTGCTTTCGGAACAATTCTGACATTTTCACATAGGATTTGTTCCATTTCAAGTGGATAAGGAATCTAAAGTTTCTTTTTTTTTGGGGGGGGGAGAAATATCATTTTCTAAAGTGTAGAATTTTCCGCTTTTAAGGATGAAATTTTTCTGACAAATCCTACTCTACTGCCTAGTAAGGAACATTTTTCAAAAAAAAAAACATATTTTTCATTCACTTTGGAAAAAATTTTTTTTTTTACAGAAAGTTGATAATTTTTATGTACTCTCTGAATTAGTTCAAAAAAAATTAATTTAATAATTAGGTATTAATAATAATTACTCAATAATTACTAATTATTAAAGAAAATTTGTTAATTTAATAAAAAGGTTGCCTAATTTAAATTAGTGACTGAATTTTTGTTTTTAAATTAGTTAATTTGACTAAAAAATTAGTGAAAATGACTATTTATGAGTAAAATTTTTTTATTTAAAAGCAAAAAGTCACTAATTCAAATTAGTAGAAAAATTTTTACTTATTTAAATTTAGAGAGTAAATGCAACTAATTAGATGTTTTTTTTACTAATAATTACTTAGTTTTTATCAATAATTGGTAATTTTTTATGAAATTTTAGTTATTTTCTATCAGTAGGTAGTTATTTATTTTTAGTAATTAGTTGCTTTCTACTAATAATTATTTATTAGCTGCATTTTTCTAAGGCTTCAAAAATTCAATTAAATGACTAATAATTAACTACTTTTCTCTAATAATAAATAATTTTCTACTAATAATTAGTTAATTTTTACTAATAATTTATTATTTTTATTATTTCCCTAAAGTTTCGGACGTTAAAAACTTTGGAAAAATTTTTCTACTTACAGTTAGTTATTTTCTACTAATTACTAGTTACGTAGCACTTAAAATTAGTTATTTTCTACTAATAATTATTCGTTACGAACAATTAGTTATTTTTTACTAATAATTATTTTCTACGAACAATTAGTTACTTTCTACTTAATTATTAGTAATTAATTTACCAATAATAAGTTATTTTTTTCTAATAGTTAGTTACTTTTTACTAAATAGAATTTCAATTAGAAATTTTCTATTTATAATTTTTTTTATTCCCAGAGAAATCGTATATTTGTCTTAGAACCAACTAGACTTTTTATTTGTTTCAAATAAATTTTATTTGTTTTAAATAAATTTAATTACTCAAATACATGTTTTATTTAAAACAAATAATTACTTTTTACTAATAATTAATTATTTTCATTTAATCACTTTTTTCTATATTAATAATTAATTATATTCATCAATTCCCTAAAGTTTCGAACGTTAAAAACCTTAGGAAAATTTTTCTATTCATCGCTAGTTAATTTCTACTAATTATTATCAGTCATTAATTTACTAATAATTCATTCTTTTCTACTAATAATTAGTTACTTTTCAATAATAATTAATTATTTATTTAATTATAATTAATTTTAATTTAATTAATTAATCAATTAAATTTAATTTCTAATAACAGTTATTCTCTACTAATGGTTAGCTATTTTCTACCAATAATTAGCTACTTTTATTAAAATACTGAATCAAAAATTCGGTCAAGAATTTAGTAGAAATTAATTTTTAAGGGCATTTGAATCATTATGACGTCACAATTGATGCAAAGCATATATTTTAATGCTGTGACGTCATAAAGGTTCAAATGCCCTTAAACTAATTTGGATTTTGAAAGCAGAACCAGAAAAACATTTTATTTGAATCAAATAAAATTTTTTAAATCTAAATAAAATTATAATATTCAAATTTTTATAGAATAAAAAGCAGTTTTATCCAGAAGATAAAGTTATGTTAACCTTCTTTTTGATATTAACAGTTAAATTACTAATTTAAAACGAAACAATTAGTTTTCGCCAAAATAGGAAAACTACTTCCAATTAGTAAAAAATTATATGACATTCGAAAAATCAGGTATAAAAATTAATATTACTATCGAAATTAATATGTTAAAAAATTATTTTTAATGAAAACTAAATATTTCAGAACAATAATTATGATTTTTCAATAAAAATTAGTATAAAATAAGCAGAAAGGAAAACAAAAATTGCAAATCACTTTTAAATTAGTGAAAGGGTAATAATGAAAATTTTCATGAAAATTGGCAACGAAACATTGAAATTATTCGTTTATTATTCGAATAAACATGAAGAGTGTGTGAGAAGGGGTGAGATGAGGTAGGATTTACATATATGCAATAAAATTTGTGTACAACGGCTTGCGGTATATATTAATCCGGAAAATGTTAAAATATACACAAATAACTGTATTTCACAATGACTTAGCAAGTATAAGTCCGAAATAGTGGCACAGCTGTGGTAAATATACGTGACCACTTGGCGCCTTCAGTTTTCAAAGCTCCCCTGGCGAATTTGTCGGTTGCCCCTATATACAGTTTCTCAACTTTTGTGCACCTTATTGAAGCAGTGATTTCATACACCTAACTCGAAGAGAGTCGAGAGAGGGGAGTGTAAAACTTTTCAAATTCGACGTTGAATGTTTCTTTCTTGTGCTGATTGTTTACTAACTCGGAAACGCTTATTCCAACTTTTTTATTTAGACTTCTGCTTTTTTTCTATTTTTTTCTTTTTTTTTATATTTTGTTTTGTTTATTGGAAAAAAGCTTGTGTGTACCAAAAGGTATATAAGCATAAATCACAAGCACTAGAATAACTCCTGATGAAGTTTTTCTAAAGAAAACTTTCTTCTATTGTAGAAAGGAAAACTTTTTAAAAAGTACAAAAACATACAGAGAGAGAGAAAGAAAATAAATGTTGGTTCATAACAATTTGTACGCAATTGAAATTTGTACGAAATTTAGTTTACATAATTTAAATCAGAAAAAGTCTTAGGAAAGTTGTAATTTTTGATTTTTTCATCGTGAGTCCGAATTTTATCAAATAGAATTATGAAAATAGGAAATTATAGTAATTTATTTACGAAAATTTAACTCTCCACTTATCAAATTATTGCACAAAAATTATTTTATGAATAATTTTACTTGGAAATTAAAAAAATAATTGAATTTTACAAAAGATGTGTTTATAGTTTTTATAAATAAATCTATTTCAAATCTACTTGAAATTTTATAAACATTGAATTTTGAATAAATTAAATTAGTAATGAAAAAATCCAATAATTATTCTAAAAATGTTTTAATGAATTTCTTATCAAAATTTTATTATTTTCAAAAAAATGTTCTGATAAGAATTCAATTATTGTTAGAATTCTTTATAAATTTTTCTGCAAAATTCCAATTAGTTTAAAATTATTTGCTAAAAGTCAATTATTTTCAAGACAATTATAAAAAATAGCTAAATTCAATTATTCTTAAAAATTTACAAAGATTTTTAAAAATTTCTTTGTAAAATTTCTATTATTTTGAGTTTTTCACATGAATTTAATTATTTTCAATAACATTTCTCAAAATAATTCAATTACTTTTAGAATTTTTGATAGATTTATTTTCAAAATTTCAATTATTTTAAAATTATTTGCTAAAGGTCAATTATTTTCAAGACAATTATAAAAAATAGCTAAATTTAATTATTCTTAAAAATTTATAAAGATTTTCAAAAATTTCTTTGTAGAATTTCTATTATTTTGAGTTTTTCTCATGAATTTAATTATTTTCAATAATATTTCTCAAAAGAATTCAATTACTTTTAGAATTTTTGATAGCTTTATTTTTAAAATTTCAATTATTTTTAAATTCTTTGCAAGAACTCAATTATTTTGAAGACACTTTAAAAAAAATTTCTAAATTTAATTATTCTTAAAAATTTACGAAAATTTCTTTGTAGAATTTCTATTATTTTGAATTTTTCTCATAAATTCAATTATTTTTAATAAAATGTCAATTGTTTTAAAATTCTTTACAAAAAATCAATTAATTTTTATACAATTTTAATAAAATTTTTTAATTTTAAATTAATATAAAATGTCTGAATTTAATTATTCTTCAGAATGGTAATAAATTTCTTTGCGAATTTTCTATTATTTAGCGTCTTAGAAAATTTCAATTTTAAATACATTCATGTTATAAGAAATTTAAAAAACCTTGTTTTTGAAAATTTTTAATAATTTAACTTTGTTTAAAATAAATTTTATTTTTTATTTTACATTTTGAATAATTATTAAAAATAATGGTTTTATAGAAGAATTTTACATAAAAACTCTAAAGAAATGTAATTTTAGAGAAGTTACGAAAATATCAATTTTAAAAAATAATGGAATTTTGAAATTTTTTTTATTTTCTTAAATATTTTTTATTAAAGAATTTTTAAATGAACAAACTTTCAATAACAATATTCTTATAAGTTGTTCAATTTCAAAAGCTTTGAATCTAGAATTTTTGCAAATATTAATTCCTATGGAAAAATAATTATTATATATTTATTCTAAAAAGAAATTATTTCTTGTTTCGAAGAACTTTACAATTAATGAAGTTTGCAAATAAATGTATTTAGAGCATTTTTGAGTATCTAATCATTTTTCGGGCGCTTCAGAATTTTATCTAAGGTTTATAGAGGAAAAATTCAAAATTTTGCCTGGAAATTAGAACAAAAATAAAATTGTTTGAGAAATTTTGAAACAAACATTTTTTAATTATAGTAAAAAATTTCTGGTGGTGATTTTTTTCCATTCAATTTCAAGAGACATACACTAACGGAAGCAATTTTGTAATATATTTTTTTCATCCATTTAGTATAAAGGGAATGAGGAGATGATAAAAAATTTATCTCCTTTTTACTATTTTGAAAATCTGAAAATTGGATGTTTTTCGTGTCTGTATTTCTAGGGTGGAAAAAAATATTCACATATATGAATTGTCATGTCCACTATTATAAATGTTGAAGCCTTTCACTGTTACTCTAATTGGAATAAGCATTTTATACAATTATGCATCCAGCTTTTTAAAAAGTGAATAAAAGAAAATTAAAACTAAATCTCGTGCACAGTTTTATCTTGTCAATCATCTTATAATTGTCAGTCTAGTGATAAACTGTTGAAATCTCCTGTTTTTTTTTTTTTTTTGAAAGAAAAGTAACATATTTCAATCTGTCGTGAATATGCCAAGTCCTCCAAATCCCTGTGTGCGTGATTCTTTTCTGAAAGTGACATTTTTTTCTGTTTTCATTAATTCTTTAAAATTCACTCGATAATAATTATTGAAAATTGTTTAAAAGTCCAAACTTAGTTTAAAAAAAAAATATTAGAAAACCTTTTTTTGAAATTCACTATTCTTTGTGTATAAAACAAATTATTTAAAGACTATTGGTTCGTCTTTCGATCACAAAATATTTCTTGTAGAATATTCGACGAATCAAACTAAAATTTTTCAAAACAAGAATTGTCCTTCCACTACGCAAAAAAAAAAAAATTATCAAATGACAAGAAAAGTAAAAAAAAGAAAAAAATAATAAATTTTAAAAGAGGTGAGAAAATAAAAAAAAACGATATAATTTCACAATAAAAAAGTAAATTGAAAAATCGAACTACAAAGGCGGCACTTTCATATAACAATGACCCATATAAAAATGAATATTTCTTTCCAATGATTTTCCTCTAGAATTCAGAAAAAAAATCTCCATTATATTATTATCTTCCGTGTGCATCAAAAAATGATTCTTATATACGCAAATTTTTTTTGAACACGTATTACATACATGGTCCTTGACAAAATTACCGTCGTATATACATATGCAAATCAAATAAGCTTTAAAACTCTTCCCTTGTATTTTGCATTTTTATTTCCAATTTCTTTTTTTCTAAACTTCATTTTTATGGGCAATTTACTTTATTATATTATATTCCTTTTTTCAATTACCTAACATATTTCATTATGTGTACAAATTTAAATAGAGAGATTTTTTTTCGCAATTTTCGTTTTTTTCTTTGTTCAAAGCGAAACTGACATTTTAGCGAGAAATGAAGTTAAAATACTATTTAAAAAAAGTGGTACCCAGTTACTTAAAAAGGGAATAAAGTTCAAAAGAACTGGTGCGAGGGCAGAGATGGAAACATATTTTTTTTAAATTGGAAATTATTTTTAGTTTATTGATTTTCTATTTTAAATTATTTTTTTTAATAAAATAATTTTGATTCAATTGTGTCATTTAATTAAAATTCATTATATTATTATTATACATAATTTATTTCGCCTTATATTTTATATCTATAATTTATATATGAGGAAAATGAAATGAAATTGTTCTTACAAAAATGTTTTTAATTATAAAAAAAGTTTTGTGGAAAACCCAAAGAATTTCTTTGAATCAAATAAGAGTATCTTTGTCTCATATTGACAAATATATACTTTTGACTACAACATAAATTTAATTGCAATTTATTTTTCTGACTAATTAATAAATTTAATTTAATTTATTCTAAGACATTTTCTTTAGTAGTCTTTTTAATTTTTAATATTAATTTTATTTATGTAAATTTTAATTTCCTTTAAATAAATTCCACTTGGAAGAATTAAATTGTATTTGCTTCAAATAAATTTTATTTGTTCCAAAAAAATTTTATTTACTACAAATAAATTTTATTTGCTTCAAATAAATTCAATGTGCTGCAAATAAATTTAATTTGCTCCAAGTTAAAAAATTTCTCTGAGTGTCAATAGTAAATAGACCTTTTTTATAACAAAATTAACACAAAATTAAAATAAATGCAATACAAAGCGAATAATTAAGAGTCAAAAATCTGAAAATAAAATATCTCTCAAAATTTACGAATGTCGACATTAAAAAATTGGAACACTGAAGAAAATATTTATTTGTTTCAAGTAATCGATTACTTGTCCACTTTTAAATGAATATTTACTAAAAATAAATCATTTTTATTTGCATTAAAAATTGTCTATTTTCATCAAATAATTTTTATTTAGGTACATTAAGTAACTTTTATTGGAAAAAATAATTGATTCAAAAAATAGACAATTAATTTAATTTCCTATATATAATTTTTTTCGTATTTTTTTATTTTAAGAAAGATAATATAATTTCCTCTTCGTATAATTATAATTACGAGATATATACGCTCAGAAAAAATTGTATTTTTAAACCAAACATGATTTATTTGAAATACATAAAAGTATTTTTTCTCAGAGCCAATTACTTGTTTGTATAAATAAAAATTTTATTCGACACAAATAAAGTTTATTTTCAACAAATAAAATTTTATTTGAACCAAATAAAATTTTATTTAAACCAAATAAAATTATTTCAAAATTTTATTTAAACCAATGAAACTTTATTTGGACCAAATAAAAAGTCCAGTAGACTTTAAATATAAAATAAATTCATTTTCAAATTTTTTAATTGCAAAAATGATAAAAATATAGTTTCCTTTTCGTTTAATTATAATTTTGAGAAATAAACAATGAAAAAATTTTTTTATTTAAACTAAACATAATTTATTTAAATTTTTAAATTAAATAACAGTATTTTTGTCTCAGAGACAACTATTTATTTGTTTAAATAAAAATTTTATTCGACACACACACAAAATGTTTACATGAACCAAATTAAATATTAATTAAATTAAAATAAAATTTTTTTAAACTAATTCAAAATTACTTTGACCAAATAAAACATACTTTTACAAAGTAAGACACATTTGTTGGTCTACTTACCTAATTGGTCCAAATAAAATTTTATCTGAACCAATTTAAATTCAAAATTTCTAAAATTTATTTGGACAAAATAAAATTTTAATCGCTTCAACTAAAATTTGGACTAATTAAAATTCTATTTAAATTTAAACCAAAAAATTTTGTATTTAAACCAATTAAACTTTGTTTGAACCAAATAAAATTTATTTGCAACAAACAAAAAGTCTACTTGACTCTGAGTCAAATATATTTTTCTTCTGCGTGTAAAAAAATTCCTTTTCCAGAATTATAATTATTTACTCTATTATTTATATTCTATTTGCTTCTAAATTATTTTTTATAGGCAAACGATGGATTATTAATCTCGAATTAATAATTAGAGATTATACAAAAAAAATATTACTCTCTCGCAAGTAGAAAATTAATGAGAACTAAAAGACAGATTTCCGGAACGATTCGGCTTAAAGTGTCGACTGTTACCATGTAAAAAAAAAGAGAGAAAGAATGAGCGAGAAAAAGAGAGAGATATGTGTTCACTTCCGTAAATACATATATCTGCAATTCAGTCGGGATTGAGGTTTTTAATCACGGAAATGTCTCTCCGCGTCATAGCTCATGGGCAAATCTCTCGCGGCCACGTTTATTACAAGTAAAAAATAACAGGGCGACGTATCGAAGAAAAAAAATATATATCTATATATTCCTTCAAAAATTGACATGAATTTTTTTCCTTTCTTTTCATCCCGAGAAGACACATGAAAAAAAATGACAATTTTCATCCTGTGCACATATTTTCTTAAAAGAGAAAAAAGAAGAGACAATTGATTTTATCCTCCCGAATATTTACATTTTCATAATATTATTTTTTTTATTTCTTCTTCCTTTTTATTTAATCCTTTCTTTTTTTATTTAATACCGTTTTTATGCGGCACAACGGTTGTAAATATATATATATCAAAAAATATTTTCCACCATATTTTACGAAAAAAAAAAGTGTTTTCCGTGACTCTACGAAAATTTACTGGGGAAATTGAAAGTGCGTTGTGCTCGTATTTTTCTATCCAGAATATTGAATGAGAGAGTAACTTTCATTAAAAATTTTTTTTGTAAAATCCCATTTTAAGTATTTTTTCTATTTTCTACCTTGTAATATTTGCTCTTTTAATCTCTTTTAATTTTACAGGAAAATTTTCATCCCAAAAAGAGAAAAGAAAAATAAAATCTTTTTTCATATTATTTTAATACCACTTTTTTCAATAAATTATTTTGCATTTATTATACATATATCCAGTAGGATAAAATCGAAATCAGTTAAAAGTGTGACTAATTTAAAAGCGAACGGTTCACTCGTTTTAATCATTTTTAATTTTATACGCTGGATTTTTCAATTAGAAATTGTTAATTAGAGTCTAATTAACATTCTCAATGGATTCGAGTAATATTGTTCATTTCTGATTAAATGATTTCTAATTAATTATTCATTCATCTTCATTTTTTTTCCCATTAACTTCCCATTTTTTAAACTAAATTTTTAATCATTTTTTCCATCTGATATAGAATTTTATTTTTGTCTTTTTTTGCATATTGCATTTTTCTTTTAAAAAAGAGGGCACAGACGGTGCAGAAAGTCTCTAAATTTGAATTTGTAAATAATTATTAATGAAATGACGAAAAGTCGTTCACAAATTGATTTAGTTATAATGTTACTTAGCAAGCGAAATTTTTTTTCAATCAAGTATAATTTATTTGACTTTATAGTGAAAGTATATTTGTCTCAGAGTCCATTAAATTATTTACTTAATTTTAAAATCGAAAATTTAATTCGAATTAAATAAAATTTTTATTTGAACTAAATGATATCTATTTCCAACCAAATGCTATTCATAATTTAATTAAAGGCGTCGCATTCAATAATTAATTTTAAATAAATAGCAAAACTTAAATGATTTTTGATAAATAAATTACTAAAACCAATAATTAAAAATTTTCTTTAAATAAACGTTTAAATATTATTAGTTTACAATAATTAAAATTTTCAAAGTCTTTAATTCAATTATTATCTAAAATTTTAATTGAATTTAATTTTTAAATTATTTTTGGCGAGAAAGTTGTAAGCGAATTCAATTATTATTTAAATCAAAAAATAGATAATTAAATCAACTATTATATATATATATATATATATATATATATATATATATATATATTTCTAAAAAAATAAATTCTTTTAAAAGAATTTCATCAAAAAATTTTATAAATAATAAAATTATTAAGTCTCTAAAAGTTTCGAACGTTCAAATGAACGAAAACTTTTTCCTTTTCAATATTTTTCAATATTATTATCTTTAAAGGACAATTTTAAAAAAATCAACATAAATATTAAGAAAATAATTCATTTTTTAATTTGTAAACTAATATTTTCTACTGAAACTCAAACATAAAAAAAATTAATAAAAAGATTCGTTCATTTGAACCTTCAGAACTTTAGGAGCATAAATTATTTCGAAGAAGAATTTTAACAAATATTTCAAGAATAATATAATTACTTTTTCCAAGTAAATTAATTTTACATTCTATTAGAAATAATTTAAGTCCTTCAAATATAATTGATTTTTTGAAAAGAATTTTATTAATTTTTTTTAAATAATTGAATTTTTTGTAAAATAATTAAATTTTTTTTGCAAATTTTATTATAATTTTTTTGATTCTCGTGAAAAATTTTATAATTTCTAAAAATAGTTAAATTCTTGCAAAGAATTTTACAAAAATTCTTTTAAATAATTGAATGCGTGTCAAGAATTTAACTAAAATTTTTTTAATTCTGATGAAAAATTTTATTATTTCTAAAAATAATTCAATTCTTGAGAAGAATTTTATAAAAAAAAATTTGAAAATAATTGATTTTTGTCGACAAATAATTAAAACAAGAATTGGTTTCTTTTAAAATATTTTATGAAAAATTGTACCTATTGTAAATAATTTAATTTTTTGTAACACTTTTATTATTCATGAAAATAATTGAATTTTTTACAAGAATTTTATAAAAATGCTATTAAATAATTTAATTTTTTTGCAAAATTTTATTAAAATAGTAGATATATTAGAAATAATTTAATTTCGAAATTGGTTTTTAAAAATAAATGTATTGTAAGATCCTAAAGTTCTGAACGTTTAAATAAACGAAATTTCTTTCTTTCTTTTAAAAATTAAATTTTTATTGCAATTATTTTACTTCACTATCCAAAAAGTTAATTACTGAGTTTCTAAAGGTAAAAGTTTAGTTATTACTTTTTTTATGATTTTATAAATTACTATTTATTAAAATATTTTCAATAAAAAATGTTTCGTTCATTTGAACGTTCAAAACTTGGAGTTCATTGTATTGTTTCAAGAAATGTTATTAAAAACTTTTTAAAATTGTTTCTAAGACTTTTGTTACAATCTTTTAGATTAATTTTTTGATTCACATTTACATCGCATTTAAAGTAGAGCAAATTTTCAAAAAATAAGAAAAAAAAGAAGCTAGAGAATATTTGCTGTGTTTTAAAAATTTGGATTATTATTATTATTAGTATATTAGTTTCAGGAGAAAAAAACTTCACTTATAAGTTGTAAGTATCTATAGATACTTATAATTTTACTATATTAGAAAAATTTTTAATTATACTTCAAATAAAACTTTGGCTATTTTAGAAAAACATATAATTGTTTTAAATAAAATCTTTTCTTCCCGTTAAAAAAATATCTGTTTTATAATGATAACAGTAATAATAATATTAATTTTTATTATTATTATACAATAATAGAAAAAATCATATTTACAAAATAATATAACACAATAAAATAAGAATAAAATTGCAATACCATAAAAGAAAATCGAGGAAAACCAAGAAGAGTGCAAAATACGTTCGCATGAGGATAACAAGAAGATGAGAGAAATAGCAAAAAAGAAAATAAAAATAAAAAAAAATTCCTGCTTCCATATTGCATTATATTATTATTATCAACATAATCATTACATTCACAATTTTCCTCCCCACATACACACAAACACACAAACACACAATCTTTTTCCCTTTATGAAAACAAATTTCAATATATTTCTTTTCCTCTCTTAGAAAATTAGTGTAATTTTCTTGATCCCGCAAGATATTTCGAGAAGATGACGCCATTACAAGCGAAGCACTATTCTTATATATATATACTCTGATATCATGACATTAGAATATAGGACAACATCTGTTGCATTTACATGAAAAATTGCGTAATTTTCCACAGACCCTCCTGTAGGAAAAGAAGAGAGGGGTGGGGGTTGTTTTTTTCGAAAAAAGACAAGATTTTTTTTTACAATTTTTTTCCTCCACATCTGTCGTGTGAAAATTGGCACATAAGAGTTAAGCTTTTTTGAAAGGGCAATGATCCAATTTTCTCTCACTAGGCATTTAGCATTCAGTTCAGGATACGATTTGTGGTGAATGTGTGTACTGGACAATAACATAGGTGTAAAGCTAAAGATAAGCTGAGGAAAATACGCGCAGTCACGTATTTTATGAAATATATACACGTCAGCCGGATGTGTATGTATGAAATTTCGATAGCATTAGTACATCGTTGAGAACGATAAAGCGGACACGTTTGTAAGATCGATCGTTTCCGAAAGAGTGAAAAAGAGAGAGAGAAAGAGAGAGAGGGAGAAAATGAGTCTTCTACGATCCGAAGCTTAAGATCGTTTCCTTTTCTATTTTTTCCCTCTTTATTTCCAACCTTTCCCTTTTGCAAGTCTACATATAGTCTTGGGAGACCCCTTGTATGAATATTGCAACAAAGTATTTCAATTCGATACATTTCATCACCTCTCGCAAATGCATATATCGGATTTTAAAGTTCATCGACATAGTTTTATTTCAGGAGAAAAGAAAATTTTCAGTGATTTTATTTTAGATTGCAATAAATAGAAAACTCTTGAGGAAATTAAAAAAAAAATATTTCCATTCTTTCTTTGAAAAATTTCAATCAATTGAATATAATGAATTTTTAGTAAAATTTTGACAACTTTTGGCTTCAATAATTACAGGGTTTTTCCTCCTGATTACAAAAAAAATTTTTTTGACTTTATCCCTAAATCTAAAGAATATTCTGACTCAATCTATAAAATAATTAGATACCCAAACTCATCAAATTTATATTTTAATTATAAATATAATTTCTCTCTAAATCTGAATTAGTAGAATTTTACTAAGAATTAGTAGTTTTCATGAACGACTTTTCACCTTTTAATTAGTAGAATATTACTAATTTTTAGTAAAATTCTACTAATGTTTTAGTAGAATCCTACTAATTATTAAAAGTCACTTCTTCACTAAATGAATTAGTGAAACTGTTTTATCGACTATTAATAAAACAGTTCTACTAATTGTTAGTAGAATTCTACTAATCAATTAGTAACGCTCTACTAACAATTAGTAAAATTTTACTAACTGTTAGTAGAATTATTACTAAATCATTTAGTGGACGACTTTTCACTATTTCATTAGTAACATTCTACTAATTCAGATTTAGAGAGTTATGAAATAAATTATATTAATAAAATTATATTAATAATTAAATTGATTAAAAAATTAATTAAATTATATTAATTAAATAAGTATAATTTATGAAATAAAATTTATAAATAATATAATATTTATAATTTATGAAATAAAATTTATAAATAATATAATATTTATAATTTATAAATAAATTATACTTACAAATAAATTTATAAAATAAAATTTATTTGCAGCCAAATGATATTAATAATAATTTAATTACAGACTTCGCTCTCGATATAATTAATTTTATAAAAGTAGCACTCACTTTTTTTATCTACCTTCAATTCTATAACTTCTCCTAAAATTCAACTAATTTAGTAAAGATAACTGATTTTTAGTTGAAAATAACTAATTGTTATAGTGAAATCTCAACTGACCTTTAACTTCATAAATTAGTAAAAAAATGAACTAATTATTAGCAAAAAGTGAACAAAATCATTACTTAGTAGAATTCTAACTACTATAAACTTTCTATTATTAATAATAAATAACTTATTATTCGTAAATAAATAATTAAGAAAGTAGTTAAATTTGACTAAATAAATTGGTTTCCAAACATTTTAATTATTATGTCAACATCAAAGTAAAAAGTCACCAATATTTAATCAACATTAATTATTTGAGTATAAAAATATCATTGTTTGAATCAGGGATTTAATTGTTACGATAAAAATTAGTTATGTATATTTTATAACTTTAACAAAATTAAATTTAAATTTATGGATATAAATTCGTAGAAATTAGTACTTATTACACTGAAAATAAATTTATTTGATTGTCCGAATGTTTTCGTTTAATTTACCTTAATTTATTTGATTCAAATAACCGATTATTTGACAATTATCAAATAAATATTTACTTGAATCAAATACATTGTATTTGAATCAAATATTTCAGTATTATAATTAATAAGTACTAATTTCTAGGAATTTATTAGTATTTACTCATTTGAATGCAAAAAATCATATAATAAGTACTAATCGCTACGAATTTATTAGTAAAATTTACTAATTTAAATGCAAAAAATCAGTTACTAATTCGAAACAAACAGAAAAGAATTTCCAGTCATTTTTTTAATCTACAAATAGAAAATAACAAAAGTAAAAAATTTCATTTTAATCTACTAATAAATAAATAAGTAAAAAATAATTAAATAAAATAAATTTGATTTAGATTTTTAAATAAATTTTATTCGATTGTAATAAAATCTCAATTAAACTTACAAAGACAATTTGAAAACAATTGAATCAATTTACTCAAAAAAAGAATTTAAAAAATATTTAATTTTGTTACCATTAGCTATTAAAAGCTAAAAAATTGGATAAAAATTAAGAATAATAAAAAAAATACAAATAAAAATCACTTCCATATTAAATAAAAACAAAAATACAAAGTAAAACTAACTTTTTTGATTTCTGTATCTCCAATTGCTTCTCAAAAATTCAATTTTAACTTTAGTAAAGTTCACAACATTTATAATCAACGATTTAGAAGAAAAAATATATTTTTTGAAGCAAAATTTTTCTAAACTTTTGTAAATATAAAAACAATGTTATAAAGTTTTCTGAAAATCTAGCATTTTCAGAAAAAACCTTTATTCAATCAAATTTATTAGTATTAAACAAATAAATATTTGTTTATGTAATAAATATTTTATTACAACAAGTAATCGTTTATTGAAAACAAATTATTTTTTCAGTATCCCAAAATTCATTTTCATATAAATTTTTATTTTTTTTAAATACAATTCCATCGGGATAAAATTTTCATTTACCCTAAAATTTCAAAATTTGTTCTCATTAATCAACAAAATACAAAAAATTTTCTAAGGTGCGAAGTGTGTAAAAATATAAATGGAGACAAATTTAAAAAAGAAATTTTTACTTTTTTTGTTTACAAGCCCGCATGAAAAATTTGGTTTAAATTTGCTGACTATCGAGTGCATATTCAGTGACGAATAGAAAGTAATTCATTCACGAGATAAAAAACAGAAAAAAGAAAAAAAATGCTGAAAATCAATTCATTGCCGAACTGGTAAATAATTTTGTCTCTTGTTTCTGTTTTTTTTTGAAATATTTCCCCATCACGCGAAAGACGATTTATAAAACAAATGTTTGCCCTCGATAAATATAAATAAAAATGCAAATTCTTTTTTTTTCTTTTTTTTTTTTTGATATAAAAGTGTAAACGTTTTGGAATATTTGCGGCTTTCAAGTGAATTGAAAAGAAAAGTTATTTTACCGCGGGGGAAAATCTCTTAATACACACTTTTTTCGTTTGATTTCTTCATTTTTTTTGTGCGCTTGTAAAAAAAGCAGGTTATTTCCGAAAAAAATCTTTTCAAACATTTTCAATCTTTTTGATACTTTTGTTTGTGAATTTTTATATCATTTTATATCCAAATCAGAAATGGTAAAATTTACCAACTTTTAAAAATATTAAAATATATATTTGCTTTTGAAAATAATTTTTAAAAAAATTATTTTGTAATAAAAGGCCGAAAAACTAATTTTACGAATTTTGCGTATATTTCGTCCACTTTCTTCTAAAAAGAGAAATAAATTTATTTTTTAATTAATAATTTAGTAAACTGTAATAGTTAATTATGATCATGATTATTTAACAGTTGCTTAATTTGAGAAGTTAGATATTTAATTAAAAAATAATAGATCTTTTGTTTGAACTGATAAGTCTTTATTAGTAATTATAATTGTTATTATATTTACAATAATTAATATAATTATAATTAATAATTATACTCTATCAGCGTATAATAATTCTTTAATTAATAATTTCTGTCTATTAGGAGAAAAGATAAATAAAATTTAAGTCGAAATTACCAAAAGGTGCGCGAGACATTAAGAGAAGCGGTTCCCCACCACCAGTAAAAAGAAGAGGGGGAAGCTTCCAGTGGTGGGGAGCCGCTTCTCTCACTCCCGTTAATCTTACACAGAATTCACATTTTCTTTTCTACCAACCAAATGTAATAAAACTCTTGTTTCTAATTTTCATGAATACAAAATGATTTCCCAAAAAAAGTACAAAATTACTTTTTTAACAGCAAAAGCTCTCGCTGGAGAATATTTTTCGCTATACATTTTTGGACTGCGCAATTTTTCCCTGAAACTTCGTTTACATAGAGAGTAAAGGAAATGTTGTTTAGCCATTGTAATGTGCGTATATCAAAATGCGAATAATAAAGTTTTTGAAACGTTTTTCCGGACATGGTAATTCATCAGAATTTCAGAAGTAGGGAAGTGTCTACGTGCTTGGAAAAATGTATTACGTGTATATATTTTCTCTCTCTCTCTCCCTCTTTCTCTCTCTGTATATATTCTCTCTTTTTCTATATATATATACATATATATATATTTGCGCTTTCGAAAGTAGAATGAATTCTCTCGTCGGTTTAAAAATTTTTCGTGCTTTTTCTATCTTTTTCCGATAACGCGGTCCGTGATTCTCGGGATATTTCCATTTGTAAAGTAGTCTTTTTATAGTTTTTCACTACAGAGGTAAAAAAAAAGAAGAGAAGAAGAGAACGAGAGGCAAAAGAAAAGGAGAGACAGTAGATTACATCCCACGACACCGGGTGCATTTCTCTTCCGCGACTGAACGTGCACGTAAGCACGTTCCGTTTAACGACACGGGGGAATCCTTTTTCTTCACGACTTCCGGTAGCGAAAGTTACGACAAACACGTTCCGATGTCGAAGCATTGAAATGTTTATACTTGTATTAAAAAAAAAATGTAAGAAGGTTCAATTCTCGTTATAGTCTTCTCCCCCCTCCCCTAAAAAACCCTTTTTTTCTACTACTACTTCTTCTTCTTCTTCTTTAACCTCTTTAAAGAAACTCAAGTGTCCTTTTGCGGGTGACCAATATATTCCAACGCTAACAAAACAAGTTAAATGGACCACATTTTTTACAGAGTATAATCGAGCATGAAACCGGGATAAGTGGATCATAAGTTCGCCACCAGAAGGTGATAACTTTTTCTTCAAGTGGAAAAGATATTTTTCTCCGCTCTTTTTTATTATCCAACTTTTATCTGTTTATCTGTATTTTATTTACTGTAAATTACATTTTTCAAGGAGAGTGAATTTCGTATCTGGACGGGAAATTTCTTTCAACTTGTTTTGAGATTTAATTTTTTTTCCTCCTCCTTTTTTTTATATTTCTCGTTTAATTTTTTTTCCCTTTAATTTCATACTATTCTCTGCAGATAAAAACAGAAAATCCATTTTGATACAGAAGTACAAATTTTTTTTACAAACAAAAATTAAAACCAAAAAACCTATTAAAGTGTTGTTTTGTAAAAATATTTGCAAAAATTAAATCATAAAATAATTATCCATCCTTTCAGTCAATATTATTTTTATTCTTGTAAATAAAAAAACTTCTATTCGAAACCTTTTCGATACTTTTCTGTCAAAATTTCCTTTTAATCCTTACCAGCGTAATACAAAAAAAGAAATATAAAATTGAAAGAAACATTTTTCATCCAAGTTTTTTTCGCTTTTAAACATAAAAAAAATTCTAATAAAAAAATATAAAATTTTCCACTTCTTTTATTTCTCTCTTTTTTCTCTTCTCTTCTTTAATTTGACATCAACAGAGAAGAAACTTTAGTCTTGGAATAATTTTTTTTAAGAGTCTATAAAACGTAATAGAAAAAAATAGCATTCAAATATAAGAGTTATCCATTTTGAAATATTGAAAATATTCGACTATATATTTTTATTGTTTAATGTGCGCATATATTGAAAAAATGTCATATTTTTTCCGTTCAAGTTTCTCAGCTTTCCGCACATACCTAGTCGAAGTACATTATTCGCGCGCAAAAAAAAATATATAAATGTTTGTAAAAACGAGAAAGTCATTTTTCGAAAAAAAAATCCGAGTAGAAATTCGTGTTCACAAGAGAATAGTACGATTTTTATAGTTATTGGAAACTTTTACGAGATCCAACTTTCATCTAGATCTGTTTATTATACTTGTTTGCAAAAGAAAAATATCCATTGATGAAATTACGTTCTATATAAATATATATTTTTTTAATTAATTAATATATACCTATATTTTTTAATTTATCTATTTGTATAAAAATATACGAGAAAACAAATATAAAAAAACAAAATAAATAAAGAATAAAAAATAATAAAAATACAATTATCTTTTTAATTTTAATAATTTATAATAAATATAAAGAATTTATATTATTTATAAAAGAAAATATTTTCTAAACGTTAATAAAAAAAATATCTCATAAAAATTAGTTTATTTTTCTTGTATAAACTTCAAAAATTGTGTAAAGCGATGTTATATAATAATACACGACGTAAAAATACTGCGAAGGAGAGAAAAAAATTTTTTCCCGGAAAAATCTTCGGGTTTCTTTTCGCGAAAGCTGGAGGAAAGCTTTCAAGATATTAAAACAATTTTATAGGAACGATTACAGTATTGCCAGGAGCTACTCACAAATCTCTTGCACAGTCTCTCTTTTCTTGGAAAATCCTTTAAATTTTCTCTCCGGATATTGAGCGGGAAATATTGTATATAAAAAACGTGCAGAATATTTTCTTTTTTTTCCCGCGTCAAATTTACAAAAATTTCACACCATTTTATTTTTCTTCTCTCGATTCCAGTAGCGAAAAAAAATAGAAATTTCTCCCTCGTTACAATTAACTAAATTGATGAAAATTTCCTTTTTTTTTATTAATTTTTTCTTTTTTAAGAGAAATAAAAATAAGTAAAAAGTTTTAATAAATGAAATATTTAACACAAAATAGTATTAAATGTTTTATCTACTAATAAAAAATGGTTTAAATCATATTTATAACTGTAATTTGTAATATTTTTTTTTTATAATTGAAGCGATACAATTTTATATCACGACAATCATTCGTGTATTCTGTTCGTTGAATTCCGCTTGTGAGAGAACTTTCATGCCGTCTAGGCGGCAATTTAATCAACTTTATTGGCGCCAAATTCAAATATAGAAAAAATTGATTCTAAAAAAAATCTTTTAATATCTAAATAATTAATTATTATTAATTAATAACTTCTATTTAATATTTACTACAATTCTTGTAGAAATTCTACTGAACAGTTTCAGCAAAATTTTCTAGAATGTTCACAAGATTTCATGTACAATCGTACTAGTAAAATATTACATAATTTTTTTTGTCAGGGAATATAACTGCTAATTTGCCTTTTGGAAAGAATTTTTTTTATAACTAACTAGTAATTTTTTGACTATTTAAATTAGCTGTTAAATTGTTTAATAAATTATTAAATATTAATTAACTATTAAATTTCTTTTCTATTTTTTTTGCAGTGTATTAATTTTTAAAAATATTCAAGTAAAAAAAATTTGTTTATTCTATTCGACGTTCAAAATTTTAGGGAAATTTATTATTAATTTTTGTCATTAGAAATTATTGCTACATTAATTATTACTATCTACAATTATTATTAGAAATAAATATTATAATTACATATCACTAATTACAGTAATTTTTATCTTTCGAGTCAATTTCAATTTTGTTTATTTTAATGTTTAAAACTTTAAGAAAATTTATTATTAATTATTTTCGTTTGAAATAAATTTAACTTAAATTATTACTACTGTAAAAACTAATAGAATTATTATTATTATAACTAATATTGTTATTTTAATTGTTTATATTTTCTTATATAAGTATTTTAAATTAGAAAGTTATTTTTAATTTCGTTTATTTTAACATTTTGAATTTTAGTAAAATTTATTATTAATTGTGGTCGTTAGAAATTAATTCTACTCTAATTATTATAGTTATTATAATTATTTTTGTAAGTAATAATAATAATAATAATAATAATAATTTTATGCAATAATGTATTCTATGTAATTCTATGTAATAATAATAAAGTTAAATTAAATTCCCTGACAATATGTCATGTATATAATAAAAATTATATATAATAATTATTATTATTCGTATTATACGTATTATACATCGTAAGTTGAATTCATTCTAATTGAAAAGCAACCTCAGCATTGAGCGTGATTACAACGATGGTTCAAGTCAGACTTAAGGATCGTCACTCAGCTACAATGAGAGCGAGAAAGAAGTTCAAGAGCCTCTCTCTCGCTCTCATTGCCCCCACTCTCGAACTTGGGCCGTTTCTTCAAATCTAATTTAAAAACCAAATTAAAAATTCCCTTTACTCGAAATTTTCAACGAAACTAATTCTATTACACCGACAACTTAAGACGCCTAACATAACGTCAAAGAAAAATATTATTCAATTTATTTTCCTCCAGAAAATTCAAATCTCATCCACTCCAAAATATATTATGAAGAATCAAAACAGTAGATTTCTTCCCTAAAATTTGAAATTCCCCTTTTCTTTTTTGCAAAAGATAAAAATAAATATATTCAAGGACTCGAAAAAAAGGAAGAAATCAGATATATAAAAAACCAAGTGTGCGGTAAAAAGGATAAGAAAATATTGTCTGCTGAAAGAACGAGTGAAATATAATGAAAAAGCGAATTTTCAGGTGGGATTCTTTTTTCAAGGGGGAATAAAGAAATCCGTTTGAGAAAAGCCAGTAAATCCCGGGTAGATGTGCGTGCTCGGCACCTTTGATCTAGACAAGATGTGCAACATCCGGTACAGGGATATCTTTCCCTCTCTCTCTCTCTTTCATTCTCTCTTTCTCTCTCTCTTACTCACTCATTCTCTCTCTCTCTCACACTCTCTAGCAATAATTCGATAATCTTTTATCAGGTGTTACATCTCGTCTTGTGGCACGTATTTGCGCCGACGAGGTGGGTACACATGCATCACGAAACAGAGATAATAAATGGAAAATTATATCCAGCACCGGAGAAACGGAACATCCAGGACCTGCGCGGGACGAGCAATTTCTATAGTAGGGCGTCCCGACGCTCACCGTCGCGATCAACTGACACATCAGTACACGCGTCTCGACGCCCGGGAATGCGTCTCTCCTCCAAAGGGAAGCTACATACTAACTAACTCATAAAAAACAAAAAACCAAAAATAAAACTTTACCAAATTTCAAACTCGTGAAAAAAAAATCTTTTTAAACCCCCCCATTTTTCCTCTTCAAAATAAGTGAATTACAAGTGGTTAAAAAAAAAAAAAACGTGTGTAATGTCTCGTGCGGATTTTGGCACGCGACTATAATGCTCCATTTGGCAGACGAGGTAAAAACAAAATTTTTCCTTAAATAAACGAGAAGAGCGTTTAAAAAAAAATTTTTTTTATTTTTTGTGCAAAAAAAGTGAAACAGAAAAATGGTGCTTTCGAATTCAAGATAAATGCGTTTACAATAGAGAGAAAGAGAGAGAGAGAGAGAAAGAGAAAAGTGACTTTTTTAAACATGATCCTTCGATTGTTCGGCCAACTCACTCTCCCACTCTTTCCACATCGGCCGATGAATAATCGTGCGCAATTCGGTTAACCCGACTTTTCCGACAGGTAAACCGGGCGCGAGTTACAATGTTGTGCAAAAATAATGGATAATAAATATCGCGAGCGATTTAGAGGCTTTTCCCCCCTTTTTTTAATGCTCTGATTTTTTTATTCCTTGAAACATTATTTTTACATATACACACACATACACATTTTTCCTCAATCCCTATATAAAAGTAATAAAATGTTTGTTTGTCTTTCCTTCTTTTTGCTATTAGCAAAAAAATGTTTGTTTCTCTAAAAAAAAAAAATATTTTCATTTTGCCTCTCTTGTTTTTAGAAGCAAAAACATATTTTGCTTCTCTCTCTCTCTCTTTCTCCCTTTTCTTTTTATTTTCATCTCTCTTTCCTTTTTTCATTAACAATAAATTTTGTCTATACCTTTTTTTTCTACAAGCAAAAAATTGTTTTTTTATCTTTTCTTTTTTCATACGCAAATAATTGTTTTTGTCTTTTTTCAATAATAAAAAAAAAATGTTATTTTGACTCTCTTTCCATTTTCAATAAGCAAAAAATTCTTTTGCTTTTCCCTCTTTCTCTCCTATTTCTACAGGCAAAAAAATTGTTATTTTTTCCTCTCTTTCCTTTTTTAATAAACAAAAAAATATTCTGCATTTTGTACCTTTCTCTCTCTTCTTTTTCCCTAAGCCAAAAAATTGTTTTCTTTTTCACTCTCTTTCTCTTCTATTTCCCTAAACTAAAAAATGTTTCGCTCTTCTTTTTCCATAAACAAAATAACAAAATTTGTTTTTCGTTTCTCTCTCTTCTTTTTCCATAGGGAAAAATATTTCGTTTCCTTTCTTCATAAACAAAAAATTTTGTTCTCTCTCTCTCTCTCTCTTCTGTTTCCATAAGCAAAAAAATGTTTCATTTCGTTTCCTTTTTCCATAAACAAAAAATTTTTTCTTTCTCTCTCTCTCTCTTCTTCTTTTTTTTAGAAGCAATAAAAATGTATTTTTTTTCATGTGGACAAATTTGTGAGAAGCAATTTGTGATGTTGAGTTTAAAACAGAGGGGAGGGGGGAGAGAGGAAAATAATATAGATCACACAGTGAGTGACCACCCGCAGCGATTTATATTCTATAGTGTGTTGGTTACATTTCAAAAAATAAAAAAAAAATAAATAAAAGGATTTTTGCTAGAATACAGTTTCTATGTTGATGTATATGTATATGTATCTCTTCGTGTTTCGAAGTAAACAAAATACTATTTGTGCACGGAATTTTTGTCCGCTCAGTTTCATTCAATTACCGGGCTAAATGCGCGACGCGAACTCCACTATCTCCTACTGTACCCCGGAAATAATAATTTATTTCCCGGTTGTTTACACAACTATCGCATTCTCTCTCTTTTCTATATATATATATAAACAACATACATATACAAGATTTCACATTCCCCGCATTTTATAATAGCGCGTCACGAAATTAATTAAAAATTCAAAGTTAATTGTGAATTTCAAAATGGGTGAAAAAAATATTTTTCCTATTATTAAAAGTCACACAAAAGCGGGACAAGTTTTTACTATTTTTTTTTAGATAAAAACAAAAAATTTCTCTATATTACTATTAATATTATTATTATTATTATTATTTCTTTTTAGTTGGAGAAAAAAAAGTTATTAAAGTTAAAAAAATGAAATATTAATATTACGCGTGTGTGCAAATAAAAAATGATCTTTTTTTTAAAGTAAACTGAAAAAATGTATTAATTTAAATCAATATTTCTATGTGTCAAATAATTTTGATTTAAATTAATTAAATTGTATTTGCTTCAAATATTGAAATTACTGGTTCAAATATGATTTATTCTTGAAAATTAAAAAACTTTCACTTTTCAAAATAACTTAAACAACTAATAAAATAGTTGAAAAAAATAACTAAAAATTTGAATTATTAAAAATGACTGACTCTTTGCTATTGAATTAGTAAATTTTAAATAGTAATTTTTTACTTATTTTTTAGTAAAATTTTAGTAAAATATACCAGTTGAAGAGAAAAAAGTCAGTCAAAAATTCGAATTAAACATTTTTACTTGTTCAAATTTAGGGAGTTTGAATTAAATAAAATTTATTTGAATCTAGAAAATATTTATTTAATAATAAACAAGTAGTCAGATAATTTTGAATTAAATAAAGTATATTTTGAATGTGTGCAAAAAAAATTTGTTATTCATAATATAACAAATGCGATTAAAATAAAAATATTTTTCAGTTTAAAGAAAATTACTTTCGTTAAAAAAAATTATTAATTAATTAAAATCTATTTATTTTATTCAAGTTACCGATTACTTGACTCCTCACATGAATATTTACTTAAATAAAAAAATTTTGATTGAAATTAAAATAAATTGGATTTTTGAACCAATATTTTTTTTATTTATAATATAATTGACTTTTGTTCGTGTTATTTTATTTTGCAATAATAATAATAATAATAATAATAGTAATAATAATAATAATAAGAAACTAGCAATAAATGTCCCATTTATTTTGTAAATAAAAAAACTAAATAATAATAGTAGTAATTATGACAACAGTTATTAATAAATTTCCACAAAAGAATTACTATAATAAGTATCTGTGACTATTTTTCTCTTTCTTTTTTCAAAAAAAAAAAAAAATAATTCAAAGTGCTATATATACACATTTAAAAAAATGAAAATATTAGAAAAACAAGGAAATTTGTCTCTTTCTCTTCTTTCACTGCTTTCCTCCGTACAACATCAAAACATCCGAGTGAAAAATTGTAAAAAAAACATGAAAAAAAAGAACGAAAAAAATAGAAATGCAGAGAAGATGTCGCCTGTCCAAGTGACAAACTTTTCAAAGGTGAAATTTACAGAAAAAAAAATAAAATGAAAATACATATGCGACAAAACTGAACAATTACCGTCATCATAAAACAGAGACGGGGGACTTTAAAAAAAAAAAGTGAGAGGAAAAGAGAGTGAGTGAGAGAGAAAAAATTATATTAAATTTTTTTTCACGCAATTCCTCCTTTGAAAACATGGTGTCAGGTGGACAGAGAAAATATTTTTATATTTTTTTTGTTTGCACTGTCTTCTATTTTATTTCATTTTTTTTTTGTTTTTTTATTTTTTAAATTTCATGGTATGTTTTGGAATGTGTAAAAAGGATATATAAAAAGAGCGACAGAGAGGAGGTTTTAAAAAAAAGGAAGGAAGGAAGGAAGGAAAGAAAGGCAAAGTGGTTGGTAACATTCTATTTTCCTTTCCTTTATTTTCTTATACATTTTATTTGAGAATTTTTCGTTTTCAAATTGTCTAAACTCAACTCCTTTTGTCGTTTACTCTCTTCTCTTACTGTATACACAAAAGTACACATACACACATCTATACAATATATATTCGATTCAACAAAGAGGAAAACATTTATCTTGTCAAAAAAAATAAAGAAATGGATTTTTTTAACGATATATTTTTTATTGACAAATATTTTTATCAAAAATAACGTATTATTTTTTAAAAATTTTATTGTAGAAAAATTCAATCAACACCTAAAGTTAAAATTGTTTCTTTTAATTATTATTATTATTTCGAAACTTTTATCAATGGTAAATTATTATTGTAAGTAATAGTAAACACAATTGTAAATAGAAGTAAACACCATTTATTTATTTTTATTATAAATAATAGTAAAAATAATTATAATAATTATTTTTTAATGTTAACAATAGTAAAAATAATTACTATAATTATTTTATTATTTAAATTTATCATTTAATTTTATCTTTTTAAATATAGCTGTCTGCTTTCATTTTATGGAATTCATAATTTTATTTATATTGTTTTAATCTTCTCTATATTTATTTTTCATTAAAAATTTTTCACTCTGGTGTTTTGACATTTTAGAGAGAAAATAAGAGAAAAAATAGTTTAAAGCTATATAAATGTACCTATATACATATATTTATATTCATTAAATAAATAATTTATTTTGCCTAATGAAAGTAATTTTAATAATTGAACTTTTATTCTATTATTATTCAAAGTATAATTTAAATAAATAAATATTTTTTGTAATTTATACAATGATTGCATCAATCGACAAATTTGACTTCAAAAGTCTCATCTTTAAATTAAGACCAAAAGAGTTCAAAAATCTTGTTTGGTTTGTGAGATATCACTTTATAAGTTTAAAATTTTTTCTGCAACTTTTAAAAAATATACAGGAGTTGGCAAAATTTCAAAAAAAAATTCATTTATTCAATTTTTTGTTGTTAAATTTGTTGATTACTACAATGTTTATATAAATTATTAAAATTTCCAGTTATGTATAAATCATAGAATTTAATAATCTTTTGAATGGTAGTGGTGTAGTTTTAATTATTATTAATTTATTCAATTCATTATTATAAAATCAACAAAAAAATTTATTTATTTAAATTATATAATTATAATAATAGAATAAAGGATGAATTATTTATTCCTGTAAATAAATAATAATTTTATCAAATTTTTTCTTTTTAGCAATTTATTAATAATAGTATTTAATAATTAAAAGAACATTTTTTTTATTAAATAAAATAATTTATGTATTATATATTATAAACAATTTCCGTTACGTTTTGGAATATTGTTTAAAATTGAAAATGCAAGATGAATAAACTGATAGTCATGTAGAACAATTTCCTTTCAATAAAATATATATATATGCACATATATATAATATAAAATCGATTTGCATCAGCGGTTGCAAGATTGACAATCGGCAACTGAATAAATTTTGAATATTACTAGGAACTCTCTTTCTCTCTTTTTCTCTATACATATATTTATATGTAACCACTTTATCGAATCATCCTAATGGAAGCTTAAAATTAAAAAAAGATAAAAAGTATTTTAACTTTTCTAAAATGCACAAAAGATAAAAATGATTTTCTCTTTATTAAATTTAAGCCGTCTGATAAATATATAAAAAGAAAACTATCTCTATACGAATATTGTCTTTCCATTGACATGAATTTTTTTTACTTTTAATTTCTTTTAATTTTAGTTTCATTTTTACAAATTTTCTAACTTTCACAATTAAATTATTATCTGTTTTTATATGAATAAATTATTCAGTATTTTGTCTATAACTATGACTAATTATTCGCACTTTGTTATTATTAATTAATAATTAATTAATTAAACAAAATATAATAAATGATCATTGTTAATTTTTTAGAATTTTTTCGAACATGAAAAGAAATTGTGAGAAAATTTACTAATGCCAATTTTCTCTGAATTTCAATATATTTTCAAAAATTGCTAAAAAATTACCCAAAGGCAACAAATGCGCGCCTAAAGATTGCAAAAAAGTAATTCCCTTTTTTCTTTCTTTTTTTTGCGAGACAAATTTACACATCAATTACGAATTCTAATCACTTGTGATTTTGTACTTTCGAAGTAATTAACCAACAAATTGCAGACAAACAAGTATCTAGTTACCCGTAATCTAATTTCCATCCACAAAGCAATCTGTGACGTAATTACATTCAACAAATTCGATTGAAAATATACTCGAAACTTGAGGATGAAGACTGTATATCATAAATTTTATTTAGTTTTTCCTTTGTTTATGACTTTTTCTTATTCAATTTCCTAATCAATTTACTGCAAATGGAGAAAATCTACATTATTATATTAAAATATTATTCTCACAATCAGTGACAATAAAAGTGTAATTTAATATAATGTACAGTTAATTATTTAATTTGTAAAAAAAATAATTATGTAATTTAGTTTTTTGGCCTACTTTAGTTCTTAACGGTAAAATTTAATTATATCTTCTTCATATTTTAATTTCATAATAATGATAAAATTAGCGTCAGCGCTAAGCGTCGAAAACAGTCTTATTTTTTTCTCAATCGTAAAAAAATAAATAATTAAAAATTACTTTTAGGTTCAAAAAACCATCTTGAGCCTTTTTTAAACTCCGCTCAAGAAGAGTTGCAAGTGTTAAAAAGAATGTAGATTAGTGATATTTGCATCGCTAAAAACCCGAAATAACAGTTTTTGACGCTAACTTTCAGCGACATAAAAAGTAATTAATAAAGTTTGAATTCTTGAATTTGCATTTATAAAAGTTTACTTTAAATTCTTTTTACTCCCGAGTCAGTAGTTTCCGAAAATATTTACTTTAAAAAAAATTAACCCTTCAATTAAAAGTTCAAAAAATTTCCAAGTAGTCACCATTTTTAATGTTAATTTGTTTTAAAAAGAGACAAGACAAAGAAAAATACCACAGCAAAAAAATATTCCTCCACAAATATATATATATATATACGTCTGGAAAATATAAATCTATAACTTTTCATGAGGAGTTAATTAAAAAGGACATTTTTAACTTTATAAAGTAAATTTTCAGAGAAAGGTCTTGAATAAATTAGAGTCTTTACGAGTCTCTTTAAACTCGTGACTTCATTAAAGGTAACGCGAAGGAAGTTGAAACTGTATAATCAATTTACTACTACCTATTTAGCTTCTAAACGCGATAAGCTGACTCTAAAGTTTTCAGATTGCTGGGCAGAAGAATATTTTCTCTTATATTCTATACATATATATATATATGTATATCTATATATATTATTAAAAAAGTCTTGGAGAACTGTGAGCGAAAAGTGTGACAGTAGTTGAAATATTTCAATCAAACAGCTACTTAAAAACAAAAGTTTTCCACGATTAAACTATTTAAAAGTTTGCCCACTAAATAAAATTCGTGTTAAAAATCCTCTCAAGCGAAAACTTTTTCGACTTAGTGTAGGGATGTCGCGCGCGTGAAAGAGACTACTGTGAAAAAGAGGAGGATAGAGAGAGAGAGAGAGAAAGAGAGATGATGAAACACTATTATAATGCTTAAAACATTAGCTATGATGATGATAATTATTATCATTGCGCGTCTTATTATTTTTGAACACACATATATGTATACATATACATACAAACATATATATAAATCTTGGAAAATTTTCATACTTTATCAAAACAATTCTCAGTCAAGAATGAAAATTTATTATTAAACTTTTCAACTAAAAGACCAATTTTGAAAATTTTATTATTATCATTATTATTATTATTATTATTATTATTATTATTATTATTATTATTATTATTATTATTATTATTATTATTATTATTAATAATTTCAAAAAAACATTACAATTAAAATTACTCTTACAGAAGAAGTAATTACATTTTTTTCAAGTTAATTATTTTTTACACAGAAAAAACGGGTGGTAATAATAAAGTTGGTTAGAGGGTAATAGTTGAAAAAGGTACAGGGTAATAAGTAAAATTCAGATGGGTATACGGTAAACAATAGACAAACTCGATTGTAATGTCACAATAGAGGTTAGTGAAAAAATAAATATTTAAATAAAAAGTCGTTTTTATTTAAATACTGAGCATAAGTGAAAAAGGATAAATAAAAAAGATATTTCCTTTTAGAGAAAGCATAAGAGTCACATCGAGGGGGAATTTTAAAAGGAAGGAAAAGAAAAAAGATTATCAAACCAGGTAAAATAATAAAATGATAAAAATAAAAATTAATAAAATATTTTTTTTTATAATTTAAATATTTCCTTAATATTAAAATATTATATAATTAATTTTAAAAAAAAATTCAATACAATATATAACTATTAAAAATTGTTACAATGACACAATATTAATTAATAATTAATAACGATACAAAATTAAAAATTATCCAAATATTAACTTTTAAAAAGAAATTTAAAAAAAATAGTTATTAAATTAAATAATATAAAGTTGATAATAATAAGAAAATTACAATTAATTTTTAATTCAATTATTATAATTATACAATTTAAATATTAATTAAATATAAAATTTTTACATTTTTAAAACCATGGGAAGTATTTATATAAGTAAGAAGGCTTGAATCAATATTTTTTAATTCTTAGTTTTTTAAAATACAATAACTAATTTTGAAATTTCATATTTTTTTGATAAAATTAATAATCTTCTAGAACATGGCAAATGCGTCTTGCAAAGTATTGAAAAAGGCTAGGAACCATATTTATGAAATTTCTTATTTTTCTTGACAAAATTCATAATATTCAAAAACATAGGAACTGTCTAGCAAATTAGGGGAGACGGATTGGATCAATATTTTTGAAACTGCTTATTTTTCTTGACTAAATTCATAATATTCCAAAACATAGAAACTGTCTAGCAAAGTATGGAAGAAGGCTTGGAACAATATTTTTGAAACTTCTTATTTTTCTTAATAAAATTGATAATTTTCTAGAAGATAGTAACTGTCTAACAAAGTATGGAAGAAGGCTTGGATCAATATTTTTGAAACTTCTTATTTTTCTTGACTAAATTCATAATATTCCAAAACATAGAAACTGTCTAGCAAAGTATGGAAGAAGGCTTGGATCAATATTTTTGAAACTTCTTATTTTTCTTAATAAAATTGATAATTTTCTAGAAGATAGTAACTGTCTAACAAAGTATGGAAGAAGGCTTGGATCAATATTTTTGAAACTTCTTATTTTTCTTGACTAAATTCATAATATTCCAAAACATAGAAACTGTCTAGCAAAGTATGAAAGAAGGCTTGGATCAATATTTTTGAAACTTCTTATTTTTCTTGACTAAATTCATAATATTCCAAAACATAGAAACTGTCTAGCAAAGTATGGAAGAAGGCTTGGAACAATATTTTTAAAACTTCTTATTTTTCTTAATAAAATTGATAATTTTCTAGAAGATAGTAACTGTCTAACAAAGTATGGAAGAAGGCTTGAAACAATATTTTTGAAACTTCTTATTTTTCTTAATAAAATTGATAATTTTCTAGAAGATAGTAACTGTCTAACAAAGTATGGAAGAAGGCTTGAAACAATATTTTTGAAACTTCTTATTTTTCTTAATAAAATTGATAATTTTCTAGAAGATAGTAACTGTCTAACAAAGTATGGAAGAAGGCTTGGATCAATATTTTTGAAACTTCTTATTTTTCTTGACTAAATTCATAATATTCCAAAACATAGAAACTGTCTAGCAAAGTATGGAAGAAGGCTTGGAACGATATTTTTGAAATTTCTTATTTTTTTCGAAAAAATTCATAATATTCCAAAACATAGGAACTGTCTAGCAAAGTAGGGGAGAAGGCTTGGAACAATATTTTTAAAACTTCTTATTTTTCTTAATAAAATTGATAATTTTCTAGAAGATAGTAACTGTCTAACAAAGTATGGAAGAAGGCTTGGATCAATATTTTTGAAACTTCTTATTTTTCTTGACTAAATTCATAATATTCCAAAACATAGAAACTGTCTAGCAAAGTATGGAAGAAGGCTTGGATCAATATTTTTGAAACTTCTTATTTTTCTTGACTAAATTCATAATATTCCAAAACATAGAAACTGTCTAGCAAAGTATGGAAGAAGGCTTGGAACAATATTTTTAAAACTTCTTATTTTTCTTAATAAAATTGATAATTTTCTAGAAGATAGTAACTGTCTAACAAAGTATGGAAGAAGGCTTGAAACAATATTTTTGAAACTTCTTATTTTTCTTAATAAAATTGATAATTTTCTAGAAGATAGTAACTGTCTAACAAAGTATGGAAGAAGGCTTGAAACAATATTTTTGAATCTTCTTATTTTTCTTAATAAAATTGATAATTTTCTAGAAGATAGTAACTGTCTAACAAAGTATGGAAGAAGGCTTGGATCAATATTTTTGAAACTTCTTATTTTTCTTGACTAAATTCATAATATTCCAAAACATAGAAACTGTCTAGCAAAGTATGGAAGAAGGCTTGGAACGATATTTTTGAAATTTCTTATTTTTTTCGAAAAAATTCATAATATTCCAAAACATAGGAACTGTCTAGCAAAGTAGGGGAGAAGGCTTGGATCAATATTTTTGAAAATTTCTTATTTTTCTTAATGAAATTGATAATTTTCTAGAAGATGGTAACTGTCTAGCAAAGTATGGAAGAAGGCTTGGATCAATATTTTTGAAACTTCTTATTTTTCTTGACTAAATTCATAATATTCCAAAACATAGAAACTGTCTAGCAAAGTATGGAAGAAGGCTTGGAACAATATTTTTGAAACTTCTTATTTTTTTTAATAAAATTGATAATTTTCTAGAAGATAGTAACTGTCTAACAAAGTATGGAAGAAGGCTTGGATCAATATTTTTGAAACTTCTTATTTTTCTTGACTAAATTCATAATATTCCAAAACATAAAAACTGTCTAGCAAAGTATGGAAGAAGGCTTGGAACAATATTTTTGAAACTTCTTATTTTTCTTAATAAAATTGATAATTTTCTAGAAGATGGTAACTGTCTAGCAAAGTAGGGGAGAAGGCTTGGATCAATATTTTTGAAACTTCTTATTTTTCTTGACTAAATTCATAATATTCTAAAAAAAGGAACTGTCTAGCAAAGTATGGAAGAAGGCTTGGAACAATATTTTTGAAACTTCTTATTTTTCTTGACTAATTTCATAATATTCCAAAATTAGGAACTGTCTAACAAAGTATGGAAGAAGGCTTGGATCAATATTTTTGAAACTTCTTATTTTTCTTGACTAAATTCATAATATTCCAAAACATAGTAACTGTCTAACAAAGTATGGAAGAAGGCTTGGAACAATATTTTTGAAACTGCTTATTTTTCTTAATAAAATTGATAATTTTCTAGAAGATGGTAACTGTCTAGCAAAGTAGGGGAGAAGGCTTGGATCAATATTTTTGAAACTTCTTATTTTTCTTGACTAAATTCATAATATTCCAAAACATAGAAACTGTCTAGCAAAGTATGGAAGAAGGCTTGGAACAATATTTTTGAAACTTCTTATTTTTCTTAATAAAATTGATAATTTTCTAGAAGATGGTAACTGTCTAGCAAAGTAGGGGAGAAGGCTTGGATCAATATTTTTGAAAATTTCTTATTTTTCTTAATGAAATTGATAATTTTCTAGAAGATGGTAACTGTCTAGCAAAGTAGGGGAGAAGGCTTGGAACAATATTTTTGAAACTGCCTATTTGTCTTAATAAAATTGATAATTTTCTAGAAGATGGTAACTGTCTAGCAAAGTATGAAAGAAGGCTTGGAACAATATTTTTGAAACTTTTTATTTTTCTTGATTAAATTCATAATATTGCAAAATATAGGAACTGTGTAGCAAAGTAGGGGAGAAGGCTGGGAACAATATTTTTGAAATTTTTTATTTTTGTTGATAAATATTTGATATTTTAATCCATAGGAATTGTCTATAAAAGTATGAAAGTCGGTCACAGTAAAGTGACTTTTTCAAAGTCTTTTATAAAGTTTTCTGTATGATTATTTTTGTAAGCATTGAAATTTTGTATTTTTTAAAGATTTATCTGAAAACTTTGGAATAATTATGTTAAAATAAAAATTAAAACGTTTCGCATATAAAAATATATCATTTTATCTAAAGATTGTTAAAACTACATTACTTATTGTCAATCTTTTCAGTTTCCTAAATTTATTTTTTTTATTTTTCGGTTTCTTTAGAGGACATTCCAGTTCAAAATGTTGAAAATTTTTTTTTTTTTTTATTTGATTTTCGGATTTTTTATTGTGTCAAGAATACTCTCGTAAAATATTATTGCAAAATTCGAAGTAAAACAAATATTATACATTTTTATTCTTTGTCATGTCAAAGATGTTTTTGTATGCGGATAAGCAATCGAATGATTTAAATGTTTTCTCATTTGCATTTTTCAAAAAAGACAAACAAAATTGTATTTGGTGTTGCTGATCACAAATTAGATATCAAATTTTTAAAATTTAAAATGGCGCATCCAATATAACGAAAAAGAAAATTTTTTCATTTTAATTTTGTATCGTTTAATTTTTTTTTTCATCTAACATATCGCACCCGACATTTTTAATTTTGGAAAAATTATGTCATATTCGTAATAAGCGACCCCAAAAACCCCCCCGTAACGATGTTCAAGAAAATCCAATGATTTTTAAAAATAAAATGTCCGCCATTTCGATTTTTTAAAATCTGATTCCATATTTGTAATTAGCGATCTCAAAAACCCCCGAGTAACAATTTTTAAGCAAATCCAATGATTTTTTTTTTAAATATCGAAACTTATGAACAAAAACTTTAAATGCGTTTTTCTCAAAATGTCTTTTTTTGATCTGATAAAACTGATATATCTAAAACGGCGTTTGATTCAGCGTCATCATGCCTATAAGTGTAACATCAAAAACTGGAAATTTTCCAACTCCCCTTTTTTTATAAGAGAAATTCGGAATAAAAACACCTTTTTTTGTATATTTTTAGGAAAAAGTACTCTAAAAAAAGGGGGGAAAGAAAATTCCACTTTTTTGAGGTTTCACACCTGAAAAGAATAAACGAACGAAGAGAATGTCTCTTTGTTTTTGGTTTTATCTGTTTTAGAAAGTTTGGAATCGATCTTACCACCGAAAATGGGCATTTTCGAAAATGGCTTATATCGTCGCCATTTTTAAATAAAAATGAAAATGTTTTTTTTTACAAATTCTTAATTAAATTATTTATTACATGCAAAAGAAATTTTTTGAATAAATGTCATAGTTATTTTAATAATATTTATTAAAAAAAGCCTTCTTTTGCCTGTTTTGAACTGGAATGTCCCCTTAAGACAAATTTTTAATATTTTCACTATAAAAGGAACAGTCTGGAAATGTATGCGGAAGATATGTTTATGAGGCGCTTTATTTAAAATCATTCCATCGACAAAAAACAATCACTGGGAGAGCGATTTTCTGATAAATTTTCTCTAACACCCGCTCTGAATCTGCAACTTTCAAGGGTGACAAACCGCGGCAAACGTGATACTTTTTACAAATGTTTGAAAAACTGTGGTAAAAGTAAATTGCTGGATAATCTGTAGATACTTACTAACTAACAAAACTAACTAGTTAAGGAATCTAAGGAACTAACAAACCTGAATGAATAATTAAGTAAATAACTAACTAAAGAAACTAACGAACTAAGTAACTAAATTATTGACAAACAAACTAAGTTAACTAAACGAACAAAACTGAGTAAATAACTAAGTAACTAACTAATGAATTGAATAACAAAAATTACAATAATAAAAACATTCAACATGCATTTCCTCGCAAGGCGTTAGGAAAACGTTTTGTACAACTCGTTGTGAATGAATGATTTTCATTAATTGTATTATATGAAAATTTAATTATTTGTGACGGATTATACACTAAATCGAAAGAGAATTTCATGAACTTTTTAGTGCTATTTTTATTTTACAAATTTCTATCGATTTCGGAGAAAAATTCTTGTTTGAAAGTTTAAACTCGTAATATTTCAAAACACCCCCGTCGATTTTTATTATCATTATTTTCATATAATTTTGATAAAAATCGACCCCGGTGTTTTGAGATATTATGAGTTTAAATTTTAAAACAGGAATTTTTTTACGAAATTGAGAGAAATTTGTAAAATAAAAATAGCACTTGAAGGATCATGAAATTTTCTTACGATTCAGTGTACAATATGTCACAAATAATTACATTTTTTTACAATAAAGTTTATTAGAAAAACGCTTTCCTTGCGATTGTTTTTTGTTGATGGAATGATTTGAAATTTTTCTGTTTCTGGAAGTATGGGGTATATCTTGTTCATAAATTATTTTTCTTAGTAATCATGGAATTGAATACTGATTTGAGGGGTGTTAAAAGAGGTGCATGCGAAGGATGCGACGAATGCAGTGAATTTCAGCGGAACATAAATAAAGAAAATAATTCTTGCAGCTACTGCGGTTGCTTACCCGTAAAGCATCAAAAGATTTCTTTAGTGGGCATAGAAACAACCAATGAAGGGTATAAACCTGATAAATTTTTAAACAAAAATGCAGATTATTCTTTTTCGATTACTTTAGAAGATTATAGTTTACTCAACAGGGACCCACAGGCAACAACTTTTCAAGAGGAACATCATACTTATGTTGAGAGTCGTGATGGAGAAATTGAAGTGATAGAACTTAATGAAACGGTATGAAACTTTAAGTAAAAATGATTGTTATAAGAATTTCGTCCGGAATTTGTATAAAATTAGATTAAAAATGTTTGATTTTATATGTTTAAAAGTGTAAATCAGGGTCTTCCGCATGTAATTAGTTTATTAGAGCTGTGCAAAAAGCTTGAAGCTCGAAGGTCGATCGAGTATTTTCGAGCTTTTCATTTTTCGAGCCGAGCCGAGCCTAATCAGTTCAAGAAAATCGTTAGGTGTTAAAATAATTAACCTACTAACTAACTTAAGAGCGATTTAGGGAAAATTCGATATTCTTTACTTATTATTTTTTTTTAATTATTTATAAGCACGAATTCAATCGAGTACTCGAAAATATCGAGTACTCGATTCCACTCGAGTACTCAAAATTTTCGAGTCAAGCTCGGGCTCGGCTCGGCTCGAAAAAATTGAAGCTCGGCTCGGCTTTTCGAGCTTTTTGCACAGCTCTATAGTTTATCTTCAATTTTTTCCAAAATTTTGAACCATTCCATATTTGAATTTATGTGGGATATAATTGATATTTTTTAATTAATTAAGAATCTGCTATTAAATTGTAACTACCCGCGTGAAAATGAAAGTTTAGGCGAAATTCAGCCAAGTATGGGAAAGTTCGGCAAAGTGTGGCTAATTATGAGTGTTTCCCGCACATTGGAATGTACGTGATTAACAACGATAATTAAAGTACGCGGACACTTAGGAAAAGTACACAAACAAGAAAATAGGTATGGCAGAATAAATAAATTGAATTTCTTTTTATATTTTATGTCGAAATTTAAAAATCTCCATTTCTGGAGTTTGGCAAAAAACGGGAAAAGTCGGAAAGTATAGGAGAATGAAAAAATTATTGTCGTGTTACTTACGATATTTTTTATTCCTAATGCACAAAAGTGTCGATTTCAGATAGCAGACGACAGGGAGTAAAAGTCATTCACTTGTTCGACTTATATGAAAATGGCGACTATTTTCTCCCCTGGGAAAAAATAACACATGGGATCAGCTGTTATTTTTGCCCATGGGAGAAAATGGACGCCATTTTCATACGGTCGAACAAATGAATGACTTTACGCCCTGTCGTCAGCTATCTAAAAGCGCCATTTTTGTACATGTGGGATAAAAAATTTTTTTTAAAAATTAAAAATCTCAATTTCTGGAGTTTGGCAGAAGTCGACAAAGTGTGGGAGAATGAAAAAATTGATTTTCTTAAAAAATTGTTTTTAGAAAATTAAAAATCTCAATTTCTGGAGTTCTGAAGTCGGCAAAGTGTGGAAGAAAAAAATTTTTTTTTTTTGAAAATTAAAAATCTAAATATAAGAAAAATCAAATTTTTCTTTCTCCCATACTTTGCCGACTTATCTCGCTTTTTGTCAAACTTCAGAAATTGAAATTTTTAATTTTCTAAAAAAAAATTTTTTAAAAATCAATTTTTTCATTCTCCTATACTTTTCCGACTTTTTTCGTTTTTTGCCAAACTCCAAAAATTGAGATTTTTAAATTTCGACATAAAATATTAAAAAATTCAATTTTTTATTCTGCTATACCTATTTTCTTGTTCGTGAACTTTTCCTAATTGTCCACGTACTTTAATTATCATTGTTAATCACGTACATTCCAAAGTGTGGGAAACGCTCATTCGCCACACTTTGCCGAATTTTCCCATATACTCTGCTGGATTTCTCCCAAACTTCCTCTTCCACGCTGTTATGTATATTAATAAATTATCGTATTTCTACTATAGCTGGATTTATCACTGTTTATACCGAAAACATTTCCTCCATCAATTCAAAGCGCTATTACAAATAAAAAAGAGTTGAGCGAAGCCGATAAATCTTGTATTATAAGACTTATCATTCAAAACTTAATTGAAGCAAAGTTAGATGGTGCTCATGTCGTAAAAGAACTTGCTGTTTTGTTGACTGACAAATATCCAGAGTACTTCAAGTGTACAATTGGTATTTGTCAGCCATACGTAAGTTAATTTATAACAATGGAATATTAAATTTAATTATCTTTCCTAATAATAAATAAACCTAAATACAATCCAAATTAAAAAAAGGTTATTCATATGTTATTAATACTTTTTATTATATATTATATGTTTCTAATATACCTCTAAAATTGTCACAATTTTTATTTATGTTAAATATAGGCGCAAACAGAAGTACGAATGAAAAATTGTCTAAAATATTATAAAATGAAAGGAAGGCGCAATAGTTCGGTAGAATTTGACCATAGACAAGAGAAAAGTACAAGATTGGGGGTGAGAAAAGAATTGCAAACATCCCGAAAAAACAGAATGAACTTAGTCAGGAAAATTAGTGCAGCAAATGTTTTAGAAAAATTCCCAGTCTTGCGAAGAAAAGACATGGTAACATATTTTATAATTCTTGTAAATATGATGTTTATACCGTTTTTTCTAAAATATTAACCCTTCAACGCATAAATATACAAAATTTTGGTATGAACTTTGATAACTTAGGTACTAAAAAATCATCAGAAAAATTCACCAATCATCATTTCTTATGTTTTCATTTATGCGTTCTATTTAATAGCGTTAAAAAAAGATCTACTAATTGTTTGTAAAATTCTACTAATCAATGAGTAAAATCTACTAATAATTAGTAAAAATTTCACTATTTGTTAGTAAAATTATTACTAAATCTTTTAGTGGAAGACTTTTCGTCATTTGATTAGTAACTTTCTACTAATTCAGATTTAGAGAGTACGCATTTTCTTTTCTTTTTCTGTATTATAAACAATGCTTTCTTCCGAACTTTAAAAAAGAGAGAAGTTTATTTGACTTTGGGCAAATTAATTTTTTTATGACACAGATGCTTTGGGAACTGTCTCAACTGGCAGGCAAAACAGTTGACGAATTAAAAACAAATTGGTCCATGGTAGTGACAGATTTATGTAGAGAGCTTGATTTAAAAGGAAATGGATGGAATTTGAATGGAGAAACTGTTGCGGTACTGTTTAACTTGCCAAAAGTATTTACAAAAGCAAAAGAGAGCGGCAAAATACTTAAAAGTTATCCAGTAAGTTAATATTTCTAAATTTCAATAAAATAATTATTTAAATCAGTTTTCAAGTGTGGAATATATTTTGTTTTTCCGACTTCCCCGGTACAAATTTCGGTCGGTCGCCATGATTAGTATACATTGGAACAAATTCGAACCAATCATGTCAACCGAAGATTGGCCCAACTTTGGTTATTAATTTCGCTCAAAGAGTTTTTATAATTATTAAAAAATAATAATAATATAACAAATAATAAGAATAAATAAATAATAATTAAAATATAATTTCCTTCCCTCCCATGCTTATTGACCGAGGGAATCACTAACAAACAATAATCAGTCCAATCGTTCTCCATAGTTAGCCTACACAGAAAAAAACCGAACTCAAAATGAGTCGCATATGAGACTCATTTTGAACTGCAACAAAAATGATACCCCTTTGACTCATTCTGAGTTTCTAGGGAAAAGACTCAAAATGAGTCTACAGGGGAATAATTCATAAAAATATGAAATAAAATAATTGTTTATAATTAATAAACACGTTGCACTTGTCAAAACATTAATACTTGTAGTCGATTTATTGCATTAATAAGAAATGAAAAAAAATTTTTAGGTTATACACACATGTGAATTTACTGATAGGGATGCGAAACACAAAAAAAGTAACTAGAACATTGTCATTTTACTCATTTTGAGTCAATTGAAGTTGCCGATTACTCATTCCTAGTCACTTGAAGTTGTCGATTACTCATATAGAGGCCGACTTCCAAATGAGTTGCAACAAAAATGAGTTAGGTTTTTTTCTGTGTAACAGTCAGGTAACTATGTTGACAAAAGTTGAAAAACGTTATTGAAAATAGCCCGTACAGAAATTTTGACCGGGGCCAGATCGGGACAAACCGGGCCCCGATCTGTCAACCTGATCTGACCCTGGCCTGGTTGAAACACTAAAATCGACTGGGGCCATGGTATTTTGCCCGATCTGGCCGCCCTGCCGGACCACTCCCACGGTCGGGACCATTACACCTCGCTACACACAGAAAAACTTGGACTCATTTTTGTTGCAACTCAAAATGAGTCCATGTTAAATGACATAGAACGTGGCGCCATCTGCCCTACTCATTTTTGTTGCAGCTCATAATGAGTCACTTTTTCGACTCATTTTGAGTTCAGTTTTTTTCTGTGTATTTGATTATTAAAGCATAAGATAATTTAGACAATTTTATTTATTTTAATTAATGACTAAGTTATTATTATTGTTAATAATTATTTAAACTTATACTTTATGTAACATTATTAACAATTATACACAAAACACTTAAAACTAAGACGGAAAAATATCGCACGCACGGGGGACTGAACCCTAGACCTCGAGGGCGCAAGTCGAATACACATTCTGCAACAGAAATTAATTTGTTTATTGTATGTTTAAATTGAATAGTAATTTTTAATTTAATAACATTAATTAAATCAATTCTAGCGAGGAACTCCAATCGAAGATACTATTCCAGAAAATAGTGAACCTCCACAATTGATTGTGATTTCGGATTCTCCATTTAATGAACTAAGCTTGATGTGTTATATAGATGGTCAACCGATTTTTGAAGAAAAAGGTTTTGATGCGGTCTTATTATTAGTAGCAGTCTTTTGGATTTTCCAAGTATCATTTCCTCAAAATGCTAAGCAGCAATATGCTTTTATTTCTATTGCTATTCTTAGAGATATAGCATATAGAGATATAGCAAAAGAAATTCTAGTGAAGCAAACATTGACAAATATATTAAGTCTTTGCGATATTATGCCAAAGACCAATGTTGAGTAATATAAAACTCCAATTTTTTTATAAAAAAAATTTTTTTTTTTTTTTTTTAAGTAAATTTTCAATTGATATATTAGATATTAGTTTCTTATATTTTATTATTTATTAGGTCATGATTATTATTATTTTTATTTATACGCACGTCCGCGTGGTATGAGACCACTTTTTCGAAATTGCATTTTTTATAAATTAACCGGATTATTTATTGTGCGATCGTTGTCAGTGCTTTCTCGACAGGAAAAAGACGTAGTTGTCAAAAAAAAAAAATATAATTGAAATTTTAAATTATGGATGTTGTCGATAGTTTTCTATTGTTTTAATATTTATAGATTAATTCGTAATTAGAACCGAAACATTTTCTTTTTTGTTAAAAATGTTGTTCTTTATGGAGATTTATTATATTGTTAAATAAAATCATATTTAATTTTTTATAAAAACATTTTATTTATTTAGAATTATGTTTATACATAAGGGCCATTCACATATTATGTGATATATTTATAGGGTGATTACTCTCTAAATTTGAATCTGTTAAAAATAACTGATTCAGAAGCAAAAAGTCAGTCACTGATTGTCAGTTAAAACCATGATTTTTAACTGATTCAAATTAAGAGAGTATATAACGATTTAAGAGGTCTGAAATACTTGAAAATGTCTATCCCCCCCTAAGACAAAAAATTTACATTAATAAAAGGGTCAGCTAATTATGGTTGTCGCTCGCCGCATCTAAGGATTTTCCCCCCTGGAGTAAATTCTGCATCTACAACTGAAGATAGATGAATGAATTGAACTGAATAAATATTATAATGCATTTGAAATTACTTAAGAATTAATCTCAATTAATTAAATAAATCACTTCTTTTTCTACAAACTTATTTTTTATTTTAATTTACTAAAAAAAGCCGAATCAATTTGAAAAAGAATTTAAAAAAATTAAATAATATTATTTGTAAAAGAATAAAACAATTTACTAAAGTTTCTTGCTGCAACAGAAAATGAAACCGATCTTTTGTTGAAAACAAAAGCACTACAGTAAGTAATTATTTTTAAATTATATTACAATTAGAATCCTATAATTCATCAAAAAGAAAAAATTATATTTTTTCTAATTATTTATTTTAACTTTTAAACTGCACTTGAAACATCAAGAGAATATTTCACCAGAAACTGAAGGATAAATTCCATTATTGTTCTAATTTAAGGTCATCTTGGAAAAAATAGTAGTTTCGTAGAATACAATAAATTCCAATAGAAAAGCATATTTATGGTTAGAATTTTTTGGAAGTAGTAGAGAAAGGGACACTGATGTGGAGACATCTTGGTATTTTGCATAATTGTTGTAAAATTTTTTTTTTTTAAATTGGTTAAACATTCAGTTTTGAGCAAAAAAGAGCTTTCGTAGAAATGTAGAATACACTAAAAAAATCAATTTTTATATTCTCCTATACTTTGCCGTACTTTTCCGTATTTTCCAAACTCCAAAAATTGGGATTTTTAATTTTCGAAGAAAATATTTAAAAACAACAGTTTTTTCATTCTCCTATACTTTGCTGTACTTTGCCAAACTCTAAAATTTTGGTTTTTAACTCCAAAAATTGAAATCTGCTATATTAAATCTGTCATTTTGTGTTTTAAAAACTGATTTCTTATGCATAATCATTGATTCTGAAAATCTTCATGATCATTATATTACTTATTTCTAATGTACTTCAACATATAAAATGTATTTTTATTGTGAAATTCCCATTTTTGATGTTTTATTTATTTATTAAAATCGTAACATCAAACAATATTAATTTTTGTATTTTTAGATTTTGCCACTAACATAATTTACAATTAAAAAAGACAAAATATTTGTAATAAATGATCTTTAAAAACTTAGGTCATAAATTGGTTTGTATATAATTTTTTTAACAGAAAGAAAATTCGGAAAAATAAGCGTTAACATAGAAAATGATTAATTATTCGGGAAAATGACCGTACGACGAACAGATGGACGCCAAACTGAAAATAAAATGGTTTCATCTTTGGGCCACGAAACCCTAAAAACATACATCAACAATTTTTTTTCTATTTGCTAAGTATAACCAAATAGGGGAGGGTGGGGCAAGATGGGGTACTTAAGGTTTAATGATTAATAAAACGAAAATTATTGAATATATACTATTTTTATTAATAGCCATCTTTGGTAATCCGTCTTTCGTAAAATAGGCGAACAAAGGCCATTTGTTTCTTAAAAAAGCTTATAATTAATAAAAAAGAAAAAATTGCAAATCACGCCATCTTGCCCCACTAGGGGGCAAGATGGGGCACTAAATAAAGCTATTTCTGTCGACAAATTTTACAAGTAAAGGTTGCATCTTCGTCATCGACAACAGCACAACTGCAATGAACCCAGCCTTCATTTGAGTCTAAATAATAACCATTACAGTATCCAAATTTTAATAAATAAAATATTTAATGATTCCACTTTTTTAAACAATTTAAAGTTATATTATACAAATCTTTTACAAAATTTCAATTTAATTTTTTCAGAGTCAAACCAACTATCCATACTTTAATCAAGTTTAAATTTTTTATATTATAGTGGCTGGCAATTTTTTCGAATTTCAAACAATTCATTATTACTGAATATGTAACTTAAAAACGTTTTAAAGTATTAGATTATTCACATTTTATTAAAAGTATTAAATTAATAAAAATCTTTACTTTAGAATAGAATTTTTGTAAAAAAAAACCTTTTATACATTTTAGAGAATTTAAAATCCAAATATTTTTAAAGTTTATTGTTTATTTGCCTTTTTCAAGGTTAATGTAATAATTGAATTCCGGATTAATTTTATGTCCATTATTGAAAACGATCCATTTTGATTTAAATTAAAATATTTGATCATACTATTTTGACCATAAAATTATAAAAATTTGATCGAAAACTTAAAATTAGAAAAAATATCCATTCTAATGACGCGTTGTGAAGAAAAGGACCTTTGAGGCAAACAACTTTTATCTGATATTAACTATAGTTTTACTTTAATTAAAGGTTTCTTTTAATTTTTATATGAACAATGATAGCTTTTATTGTATATTTTGTTTGCAATGAAGACGGCTTTTGTCGTTAATGTATAAATTGAATTGGAAATTACTCTGCTTAAGGACATGTTATTCAGTGGTCACGTGTTTTCATATTAATATATATTGGACACGTGACCACTGAATAACATTACCTTAAGGGGTTACATACCTTTTTGGGACTCAAAAAATCGAAAAAAATTTTACTGCTTGCTTTAAAAATATATATTTTCGAGAATGTTTTCCCAAACTTTCATTGAAATCGGTGCATTATAACCGAAGTTATTGTTATGTTTAGGGCAGTACTCCTCAGAGCTCAGAACTAAACTTTAAACGCTATTATCTCTGAATCGTATTTTTTTAAAACTACTATTACGGTGTGCATGATTTCTCCAAAACTAATTGATACAAGTTGTGAATTCTTTATGTTTATTTTTGTTTATTGCTTTTATACTTAATGCTAAATAACTACTGAAATATTGCAGAAACCAGGAATTTCAAATTGCTAATGCTGCTGCCATCACCTATTCCATCTTCATGCAGACTCAGATCCATGAAAAACCTTATACTTATTAGAAACATAGCGTCCAAAACTCGATGTATCGAGTACTTGAATTATTCGAGCACTCGAGTGAATTCCAGTACTCGTTTCCAATAGAGTACTCGAAAACTTCGAGTACTCGAAATTATTCGAGCTTTTTATGAGGCTCGGACTCAAGCTCGAACTGATTAGGCTCGGCTCGGCTCGAAAAATGAAAAGCTCGAAAATACTCGATCGAGCTTTTTGCACAGCTCTAATATCTTGCAAAATAATTAAAACTTTGCAAAATCCTTGAGTGCACTTTTAAAGCACCCTAAGCACTACAAATTAACCACCCAGCGGGCACAAAGACAAAAAAACGTTCTTCGAACGTCTGAAGAACGTTTAATGTCTGCCAATTTAAGTTTTAAGAACGTCCGAACGTTCCAAAAATGTTTCGAAACGTTCGGACATTCTTAGAGCGTAAATTGGCAGACATTAAACGTTCTAAAGACGTTCAAAGAACGTTTTTAGTCTTTGTGCCCGCTGGGCAAGTATAAACAAAATCTGTAATTCAAAAGTTCTTCCAGCTATGGAACGCCCCAGATATATTCTAGACCAAAGATTTATGCTGTGTACCATTTAGCCCTAAATGTTCAAATGTACATAAAATTAATTATTGTCAATTATTATTAATAAAAAAATAAACAATATTTTGAAAACCATTTTTCTTTATTTTATTTCTAAAAAATACGATAAACAACACTAAAACGAAACAAAGAAAACATAATTTTTCTTTTTAACAAAGAAAGTTTTATAAAAAAAGATATTAACTCTTAAATAATGAATTTAATAATGGTTGCACTTTCTTGTAATTTAATTTGCACAAGGACAGCGATAAATTGAAGGTGTGCATAGTGAGATTGTGAGTAGGATAACCTATTCACATGCTGCTGGACATAATTTGAAAAATATCGGCTCCTTTCTTCCTTACTGAGTCTTTCTAATCTTTTTTCATCATTGCTCTTTCGATCGACTTTTCCTCTCAATTTCAAAATATCGTGCTCATATTTATTTTTCAAAATTTAGACATGTATTGATAATTTCTTTTTCTATAATAAAATTAAAATAAAAAAGTATAAATTCTGATGTTATTTTAACACTTCACCTTAATTAAATAGAATAAATTTGTTTTCTAAGATTCTTAAAATGCAATTATTAATATATATTCATGTAAGGTTAGGTTCTTTATTTATCATTTATATACTATATTGTCGTTGAAAAAATTAAAATGCTTCTGAATTTTTCATTCTTTGATTAAAGTCTGATTTTATTTATTTCATATTAAAAAGTATTTGATTTTTTACGATAATTTTTCAAAAACAAATTTTTAATTATTTAATTTACCGTTTCGACACAGGATTTTTCCTTCATGTGATTCCTTTCCGTATAATACATTTATTATTTCGCCAATTTTCTTGGATGCATATTCGTCTGTTTCTTTCAAAACTGTGACAGAATTATGATTTATCCATTTAACCAGAATATACATAATTTAAAGAGATATTTTACTTTCATAGATTGAAAACATATACTTGACGTATAAATTAATATGAAGTTAGTAACGTCAGAAATATAATAAAAAAATACGATTGTTCTTGATTCAATTTTATTTGTTAGATACTTCAAAGTATTAGTAACTAGCTAAAAAAGTGGGCGCGTATATTTTTAATTCTATTAATATCTGAAAAAAATGCTTATTAACAATTTTCAGTTAATATAAAATAAAATAAAATTAAAAATCTTTCAAATTAAATTTTTTTTATTTACATAAGAAAAGAATTTTGTTGATAATCGCTATTAAAGATACAAATGACGAAAATTTTTTAAATAATTTTATTTAAAATTCTTTCCGGTGTGGTTTTTATTTTTATATTCTTTTCTTTTTAATTAAGGGTAAACTTTGTAAACCCGTTTATTTAAAATAAATAAATAAAAACATAAAAAGTAATTTACAAACAGAAATTATTAATTTTTTTTAAAACAAATATTTAGTTTTCTAAAAAAATGTAATTCATAAAATTTTGTTAGCCTTTTCCCATATTTTTATAGACACTTTTCATGTTTTAAAAATAAAAGAATTTTTTCATAAAATAACTCAAAAATTCGAATAATATTTATTTTAGCTTTCTCCCATACTTTTATAGATATTTCCCATGGTTTGAAAGATTAACAAAATATTTATCTAAAATGTATATTTTAACGTGGATAATCTAGTAAAAATTTCTTTTTTGTTTTTTTATAATAGTAAAATTTTATAAAAAAAAAGAAATAGCCTTCTCTCATACTTTTATTTTTATTTTAACAATTTAATCCAAAAAAATAAGAATTTTCAATATTATTTATTCCAGCCTTCTCCCATATATTTTTAGACGATTCCCATGGCTTAAATAATTAAAGAATTTTTCATAAAAAAACGAGAAAAATAAGAATATTAAAAAAATAATTCCATCCTTTCACTATACTTATATAGACACTTCCCATAGTTTGAAAAATTAAAGAACTTTTCATAAAAAAAGCTAAGAATATTAAAAAAAATTATTCCAGCCTTTCCCTATACCTATATAGACACTTCCCATTGTTTAAAAGATCAACAATTTTATAAAAAAATATAGAATTTCAGAAATATTTACGCCATCCTTTTGTCCATACTTATATAGACACTTACCATAGTTTGAATAATTGAAGAATTTTTCGTTGAAAAAACTAAGAATATTAAAAAAAATTATTCCAGCCTTTCTCTATACTTATATACACACTTCCCATAGTTTGAAGGATCAAAAATTTATTAAAAAAAATAAATAAGACATGAAAAAAAATTGTTTCCAGCCTTTAGCAATACTTATGTAGACAATTCCCATGTTTTAAACAATCGAAGAATTTAATTTAATTACATTTAATTTTAATATAAATTTATTAACTACGGTTTTTTATTCAATTATATAAATTCTTTAAATTTAAAAAATACTATATTAAAGTGTAATATATTATAGAAGTATATAAAAATACTTTATTAAAGAAATTAATCACATTTTTCTCATTTTATTATTTTACCTGATTTGATAATCTTTTTTCTTTTCCTTCCTTTTAAAATTTCCCCTCGATGTGACTCTTTTGCTTTCTCTAAAAGGAAATATCTTTTTTATTTATCCTTTTTCACTTATGCTCTGTTTTTCAATAAAAACGACTTTTTATTTAAATGTTTATTTTTTCAATAACCTCGATTGTAACATGACAATCGAGTTTGTCTATTGTTTACCGTATACCCATCTGAATTTTACTTATTACCCTGTACCTTTTTCAACTATTACCCTCTAACCAACTTTATTATTACCACCCGTTTTTTCTGTGTATTATTTTTTCATTATTTTTTCCGTCTAAAATCTGAATTTGTAAAATTCTAGGTAAATTTTTATTAATTTACTAATTTGTCAGTAGTTCTCATAGACGACTTTTACCCTGAATTTTACTAATTTTTGAATTCACTAATGAAATTACTAATTGTTAGTAAAATTTTACTAATTTTTAGGTAAATTTAATTTTCTTTTTCCCTCACTTTTCAGACAAAATTTTGACCATTTCCCTGACCCTTAAAAATATTCTGATTCACTCCAAAAATGTTCAGATATTTAAAAAAAATTCTATTACATTCATTTACGAATTTCTGTAATTGTACATTTATTCGAAATATCAATAATTTAAAGAAAATTCAAATTAAACTTTTTCAAAAAAAATTAATTTTACAGAATTATTAGTTAAAAATAGGAAAAAATTCAGATTTTCAAAGATTTTAATTTAAACCCTTTTTCGAAATACATTTATTTCTAAAAATTATTATGAAGAAATTAATAAAACGTTTGTAAATAATTAAATTCTTATGAAATTTTTACAATTTATTAAAATAATAAAATGTTCTAGTATGTACGCAATTTTATTAAAAGTTTATTTAAATTTTAAGTAGTAATCGATTATTTAAATAAATTATTTATTTTTATATTTGAATAATGTAATTGAATTCTCATAGACTCTTCTAATAAACATTGATTAATAAAATTTATTTAAAATGTTTTTATAGGTATTGCATTTTATTGTTTATGAAAGTAATAGAATTATTGTGAAAAAACTAATAAAAAATTTGTAAATAATTTCATTCCAGTTAAATTTTTATTGTTTGTGTAAATAATTAAATGTTCTGTATAGAAGTTTATCAAAAAATTTTCATTAAATAAAGTGAATTCTTTCGGTAAATTTTATTGAAATCGTATAAATATTGAAAATCATTTAATTGAATAAAAGGTTTGAAAATAATTAATTGAAATTTAACCAAGAATTATATCTTAAAAATTTCGAAAATTAGATAATTGAAATTATGGGAACAATTTTAAAAATGTTTTGAACATAATTGTATTTTTCAAAGAAATTTATTACTTTTTGAAATAATGAAATTTCTAATAATGTAATTCTAATAATAGAATTTTTAAATAATTTGTAACTTCTTAAAAACTAATTTTTCTTAGTATTGTTAACTAAATTTCTCCTGTAAATCCATTATTTTTAATAATTAATTAAAATTACATATTAAACAATTTAACTAATTTCAGAAGAATTTGAATTATTAAAGGTTTTTAAAAATATATGTTCTTTTAAATTTCTAATTAAATTAATTCAAAATTGAAATTTCATAAGATTTCAAATTAAAATCTTTTAAAATTCCTTTCTTTATGAAAATTGTAAATGCAACTCTTTTTAAATTCAATTAATTTTGAAATATTGAAGTAAAATTATCCATTAAATAATTTCTAAGTAATAATTTTATAATAGTTCTTTAAAAAGATAGTTATATAAAAAGAGATAAATCTGAGCCAATAAAAATTATGTTTAATTCAACTATAAAATATGTTTAACTCAAACATGTTTTTGCTTAACTTCTTATTTTTAAAATAAAAAAAAATTTTGTTTAGTGAAGATAAGAATAAAAATATAATTAATTTTATTAAGAAAATTAATTTTCAAATGAAATTAAATAATCATTTGCCTCTTTGAAACTAAAAATTTCTCCTTGAAATGAAAATGATTAATATCTACATTAAAATTGAAACAAATATAATCAACTTGGAAAGACAAAAATAAAGAAGAAATTGTGGATATTAAATTGAGAATAATTAAAAAGTATTATATATATATATATATATAAATATTTTTTGTCTGTATTATATTGAGATTTTTCAACAATGACTGGCAGTGGTGGATACGCATAGAGATTTATTGAATTATGAAAAAGCTCTATGAATAGAATAAGAGAACACAAGATATATAGTGAGTGTAATCTGATTTAGGAGATAATTGGATGATATCATTCTAACGAGCTGGTTAGCAGTTAATTATGTGGAATTTTTTTAGAATTTAATGACCATGTAGGTCCTCGAGCATTCATTAAAGTCGCTAATTTCGAAAATTTGATAATTATTATTCACTAACAAAAAACTTTTTTTCAAAATATCATCAAAAAATTTAGATTTTTTCTCAAATTGTCAATATAAATAAATAAATAAATAAATAAATAATAAAAAAAGTACATAATTATTTATTATCTTAAAATTATGTTACTTAACTAAATATTGTGAACAAACTAAATGAAAATAATAAATTACCTACTATTTTTTATTTACTTTTGTTTATTTAACTATTTGATTATAGACAAAATGAAACAGTCCTAATAGTAATAAAATAAAAAATGTCATAATATAATAATAAAAATAATAACGAAACTTCCACATAACGATAAGAAATAAATAATAAAATATAATTTTACCAGTATAAATTATTTTCATTATTATTATAATAATGGCATTACTTATAACATTATCAAATATTAATTAGCTTCTCAATTATTTATGTCAAAAGCTTTTGTGTAATAATTTATTGAATATTAAATATAATTTTAATTTGTCCCAATATTTTATGAATATATCATAATTACTAAATGTATTAACTTTCCATTTGGAAATACAGATCAAGAGGAGATAACAGAATCGCAAAATTTAGGTCAGATTTCATAGGTCAAAAGTTTTAAGATAAATCTATAAAATTTAGATCATCTATCAGGATCAGAAATAAAAATTAAAAATCCAAAATCCATTCAAATTTCAGATAAAAAGTAATTTAACATAATTATTTAATTTTTACTTCATCTTATTCAAATAAATCCCTAAAGTTTTCAACATTTAATTAAACGTAATTTAATTTTCTTCTTTTACAAATTCAAATATTATTTTAAAAAAAGTAATATTTAAAAGAAAAACAAGTAATTTCGGTAGTTTTACGTGTGTATATATATATATATATAGAATTGCAATGCATATATATAGATATGTATATAGAAGAGCATTGATTGAAATTCAATGCAGCACTTTCAGTTAGTAGTTCAATTAGTTCCTAGTTAGAAAAATAATTTTAAATGGGTTTTCAACCAGGAATACGAATGAATTCAAAACGTCAGCCACAAGCACTTACGTCTCGAGAAAACCCTCGTTCTAGGTAAATATCCCCTCTATAGTATTAAAAGCAGATTGTTGATTGTTCGATATTTTTTCAATTCCTGTTTTTGAAATCCAAATAAACTATTTATTCTTTTTTAAATTAAATATTTTTCAATTCACTTTGTTTTCTAATTAAAAAATAGTTTATTGAACAAATTAATTTTTTTATTATTGTTTTCTAAAAGAGGCTTTATTAAAATTATTATTATAATTGATCTTCAAATTTATAATTAAATAATTAAATATTGTATTTTATGAATATTTACATTAAAATAATATAGCAATAGTACTAATAATAATAATAAAAATAATTTTTAATAATTGTAAGTAACATCTGCTGGTTCTTTTAAAAGTGAGATCCACCAAGTTCTGTTAAATATATTTTAACGAATGAATAATTTCAAAAAGAGATTAATTACTTTTGTAAAATTGTATTTTTAAGGCAAGATTAACATATTCTTTTTCCATTGCAAAAATATACCATTTTTTAGATGCATATATATATATAGAAGAAGTAAAATTCATTATGGCAATAAAGAAAAGATATGAATTGTCATTAAAAATCTCGTTAAGAACGACACTTTAACATGAGAAACATAATATTTTAATGATACAGATGTTTCCAATATTAAAAGTAAAATAGTAGAAAAGTATATCATAAACTTTTATTCATAAAAAGAAAAATGATTGATGTATTTTATAGTTTTATATCTTTTATAGATATAATATTTAATAAAAGGAAATTACTATTGATTATATAATATTGTATAAATAATATAAAAGAACAATTACAATTAAAAATGGTCTCTAAAATCCAGTTTGAAAAAAAGAAAATAAAACATCTAGTTATATTTTTTACTGATAAAAGAGCAATATATTACAAAATTTATTGAAAAGAGTAAAAAAAAAGTTGCAAAAATTATTCAGAACTTCTGTCAATGATTATTGGTCAAAAAAAATTAAAAATATTAAAATGAGTGATAATCAAAAGATTTTTCCCAAACTTAATCCTATTTTCAGACCACACAAAATAAATGAAATTCCTAATTTAATTATCAATTCTGATCGCAATGATCTCATGCAAGCTGCTAATTTAAACGCGAATGATATGATACATAATAATGATAAGATTATAATTACTGAAAATTCGTCAAAGCTTAACATTTTAGGCGCTCATTACGCATCTGTCAATAACCAAACACGCACATCAAATAAACATGGACTAAATTCAATTATCAAAAACACTATTTCTAAATTCATAACTGACGAAAAACTTAATCAGACTGAATTGAAATCTTTTGTAACTTTCTCTGAATCCAATTTAGCATCAAATCCTAGTTTCGAAATTGACCCTTCTTTTTTCTGCGATTTGTATAGGCTAAAAAAGATAATACATAAATTAAAAAGCAAAAAGTCTACCGGTGTAGATGGCATACCAATGATTGCCATAAAACATCTACCCGACAATGTCCTTTTTCTATACCTGATTCTAATAAATAATATGTTGAACAACAGTCATTTCCCAGAAAAGTGGAAAATGGCCAAAATCAAGCCACTCCTAAAGAAGGATAAAGATCCCGCTCTACCAACACTGAAAAAATTAAATTCTAATTTTAAGAAAAACTTCTTAAATATGCGCTAAGAATATTCCCCACTCAAATTAAGTGGGAAATATTCTTACAATAATAATGTTCTTCTTATTGTAAGAATATTTCCCACTTAATTTAAGTGGAGAATATTCTTAGCGCATATATAAGAAGTTTTTCTTAAAATTAGAATTTAATTTTTTCAGTGAATCAGTTATAGACCGATCAGCCTGCTCCCTAACATGAGCAAGGTATATGAAATAATTTTGAATCAATCTATCAATAAAACTTGTCTAGAAAAAAATATAATTCCCGATGAACAATTTGGTTTCAAATTTAAAAATTCTACGATACACGCTATTACAAAATTAACTACAGATGTAAATAAGGCTCTGTCGGGGGGCAGGCTGGTCGCTGCTTGCCTGATAGATTTGGAAAAGGCCTTTGATATGGTGTGGCTTGATGGATTATTTTTCAAATTAATCAGAAAGGGGTTTCCAACTCATCTGCTTCGCACACTATGGAACTCTGTTAGAGGGAAAAAAATAGTTGTGCAGGATGGGGAGGATAAATCTGATATTGTTTTCTCCTTAAATAACGGCCTTCAGCAAGGAGCGGTGAATTCACCGATACTATTTAACATTTTTATGGGGGACATTCTTAGATCTTTCGGGATTAATAAAGGGGAGGAAGTGCGTGGCATTGGTTTTGCAGACGACTTAATAGTCTACATTACGGACGAACTAGTAACTGAGGCACAGAGTAAGCTGCAAGCTCTTCTTGTAAGGCTGGTGGACTATTTTGAAACTTGGCATTTAAAGTGCAATGTTGAAAAATGCGAAACAATCCTATTTAGACCAAAACTCCTAGATCAATTAAATAAACATAGAGTCAAAAATAAAATAATATGGAGAAATTTTAATATTAGTATTGGAGAAAATAACGAAATCAAATTATTGCATAAAAAAACTGTTAAATATTTGGGCATCCTTGTCGATGACCGACTGCGTTTCAGGGACCACATTGCCAATTCTGTCGAAAAAGCAAGAAAAACTTTTTTTAGCCTAAAAGGCTTATTTTATTCAAGATACCTAGAAGCGCGAGTAAAAGTTCTTTGCTACGTCCTTTTAATCAGACCCATACTTACATACGGTTGTGCAGTGTGGTTCGGAGTTTCACCTCACACTATTGAAAAACTTAGAACTTTCGAGAGATACTGTCTGAGGGTATGCCTCGGCATGTACCGCGACCCAGCAACAAATTATATGACTCTATTTTCCAATAAGAAAATATATAATAAAGCTGATATACCGAGAATAGATTCATTCATAATTAAATTGACGCGTAACCATATAGCAAACGCTATAAAAAACGAGACTAATCCATATATATCAGCACCTTTTAAACAAAATATTGACGATGTAAAAAAAATTATTGCTCTGGGTCGCTTACCTGTCGAGGCGTTCCCTATTCTTGACAGAGAGGGTTACGTGCAAGACGACAACAATTTGCCGATTTTATATCATGTGTCTAGACACGTGGGAAATGGGTTGGTGAAATTTAGTAAATATGACCTAGAAAATGATAATACAATCAGATTAGTGTACTCGAGAGCGCTCCCCCCTCGGGATATCAATGACAAGTCAAGGTTGAATGTGCGAAAATACCCATGGTTGCAGGTGTGAATGATTTCTTCTTGTTTTTGAAATTATTATGTATTATTGTTCTTTTTGTATATATTTTTTATTTATTCTATTTATTACAGTCGAGTGTAGGACCTCACACTCCACCACACAAAAGAAAGTGATTGGACCGGACTTTTTTTATGCTTGGTTTTTTGTTTAACCATAGCATTTTTTGTACCGATCTTTATTCGATTTTTATCTTGTTAAGTGTAGGGATACAATTTCCTAATTGAATGGGTTATGCTCTGGTCATGCACTTTTCGTTATCATTGTCGCGTCTACGAGTACAGCTTGCATGCTGTCGATGGACCAATTTATTGTTACTAATGGCTCGACGATTTCTTGTTGCTTGTTCGTTGATTACTATGTATTATATACTTGTTGTTACAATAAAAAGCAATTAAAAAAAAAAAAAATCACGTTGATCCCACCAGTTCTCGTTCGATCACTGAAGTTAAGCAGCGTTGAGCGCGGTTAGTACTTGGATGGGTGACCGCTTGGGAATACCGCGTAGCGTTGCCTCTTTTTTCACATTTTTTTAATTATCAACTGGAACAGCGATAGGTTTCGCTAAAATAGAGAAAGTCGTAACTAAAAGAACTAAACATTTAACTAATCCAGTGAAATTTGTAGCTGTTCTAGGTGAATATTTTTTTGCGTGTTATATTTATTGGAATGTAGTTATAAACTTTATATAATTGAATTAATAACAATCTGCTGTTTGCGGAAAGAGTAAATAGAATCTGTTATTCTTTAATTTTTTACTATACCCTACATTTTGAATTTTATTAATTAATTAAACAATCAAAATGATTAAAAACGATTTTTTTCATTAGTTTAAATTGAAATATTTACTTTCGATACATTATTAAACATGAAAAATACGTTTATTACAATTATCGATCTTTATTATCATGAAAGTAATAATGTCGTGAAATATTATCGAATTACAGATTTCCCGTGTACAATAATGCTTTACATTTTGATGGAATTCGCTACATAGCTATACAAAAGTATTGAAAGAAATAAAGATTATTTTTAATGTATTGCATTTCTTGCATTAAAAAGACAACAAACTATCATTTCTTGGTAAATTGGACTCGTTTTACATATTGTCGATAGTGAAACAAAAAAAAATATTAAGAAAAATATTCATAGCTATTATACGTACTTAATATTTGAAAGGATCAATATTTGATAAAAATTATATAAAAACTATGTATATAAATAAAAATAATACAATTGCTATTATTATTATTATTATTATTAGTATTTAATTATTTATGTTTATTATTTACTTTAACATTAGAGCTTAAGATAAATAATGTTTAAAACTTTTCCCCTGATTTTTTACTAATTTTATTTCTGCATTCTTGGGCCAAAAATATGGTAACTGAAATATTGAACAATTATTGCGGTTCCTACGGATATTAAGGTTTTTAGATGATAAGCAACAATAATAGAAGTTGAAATAGATTTTAGAGTTGTTATAATATGATGTATTGGTTTTATTTTTTTATATTTTTAGGGGGTATAAGAGGGGTTACTTTATCTAATTCTTCTCTTGATATAGTGATACATGATACTTATTATGTTGTTGCTCATTTTCATTATGTTTTATCTATAGGGGCAGTATTTTCTATTATTGGAGGTTTTATTTTTTGGTTCCCATTAATTACTGGGTTTAGTTTAAATAGAAATTGATTAACGAGTCAATTTTTTTAAAATGCTTATTGGGGTTTTGTTAGATTAAAAAAAAATTTTATTCACAAGAAATTTTAATTTTTATATAAGTTTTTAGATATTTCCCTGACTTTTAATGAAATTTTCTGACATTCCCTGACGTTTCCATAAATTTGTCTGACCAAAAACATTCCCTAACTTCCTTGACCGTTAGACACCCTGCGATAAAAGAAAAATTCCATTATTTCCTTCGAAAAATTGACTTTCCTCAAATGTTTATAGCAGCACAACAAAGTTCCATGTGTATGGAATTTGGCATTAACATAACAGTAAATATATAACTGAAATCTTTTTTAATTTTGAACTTTTTAAATTCGATATCGCAATGTTGAGACCAAGTATAAAGCCCGAAACTTGAACCAAGAAATATCGGAAGGAAACAAACTTTTTCTCGTTTTAATGTCAAAAGTTTACTTCGTTTACTTTGAGCGTGAATATCAGGTAACATATCTAAAATATTTAAACGATTTTCGTCCCGAATGGATAAAGAGAGAAAAAAAATTGTTTAACAAAAAGAATTCAACAATTTTTATTTCGAATTCAACCAAAATATTAGCTGTTCATAATGACGACACATTTCTCGTCATTCAAACTTTACATTTATTTCGACATTTAAGTAAACACGCTAAGTAAATCTTATTTTGATAAAAAAAACAATTTCTATGTAAAGAAGAATAATTGTCACTTTCAATCTACAAAAATTTTTTAAATCGAAATTATTCATTAAGCTTCTACACTAAATTTTTAATTATAAACACACGAGATCGAGATTTAAATTGAAACAAATAACAGTTTGTGCATTTTAAATTTGAATTCATTTCTTTTCGTTTTTTTAGAGGGAAAGAGAAAGAGAGACTGACAAAATTGGAAAATGAGATATTTAAATAAAGAAGAGCATATATATGCTTATGTATGAGTATAATTAATGGGGGATACTTGTTTAATGAATTTCTAATGAAAACAGCCGCTATTTTAAATAAATCAATACAGAATGTCCTGAAATTTTTTTTTTAATATATAAATTATTAATAGCGAATTATTGAAAGTACCATTTAAACAAAAAGCATTATATTGATAGTAATCAAAACTAATAATTCTATAAAATTATTCCAATAAATTATGTGTTACATTTAATGAGCTCATTAAGTAAACTCGCGCGAATTTAGTATTTTACGTTATATATCATGTACAATGTGTATAGTGTGTCTACATATACGAATTCTCTATTTATTCTAAATTAACCCAATTAAGAAATGTATTAATGCACAAGTATACCTGGGATACTTTTCAACGAGTTGCATATTTTAGCATTGTTTTACAATAAGATTAATTATAGTCGACCAAGTATTTCCACTCTCCTTTGAATTTTAATTTCAAGAATACGAATTAGTGTCAATTAGATATGAATGCAATCTAAATACTAATGCAAATTAATACGAATATGATATTACTACAACTTTATAAGCATAAAAATTGATGGAAATTATTTGAACACGAATATGAATTTCTAAAAACTAAAACCAATTATGAATTCTAATTTCTTAAAACTAATACGAACACGAACTGTTACAAATTAAAGCGAATAATAATTGATACAAATACGAATTAATAGAAACTTTTCATACTAATTTGAACTACAAATGTTTATACGAATACGCACAATCTTAAAACATAATATGAATAAAAAATCTTAATATCAAATATGAATACAAATTTCTAAAAACTAAGACGAATATAAATTACCAAAAGTGAATACGAATTAAGAAAATATTAATACGAATAAATAAGAACTAATAATACGAATTCGAAATTCAAAAGTCTAATATGAATATGAAATCCTAAAAATTAATATGAATACGAATTTCTAAAAACTATAATAGGAATATGAATTACTGCAAGAGAATACGAATTGAAAAATATTAGTACTAATACGAATACTAACAAATAAGAATTAATAAGAATACAAATTAATAAAAATGATATGAATACGAAATTCTAAAATTTAATATGAATTGCGAATTTCTAAAACCAATACGAACAAGAAATACTAAAAGTGCATATGAATACGAATTAATAAAAATTAAAACGAATTCAAATCAATACAAATTAATACGAAACCGAATCATTACAAATTTTTTTAAAGAAAGACGAATACTAATTGGTATAAATTAATCCGAATTTCTAACAACTTATACAAATATTAATTATGACAAGTGTACATAATAAAAATTAATCACAATTCGATTTAATACAAATTTCTAAGAATTAGAAACAAATTAGAATTAGAATTAGAAAATATACGAATTTATTCAAATGAATACTATTTATTAATTCAAATTAATATTACTTGAAATTAATAGAAATGAGTACCAATTAATACTAATAGGAATTAATACAAATGAATACTAATTGAAATGAATACCAATAAATACTAATGGGAATTAATATGAATAAATACTAACAGGACTTAATGCCAATAAATATATTTATTGGCATTAAGTCCTGTTAGTATTTATTCATACTAATAGGAATTATTAAAACTTATACAAATACGAAAAATATGAATTTCAAGAAGTTCATAGGAATGGAATATTATAATAAAAATGATATTTTTACGAAATTTTCAAAAATGAATACGAGGTCAAATAACTACAATAAATTTAATACGAAAACGACCAATTAAAATATAAAAATTCAAATATTTTATTATTTTAATGAGAATCTAAAAACTTAGTGATAAAAAATTACATTCATGCAACAGTTTCTAAACAATTAAACTGAACTTTTATTACAAAAATGTTTAGGTCCTAAAGCTTATTCAAATTCAAATTAGGAAAATTAAATTAAAATTAAGCAATAAATTAATAATTAATTAGTTTCGTAAGAAAAATAGTGTTTAAAACTCTAAGAGGGACTTTATATTTTAAAAATAAAGTTATAATTTCGATCACTAACTTCCCTTGATTATTTTCGAAAAATTTAAATTAAAATTCTTTCAAAGAATTAAATTATTTTTCAAAAAAATGTAAAGAAATTTCAATTATTTGTTTAGAAATAATTAAATTATCTTGAAACGATGGAATTGAAAAATTTAAAACAATTTTATTTTTCAGAATTTAAAAAAAAATTTGCGAGAATTCAATTTTAATAAAAAATTTGAAATGCATATCGTTTTTTTTAAATTAACTAATAAAAATTTGAATTATTAATCTTCGCACTAAGAAACATGAATTCATTAAAATGTGACTATAAAATCCAATTATTAATTAATTATTAAATTAATATACTTTGCAAATTTTATTTGTTAAAAAGTTTCTAAAGAAATTCTTTAACAAATTCAATTACAGATTTTCAGTCGAATTTCACAATACTTCTATTAACTACATAATTTTTTAAAATTTATTTACATAATCCGTTTGAATTAGTGCCTGATTTTTACTATCAAATTAATTTTTTTTAACTAATTCAAAGTTAGAGAAGAGTATGAATATCTATAAAATTGAAATAAAAAGTAATGTTTTTAAAAACAAGTTAAAATAATAAAACTTTTTTTTATTTTGGTGAAAAAATTCTCGGTTTTGTATAGAAATTCCGGTTAATTCCCGGATTTTCCGGTTAGTAGACACCCCTGTATAAGTAGAAACATCGATTTCTTTTTTATATTATTTATCCATTTCTAAATTCAACGTTAACAATATGTTATCGCTAAAATATTCCCTAATTAAACAAATAATAGAGGTAATTTAACGTATATAATTATTTGCAGGATGAGGGTGGCATGGCTGATATTGTGCTACGTACTTCTCGAAAGTTACATCGACATCGACGGCGTTGTCAGTGCAAACCAGATCACGCGACACGATTTCTCCTTAGCAACGAATTTTCCAACGTCCGACAATAGTGAGCAATTTTTTATTCTCTTTTTTTTAAAGTTGAAAAAAAACCTATTCACATTTTCTCGTTATATATATATATATATATTTTTTATATATGTCTGTGTTGAATTTCCATTTATTTATTTTTTTTACCATTTACTATATTCCATCTCTCCCAATATTTAAGCTTATGCATCGATAAGTTTCAGGGTGTTACCGCACGTGTACGAATGCGATAGACCATAGATTTATCGCATAAAATTTTCCCGCCCGAATTTATATGAAAAAAAATATAAAATGAAAGAAAGAAATGGTTCAAAGCGCTTCCATACTCGTATGGACATTACTTTTTTTCATTTTATTATTACACTTTTTTTGGGGGAGTGGGGGGGGGGGAGATTTGTAACGTGGAAATAATTTTTTCTGTTCTACTTCGTTTTTATTTTGGGCATTTCCATTTTCGGTTTTTTAATTTCATTTCAATTCATAAATAAAAGAGTGAAATATAATAAAAATGAAGTATGAATTTAATTAAAATTTGTAAATAATTAAAATACAATAAAAATGGAGAAAATGTTAAAAAAAAAAAATTAACCTTATAACTAAATAGGTAGGCCTTATAATATTATTTATTTCCCTGAATACAAAAAATAGTCCAATAAACTATTATTAAATTTCACGATAAAGTAACAAAAAATTCGAAATTTTATACAGAAACATTAATTTATTTGGATTCTAAATTTTTATGGCAATGACATTTTTATTTGAATTTTGTTACTGATTAAAATAAGAAATATACAAAATAAATAAAATACATAAATTTCTAGAGAATATTGGGTCATACGAGAGAAAAATTGATACAAATTCGAATATTATATATATTGAGAGACTGAAAAACAATTACCGTGAAAGATATTAAAAAGGGGAGAGCATAAGAGTCCGTATTATTGCTTCAAAATTATTTTGATCTTCAGTCTAAAACCGATTGATCAATAGGAAATGGATATTCACTTGTATCGAGTAAAATTAATAGCAAAGGGGAAAATTTAATTTTATAAAAGTATTTTATAGAAGGATATCAAATTTTTATATAAATTATAAAACTTTTATAAAATGTATAAAAGTTTTACAAAAAGTATAATAATTTCGAAAATTTATTTATGAAAATACATTTACGTACACTGAAAAAAAAATTTATTTTGATGCAAATAACTGATTATTTGACTATTATCAAATAAATATTTACTTGAAACAAATCATTTTTATTTGAACCAAATAAAAATTATTTGTTACAAGTAAATATTCATTTGATAATAGTCAAATAATCGGTTATTTGAATCAAATAAATTTTTTTTCAGTGTAATTAAATGTAATCTTAATAACTTTTGTTATATATTTGTAATTTAATGTATATTTTAATTAACTTTGTAGTTAAATTTGTCTTTTAAATAAAAATTGTTTTCTAAAAACTAATAAAAATTTCTCTCACTTTTTATTTTGGAAAAATTGAACCATAATTAAATTCTAATTAAAAAATACAATAAACTTACAGAAATCAGCATCGGTCCAGAACTGCGTATAGAAGAGTAATCCATCTTTAGGGCACACAAAAATAACACTAGGTTTGCCACAAAAATTTTACTCTTTTCTGATTTTTTCTAATTTTTAGACATAATTTTGCCTTTTTCTTTAAATCTAAATAATTTTAAATATTCTAAATTGTACATTTAAATTCTATACTCTAAAAATTCACTCTAAAAATAATTAGATAGCCAAAAAAATGTTTATAATACATTTCTTTATGAACATCTTTAAATGTAAAATTATTCGATAATATCAATAACTTATTTTATAAATAAACATTTAATCATTAATTTTCCAAAGAAATTAAGATTTTCAAAAATTACGAATTATTTAAAATTCAATAAGAAACAAGAATATATCAAAAAATTGCTACTTTAACTTCTTCAGAACTATTGCACATTTCAATTCGATTATTTTTGTAAATTTTTAACTAAAATTCTTCTCTGAATCTTTATTAAACTATAAACTAAACTTCTAATAATATTATTGAAAAGGTTCTTTGATAGTTTAATTTATTTAAAGAAAAACAGAAAGTTTACCTTTAAAAATTCTCGTTTACAATTCTATTTTGCGAAAGTTCCTAAACTTCTGCACGTTTGAATTAACACAATTTATTTATAATTCTTCCAAAAAATAAATTTTTTATTCAAATAATTTTTCGTCCATATTAAAAAATTGTTTATAAAGTTTCTAAGTGTAAAATGAAGTGATTATTTTTATTTGTAATCAGAAATATATAAACATTTTTTTAATAAAAGATAAATTTTGTTCATTTGAACGTTCAAAAATTGTGCAATTTTTCAATTATATGTATGTTCAAAAATTTAACTAATCGGAAAAAAAATTGTAATACAAATTCTTCAAAAACTAATTTCTTCATTTCTTATGATTAAATTCCATATTAATAATATTAAATTTTTAATTTATAATTAAATAAAAATTAATCAAAATTCAAATAATTTTCGAAAATTTAAATTTGAAATCATTTGAAACTTAATCATTTATAAAAATTGTTAACATGACTCTTTTAAAACAACTATTTTAGAATTTCAAGTAAAATTAATCATTAAATAATTTATTAAAAATTTATTAAAAATTTATTAAAAATTTATTAAAAATTAAAAAATCTTTTTTAATTATATTAAAAATATTTAGAAATTCAACTATTTATAAAAATTGTAAAAGCAACTCTTTCAAAATTCAACTATTTTTAAAATCTTTAAGTAAAACTAATCGTTGAACAATTTAATAAAAACCAAATAAAATTCAAATTTTTTAAAATTATAATCTACAGCCTTTTGAAATTTAATTATTAATAAAAATTGTAAACACTTCTCTTTCGAAATTCAACTATTTTTGTAATCGAAAAGTAATTAAAATTTAAATAATTTTCTAAAATTTTAATTTTAAATCTTATGAAATTCAATTATTTATAAAAATTGTAAACGCAACTTTTTTAACATTCAACTTTTTAGAGAATTTTTGGCAATAAATAATTTAATGAAAATCCAATGAAATTTAACTAGAAAAAGTTTAAAAATAATTAAATTATTCTAATTTTTTCAAAGGTTGATGAACATCAAAATCCAGATATGAATTCTAAAAATTTAATGTTTTTTCAGCATTTTTAATAAAGTTTTTTGACCTGTGGCAACCCTCAACATTCACTCCCGAATTTAGAACACTTTCGAATCACTTGTTATCTGTAAAAAAAAGAAGAGATGTTATAATTATTTCCAATCGCAATTTTGAAAAAAATGTTAAAACAAATAAAGTCGACGAATTAAATTAAAAATCAACAATTACTATTAATATCAGAAATATAGAGAATTTGAAAATTTTCAATTTAAATCACTGGTAGAAATTTAAATTTGAAAAGCGATGTTATTTGCATCAAACAAATATTTATTTTAAAAAATATTTATTTTAATCAAATCAAATTATTTAGTGTATATTTATTTATAAAAGACGACCACGGTTGAAAAATTCTAGAATAATTAATTGAAATTTCTACATAAATATTAATATCAATATTAAATAAATGCTGCAATTATTTTTTATAGATATTAAGTAATAACATAAAATTAATAATAATAATAGTATTATTATATATTAATAAATAATAATATTAATTAAATTTTTCATTTTTTAATTCTAGTAAAATTCTGTACACAATGTTAGTTTTAATTATTTTATAGAATAATTCTCATAAAATTCTATGAAACTTTTCCGCTTAAGAAATTATAATGCACGAAAGATACTATATATATAATTTTTTTTAAGTTGAGATAAATTAAAAAAAAATTAAACTTTATTTTGTCATCATTTTTATTTCGAAAAATATGACGAGAATTATAGGCGCAAAGATATATATTTATTTTTTAAAAGTATGGTTTTATTAAAGATCGTAAAACTCTGTGCGTAAATCCGACATTTATACTTAATTTAGCGCTCAAGATTTATAAGTTTTAGCTCTATAAACTTTTTATTTGACGCAAAGCATTTCCGTTTTCTTTATTGTCATACCAGTGTATTGTAATTCTCAACAGTAGAGTGAGGATTGAAAAATATTTTAAAATTTCATTACCATATTAATCTCAATTTTTTTCTCACTTTAATTATACATAATAATTCATTTCCAAGAAAATAAAAAAATGAAAAGAAAAGAAACGAAAAAAGATTAATTCCTCTTAAATAATAAAAATTTTCTCATATAGAAAAATGCTGCTTGCTGTGCATAATTCTTCTCTTCAAAAAGAAAAGTCATTTTCAAAAAGAAAATTTCTACTTCAAGAAATACGTTTCTCAAAAAAAAAAAAAAAATGAAAAGTACATAAAGAAAAAAATGACAGAAATTTAACTACGTCTGGATATGAAAAAGTTTTTTTCTCTCTATGCAAAAATGGTTTTCATTTTTTTTTTCATTTTTTTTCATCTTTTTCGGGGAGTGTTAAAACAGATTAAAAGATATGTTTTCGCTCAAAATGAAATAGCTTAAGTTTTCAAAGTTAAGAGTTGAAGTCTGAAAGTGTTGAAGTTAAAAGAAAATTTTTCTAGAAAGACTCTTCTAGAAGTAAAATCTAGTTATGCCACTCTATCATCCAACTTTCAAACTCCTCGATATCCAGAAAAACTTGGGAGTAAAGTATGTTTTCAACCTCTCAAGAGAATTCACCTTAAATTTTCTAAACCCTTAGAATTAAAGAACGGAATGGAAACCGATCCAAGAATCATAAGGGCAAAAAGAAAAGTTTATTTTTCACTCCAGATATAATACATTATATATAAGTGCACGCAGAGAGCGCGCTTCATGCACCTTTTCTTATAGTAGGACCACAGAAATTCATCTACTTCACAAAACTTAATGTAATATAACTGAAAGAGAATTTTCAAAATTAATTATCTTCTCAACTCTCGCTAAATAAATTCGAAAGCAAATAAATTCCAGAAGAAATTAAACCACGTCAAAAAATTTTTAAAGTTTAGTGCAGAATTTTAAATTACTTAAAAACTATTAATTGCATTTCGATTTATGTGCACTTTATTATTTTATTTATACAATTCATTGTTTTATTCATGCATTTTATAACTTTATTCATGCATTTTATAACTTTATTCAAACCATAATGTTTTATGCATTTTCTATGGAAAATTTACTATATTTATTACGTCGGTGAAGTTCGCAACGTTTATGATCAACGATTGAAAGAAAAACAAATTATTTTTCTACCAAAACGAATAAAAATTTCTGTTCACAAATATATTTTTTTAAATTATTATTCAAAAAATTAAACGTACTATTTTCAGTACAAAAATTTATAAAAATTTGCTTAAAACAATATTTTTCTTCAAAAATCGTTGATTATAAACGTTGTGAACTTCACCAACGTTATTTATTAAACTATTTACTTTACTTTACTCTTAAAATTTAATTACATCCATCTTGTTTTCCCCTAATTTCGAAACAGAATTTTGACTTCTTCTCTGAATCCAATTCTAACATATTTTCAAAAAATGCACTTAGTTAAAAATTTTTTTATTAAAATTCTTCAAATGAAGCTTAAGTCAACAATGTAAATAAATTTCCTACTTTATTTTTCGGTTTTAAAACATTTCGCATTTTAACCTCTTACAAAAACAAGAGTATTAAAAATTTTGTTTTCAAAAATATTCACAAATTTGAACTCCTGTCAATAAAAATCCACAAGTTGTATCTAAAAGTAGCTAAATTTTTAAATATTTTAAATATTATGCAAATTCTAATTTAAATAATTAAATTAAATTAAATAATTAAAGTTCTGAGAAAAGTTTTATTATTCATGAAATTAATTGAAGAAAAAATTTTTTTTTAATTTTTAAACAATTGAATTCTGTTTGGAAATTTTATGAAAATAGTAGATGTTGAAAATCAATTTAATTGCAAAAAATTTTTAAAAATAATTAAATTTTACAAAGAATTCTATTAAAATTTTTCAGAATAATTGAATGTCTATGTAGAATTCTTTTGAATTTTTTTTTGAAAATAATTAAATTCTTGAGAACAATTTTATTAAAATTTTTTTAATAATTGAATTTTCAAGAAGAAATGTATCACTTTAAAAAAATTAAATTCTTGTGATGAATATTGTTATTTTAAAAAATAAATCAATCTTGTAAAGAATTTTATTGAAATGTATCAAAATTATTGAATTTTTAGAAATAATCTTGTTATTTATCGTGATAATTGAATTCTTTCGAAGAATTAGTTATGTACATAATTGAATTCTTAGAAAGAATTTTATTAAAATCTAAATAGAAAAATAATATAATAATAATAAAATTATAAATAATAATATTTAAATAATTAAATTATTTTAAAAAAATTTATTGAAATTGTATTTAAAATAATTGAATTCCTGTCAAAAATTCTAATATTTTTGTAGATAATTCAATTCTTCCAAAGAATTTTAAAAAAATTTGTTTAAATAATTAATTTTTTCGAGGAATTTAAATTAAACTTTTAAGAATAATTACAATTTTCGAGCAATTTAAAGTTGTATTAAAAATAATGGAAATCATTCCATGAATTTTATTGTTTATCAAAATAACTGAATAGTTCCAATGAATTTTATTACAATTTTCGAATATAATTAAATTCCTAAGAAGAATATTACCAAATTTATCAAATAAAATTAAATTCCTGAAAAGAATTTTATTATTTATGAAAAAATTAAAAAGAAATGTATTTTTGTGAAAAATTTTGTTATTTTTGAAAATAATTGAATTCTTCAAAAGAATTTTATGAACATTGTTTTAAATAATTTTTTCGAAATATAGTAAATATTACGTAAAAAATATTTTTTTAAAATAATTCACTTCTTGTGGAAAACTTTATGGAAATACTGGACATTAAAAAAAATTTAATTGTTTCAAACAATTTGATTATAATGAAATCTAAAAAAGAAATACCCAAATAGTAGCATAATGTAAAAAAGTAGGTTTTAGTAGATTAATTTTCAAAAATTTTATTTTGTAAAACCTCTAAAAATTCAAATATTTTTAAAAATTTGCAAATTGTATGTTTTTTAAATACAATCCTTTTTAGAATGTTTACTTAAGTTTCTTTTCAAAATTAATTATTTTTTCGTATATTCAAAAGTGTTTTTTGAGAATTTATTTATTAAAAAAAATTCACTCAAAACATGACCAAAATTTAATTATAGGCAAAAATGAAAAAAAAGTTATTTAAATTCAGAACTATTTCAAAGTTTTTAATGTTAAAAAAATTCAAGAGACTAAGATTTTTAATTAACAGTAAAAACAAGAATTTTTTAAATTATGTATTGAATATAAAATATGTTAAATACCAATAAAGATAATTTGAAATAAAACAAGAACTAAAAACTACACAAAAAGCAACAGACTCTTCGCGCTTGTTAGTTTTAACCCTGCCACCAGATGCGCTACTTTAGCTTAAATAACCGTAAATTTCGACAATTCTAAAAACAATTATTGTTTTTGTTTCGAAATTATCTCCAAACTAGAAACAATTTCTCAAGAGGTTATTAAGGAGGAATAAAAAGAAGAAGAACAAGAACAAGAAGAAAATGAAGTGAAATGCGATAAAAAGGATATTCCACAAAAAAAGAAGTAACGATAAGAAACACTTGAGGGACAAGAAGGTACACAAAGTTTTGTTTCTTTTTTTTTGCTGTTTATAATTGAAGGTGTAAGTTGAAGAAAAATTGTATAACGTCTAGCGAGTCATTAAACATTTAGTGAAGAAAAAAACGAACAAGTGGACGCGCATATACACGTATATATTTCGAAGGCGAAAGAAAAGTGAAGGAGTCAGAGTCGCGGCGACCCAGAAGTTGAAGTGGTTTGCCTGGGACTTTACCAACTTTTTCTCCTTTGAAGATGAAAGATATTAATTAAACTGTCACGGCCACGAGGACCAACTTTATTTTACCACTTACAAGTTTACCACTTTGCTTTTCTACAAGCAAACCTCTTACAAGTCTAAAAGTCTTGCGCGCGCGATTCTGTTCATGCATTATTATAATATTCTCTCCTCCACCTCCTCCCTTATTCCTTCCTTCTATATCGCTTTTCCTCCTCATCCCCATCGTCCTCGTAGTCATCACCACCATGCGCAAAAGGTGGTTTCTCGCTTTCAATCCGTGACTATTAACCCTCGTCGAATTATTACTGGTTCCGCAAACTCCAAATGAAAATTATACCAATTGTTAAACGGACCGTAAAATATATACACGAGAAAGGTTAATATTCGCGGTCATCTGTAATCCCTTTACGAAATGTTATCGTTTATCACCCATGTCAACCTTGACCGAGATAATAAAACATCAACATTTCATTCCTATACCTAAACTAAATTTCTACATATGAAGGAACATATCACTTTAAATTTGATTTCGAACATAAATAAATAATAATTTTCATTGAAAAATTGGAAAATAATTTTTTCAATTTTTTAAAAATAATCTTGTCTTTTTATAATTATAGTTAGAAATTTTCTTTTTCAAGTTTATTATACAATTCTATTAATAATAATTGAATTTCTGCAAAGAATTGAACTATTTACAAAAATAATTCAAATCCTTCCAAAGAATGATATTATTTATGGAAATAATTAAATTCCAGTGAAGAATTTTATTACAATTTAAAAAAAAAAGAAGTGATAATTAATTATTTTCTTAATATAACATGGTTGCCACAAAATCTAGATTTCAAAATTCCAGGCTTTTTCCAGGTCAAAAATATCGAAAATTCCAGGTTAAAATGGAAAATTAGTTTGACAGTTTAGGAATGATTTATGATGAAAAAACAAGTATTTTACAAAACAGTGTTAACAGTATTTATTATTAAATAGTTATAAATTTATGCTCTCTTAAACAGTACGATTTTTTAGGAAGAAATTAAAAACAATTAAATAAATTTTTAGTCAATAATTAAGAAGAAAACTAATATAATTTAATGAGAAAAAACATGGAAAACGAAAGTTACATTTTAACATTTAAAAAAAACATATTAAATGGAATTTTTTTCTTAATATTTGTAATGAACGAAAAAAATTCCAGAAATTTTTTCAAATTACATGCACTGAAAAAAATGATAATGTTAATTTTGACATACAAGTATGGTTAGGATGTATAGCTGAAACAGCAATACCGTATTGCTGTTCTTAAAATACAGTATTCGTGTTCTCCGCATACATATTATTGTCTCTCAAATACATATTGCTGTTCTACACTGCGTATGGCTAAAACAGCAATACTGTATGGCAGTATCATATTTACCAATATAATATGTCAGAATTGCCTATATTTATGGCAGTACCATAAATATATTTCTTTCAGTGCTGCTATTTCCAGGTTTTTCATACTCTTTTTCAAATTCCATGTTAATTCCAGGTTGTGTGGCGACCATGTTAATGATCATTATTTCTTGGTCTCTAAACTACTACTAAAGCAATGATAATTAATATTCTAATTAACAAAAAAAGATTTAATGCAATTTTAATAAATAGCAACCACAGCCGACAATCAGCAGAAGATTAAAATTTTTTTAAAAACTCTCGTCATTTTATAATAAATTAAAGACAATAGAGTTCTAGTATTTGATAAGTGACCTACAATCAACTCTTGAAGTTCACAGAAAAAAAATAATTTTATATTTTCTGCTTATTGTCGGCTGTGGTTACTCTTTAGAAAAAAAAAATTAAATTAATTTTGACGACCCGAATAAATTAAAATTGTTCTAGTAGTCGCTTAGTGACCAACAATCAATTCTTGAAGTTCGCAGAAAAAAAAATTTTTTATTTTCCGCTGATTGTCGGATGTGGTTACTTTTTATTAAAATTGCATTAACATTTTTTTGTTTATTAGGATATTAATTAACATCGCTATAGTAGTAGTTAAGAGACCAAGAAATAATTCTCATTAACAATTGTTAATAATAACATAATAAAGATCGCAAAAAAAATTATTTTTCATTTTCTGCTAACTGGGCATCAACTGTTTAACAGAAAATGAAAAATTATTTTTTTCTGCGGACTTCAAGAATTATTTGTTGGTCACTAAGCGACTACTAGAACAATTTTAATTTATTCGGGTCGCCAAAATTAATTTAATTCTTTTTTTCTAAAGAGTAACCTCAGCCGACAATCAGCAGAAAATGAAAATTTTTTTTTCTTCGAAATTCAAGAATAGTTTGTTGGTCACTAAGCAACTACCCTCGTTATTTCTAAAGAGTAACCACAGCCGACAATCAGCAGAAAATGAAAATTTTTTTTTCTGTGGAATTCAAGAATTGACTGTTAATAACTAAGCAACTACTCTCGTTATTTCTAAAGAGTAACCTCAGCCGACAATCGGCAGAACATGAAAAGTTATTTGTTTCTGCGAACTTCAAGAATAGTTTGTTGGTCACTAAGCAACTACCCTCGTTATTTCTAAAGAGTAACCACAGCCGACAATCAGCAGAAAATGAAAATTTTTTTTTCTTCGAAATTCAAGAATAGTTTGTTGGTCACTAAGCAACTACCCTCGTTATTTCTAAAGAGTAACCTCAGCCGACAATCAGCAGAAAATGAAAAATTATTTGTTTCTGCGAACTTCAAGAATTGTTTGTTGGTCACTAAGCAACTACTATCGTTATTTCTAAAGAGTAACCACAGCCGACAACCAGCAGAAAATGAAAAATTATTTGTTTCTGCGAAATTCTGGAATTGTTTGTTGGTCACTAAGCAACTACTATCGTTATTTCTAAAGAGTAACCACAGCCGACAACCAGCAGAAAATGAAAAATTATTTTTTTCTTCGAACTTTAAGAATTGTTTGTTGGTCACTAAGCAACTTCTCTCGTTATTTCTAAATAGTGACCACAGCCG